>JANQAP020000154.1:205406-251115 GCA_026874005.2 Erythroxylum coriaceum
AAAATTGAAAATTGAACAAAATAGTTGGACAGTTCATGATTTTTACATTTTACAGTTTACAGTTTAATCATTGATTAGAAGTTTGCTTCTTTTTTTTTATACATCAGAGGGTGTCAGCTGGCACCTGTTTGAGAAGTCTAAAACACCCCTAGGGCTGGAAAAAATGGAGGCAACAACCACCCGTGTGAAATGAATGCGTTGATTGGCGTATGGAATGCTGCTCTGCGTCTCTTGGATCTGAGTGACTCACGTTGACATCTTCTTGGGGTGTATCTGGACTGTGGTTTGCTTGTCTGCTTTGATTACTGGGGCGGCCAAATGTGTACTGGTCCTCTTCGTTCGCCTGGATTTGAGGTTGGTGCCTTTTATTCCGTGGTGGATGATGTGCTTGGGTTAGATCTAAGAGAAAGAGCACTGGATCTTGGGGTTTTGTCCCAAGACCTCGCGTGGCCAGGGCATCCGCTTGGGTATTGAACCCTCTCCTGATGTAGTTGAAGGTTATCCCTTCAAACTCTGATACTAGTGTTCTGATGTCCACGATGAGGGTCTGGACGGTCAGAGGGGCTGGCTTCTGACCGGTGAGTAGTTCGATTGCCTCTCGTGAGTCCGATTCTAGAAATATTTTGATTTTGTTTTCCAACTTCATTAGTCTGAGTCCTAAAATGATGCCCCATAGCTCGGCTTGTAGGGGATTGCAGGATCCGATGGCTATGGCGGCACCTATAATCCAGTTTCCATTTGGATCCTGGAGTATAGCGTCTGTCGCTCCGATCTGGTTGGGGCCCTTGCATGCCCCATCTGTTCTGACCCGATGATATGTGGCGTTGGATGGAAGAGGCCACCCTTGGCCTAGTTCTTCAGGTTTGATATACTTCTGGATCTGCCTCTGTTTGTGAATCTGGAATGCACAGTGGTTTTCTTTGACCATTGTTTTGATTCTGATATGTAAGCCAAAGGGCGTGTGTTCCTTCTGCTAAAATATCTCCTCATTCCTTGCTGTCCATAGTGACCAGCATTTGATTGTGAACCACGAGGACCAAGTAATGTCCTCCTGCAATAAAGGGGAGACAATGTTAGATGAGATCCATGAGTTATGACAGTTGTCCTCCCAGAATTCAGCCGGGAGGTTCTGTTTTAGGTGTAACCAGGTGTTTTTAAATCTGGGGCAATCTCTGAACACGTGTAATATTGTTTCCTCACTGCCACAGATGTGGCAGTTTGGATTCGGAGCCAGATCCCTTGATGATCTCTTTGCCTTTGTCCATAAGGCGCCCTTTTTGCCTTCCAGATGAATAGTTTAACCCTTTCTGGGATTTGTTGTTTCCAGATATGTTTCCATTCCTCATTTTCTGAGTCCCATTGTTGGTTGCATAGTCTATTGTATGCTGAGCTTGATGTGAATATGCCATTAGATGACCACCTCCATGATATTATGTCTTTGCCATGCTCTGATCTGGGTGGGGGTATGGCTAGAATTTACTGTAGGACTTGTTGAGATAGCAATTCCTGTAGGCTTTGAGTGTCCCATCTGCCTGCTTATGTTACATAGTGGTTGATCTTTGCCTGTTAATGGTCGACTGGTATGGGTCCTATGGTATGTTCCTGGAGGATAATATTTGATGGCAGCCACCTATCCTGCCAAAATGAGATTGTAGTGCCAGTTCTGAGCTCCCATTTGATGCCATTTTGTATGATGTGCCAGAGTTTGTGGAATTGTTTGCACAAATGTGAGTTTTTGTTTACTGGGAAGGTGTGAGGAATGTCTCTCATATTGTACTTGGCCTTAAAGATCTCTGTCCACAATTTTCCTTCTCCTGAGGCTAAGTCCCAAGCCAGCTTTTGAAGAAGTGCCAAATTTTGTTCCTTGACTTTGTGTATACCTAAACCTCCTCTTTGCTTGGGTTGACAAATCACATCCCATTTGACCAGGGGGGTTTTCTTTTCGGAGTTGTTTGAGCCCCATAAGAATTTCCTATATATCTTTTCCATTTCTTTGCATGTAGTGTTAAAGAAACAAGTGGTGTGCATCAAATAAGTAGGAATTGCCGATAGAATGGATCTACATAGAGTCAGTCTACCTGCCATTGAGATTTTATGTGCATCCCACTTCTGTGCCCGGTTTTAAAGTTTCAAAATAGTGTCTTTGTAAGACACTGTGGTTATCCTACCATGAATGATTGGTGTGCCTAAGTATGTGCCTATCTGTGGAACTGCATTTATTTGTAAAATGTTTTCCAGTTCCTGAACTATGCATTGTGGTGTGTTCCTTGAAGTATATAGAGAGGAATTTTCTTTGTTGATACTCTAACCTGAGTATGTGCAAAAATAAGATATGACTTGATCAATAATCACTGCCTGCTGTGGTGTGGCCTTAGCAAAGATTAGTAGATCATCTGCAAATAAGAGATGAGACAATGGAACATTTTGTGTTCCAAAAGTGATGGGTTGCCATTCCCCATCAGTTATGCTTTGATTAATAGCTTGTGCCAGCCTGTTGATGCACATGATGAAAAGGTAAGGGGACAATGGATCACCCTGTCTAACCCCTTGACTGGGTTGGAAGGCAGGTCTTGTTGTTCCTTCCCATGCAATTTGAGTTGAGCTAGTGGACAATGTGCTTATGATTAACTTGCACAAAGTCTCTGGCAGTCCGATATCATTTAGTGTGTCAGATATGAACTCCCATCTAAGTTTATCAAAAGCTTTGGCTAAATCTATTTTAATAGCCATATATGATTATTTTGCTGGGTTGTTGTCCATATGATGGAATGCTTCCTGTGCAGTTACTATACATTCTGTAATGGACCTTCCCTTGATAAATGCTGTTTGATTAGGCTGTATTATGTCTGGGAGTATCCATTTTAGTCAGTTTGCTAGGACTTTTGTTACCAATTTTGCACATGTATTGATGAGAGAAATGGGTCTGAAATGACTTACAGTGGATGGTTCCTTAATCTTTGGAATGAGGATTATCAGTCCTTTGTTTAGTGTTGGCTCCATTTGTGATGAAATGAACACCTGTTGAACAAAATTATAGAGAGAAGTGCTTATCCTGTGCTAATTGTTTTGGTAAAAACCAGCTGTAAGTCCATCAGGACCTGGTGCTTTGTTGGGATTCATCTCAAATAGTGCATTATGCACTTCCTGTAATGTGACTCTCCTTGATAGTAGTTCCTTTTGGCTGTAAGATAATGGTGGCCATTGGCCTCTTGTCTGATAATTCTGTATGTTAGGGTCCACATGACAGCACTGGTATAGCTTACTGTAAAACATTGTAATTTCATTACTAATCTGCTTTTGGTCTGTTGACTAGTCCCCATTAGACAGTTTGAAAGTCTTGACTGCTTTGTGTTTCCTTCTCTGTTTATGCTTAGCATGGAAGTAAGTTGTGTTCTTGTCCCCTTGGGAGAGCCAGATTGCTCTTCCATTTTGTACATGGAATTCCTCCTCTTGAGTGAGTAAAGTTTCTAATTCCAGCCTTAGCTTCTCTTCTAGCTTCCAAAGTCTGTGGTTTCCAGTAGTCGAGATGCATTTTTGGATACCAGCTAGTCTTGCTTAACAAAGCCTCTTTTTTCGGTTTACATCTCCAAAGATGTCATTCTTCCAAGTTGTGGCCTTTTGCTGAAATGTTGTGATGGCCTCCTACAGAGGTGTGTTAACATTCCACACCTCATGGAACCATTGTTTCCATTGGGGGTGGAATTTCCAAGCTGACCAATATCGAAATTTTTGTATTAATGGAGTCTGTGCATTTGTATAGCTGATATTTATGTGTATAGGACTGTGGTCTGAGTTTATCCTTGGGGTATGTTTGACTGTGGAGTTGGTGGCCCAATTGATAAACTCATTGTTTGCTAATGCCCTGTCTAACCTGATAAAACATTTTTTGTTAGTCCAAGTAAATCTTGTACCTGAGTATCCCATGTCGTTCATGTTTGCAAGAGTTATCCATCTCTGAAATCTTGGGCAGCCCTTGGCAGCTCTGCCTCCCACTTTGTCCTCTGGTGAAGTTATTGCATTAAAATCTCCTACTACCATCCATGGGGATGTTATTTTTCCTGCAAGGGAAGTTAGTTGGTTCCAAAGAGCCCTTCTCAAGTTTAAGTGAGGGCTACAATATATAACAGATAATAAGAAGCTTGTGCCTTCTGGCAGTATCACATTAAAGTGTATCATTTGCCAGGAGGTACTTATTATGTATATTGAGATTCGTTCTTTCCAAAGTACCCATAGGCCTCCTACATAACCTACAGCTTCAACTCTATGTGAGTTTGGAAATCCAATACGGTGAATGATGTTTTGGGCATGATGGCCACATGTTATTGGTTCAAGTATTATGAGAATGTCAATTCTGTACAGTCGAACCAGCTGTTTTATTGTGGAAATTGTTTTTTTATTGGAAATGCCTCTGCAATTCCACGAAAGTATGTTGTAATCTATTGATGGTGTTAAAGTTTTAGGGTCTACCTGTTAGAATCAGGCAGATCTTCTTCCCCCATAAAGCTTGTATCTATTACAGTGTCAGGGGGGTCTTCTTCCTCAAAGTCCCTGTCCACATGGTCAGGTTGGTCCAGTAAGTCCAGCTCCTCTGTTGGTTTCAGCTTGTTTGATTTGTTTGACTTAGTCCTGCTTTTGACGTGTATTCCTTTTGCTGTTGCAGATGGGGCCAAACTGGGATTGTGTAATGGGTCCTGTGAATGGCCTTGTATGCCTTTTAATTTGTCTGGTGTTGGGTGTGGAATGATTGAAACTGTGTGGCCCTGATCAGACATGGTGGATTGGTCCCGTGCTGAGGTGGTGGAGTTAGTTGTATGATTTAGTGATAGTGGTGGGGTACTGTGTGTGGATTGGTCTGGAATCAAAGTGGGGCTAGTGACTGGAGTGTTATCTTGGATTGTGGTTATTTCCTGGGCTGGCCCAATTACTTGGGTTGTCTTTTGGACACAAACTGACTCCTTTGGGTGGGGCGTGTACTTTCTTTTTTGTCTGGGTTTATTTGGCTTTGCACTTGAGTGGGCCTGAGTAAAACCGAAAGGGGTCACCGATGTTTGGTTACTTGTCCCAAAGGAGAAGATGCTAGTTGCTGTGGTGGGCTCCTCCTCGGTTTGGGAAAGAAGGGCATCAAATCTGCCCGAGGTAGGTATATGAGTCTTCTCTTTCTTCTGCTGACTATTTGTCTGTGTACTATAGCTCAAACCCATAGGCTGACGTCCTTCTTTCTTTTTTGCAACCATCCACGGCCAGGGTTTCGTGAAATCTAATCGTTGCTCTGCGACGGCGGTAGCAGAAACTGTTGGGATATAGTGACTGCTTGTCAGATCTATGTTTGGAGTTGGATTTGACATCTGGCGGCCGTTGCAACCACCGGTACCCGCCTGTGGTTTGCTTTCAGCCTGAGGTGTTTGGTTGCCGGAGTTAGGATGGTTGGTTGCTGTCGATGTCGAAGGTAAATCTGAGTTGCTAACAATACCCGCCAGAGATGAAGAGTTTTCCTAAGGCTCTTTATCCTTTCGATTCTGAGGTGGTTGGTTTTGCCTTAATTTAGGACAAAACTCCTTGCTGTGACCATATCTCGCACATTCAAAGCATATATTGTGCAGGGATTCATATATCACCTTGTATAACTTTTCACCTTGTATAACTTTTCATCTATTGTGATGTTTGTGGTGAGTGGGTTCCTCAAATCGATACTTAGCGCTATCCTGACAAATAGTCCTCGTTGGGCTCCTATGGTGTGTTCGTCTGCCCTGATGAATTTTCCCAGGGACTGTGTGATTTCAACAAGAACATCGTCATGGAAATATCGTGGTGGGAGCCCTGGAATGCGAATCCATGTAGTTACCGCATCGATATTTTCTGATTTAGTGTTGAAGTTTCTGCGCTAGGGGTATACGGTAAGGTAGTGACCTTGAATAACCCATGGCCCCTGTAGTAAAGCTTTGTAATAATTCTCCTGGCGGGAAAGTTTCACCAAGAAGAAGCCATCCTCGATGTCTATAATTTCCATATTGCCCTTTGGTCTCCATAGTGTCATCAACCTCTGATAGAGAACCCTGTAAGTGACTTCTCTTCCCAGTGGCCTGATGATAACTGTGTTCTGGAAATTTAAGTCCATATCCTGCTGGATTTTTTCTGAAAAGTTGACTTTTGGACTTGTTTCTGTTCGGCCGTGGATTGCATCCCCAGGTCCTAGTTTAACTTGGTATTTTTTGAATAGATTTGAGTTCAACTTGTCCTTGAAGGAAAGCGGGGGATGAGGTGTGTCCTGCTGGGGAGCTTGCTGAGTTGCTGCGACCGTCTATGGAGGAGCTTCTGGGGCCTGCATTGTTCCCTGAGAAATCTGTGGAGGCGAGGGTGTAGCATGGAGGTTTGAGGAATCCAGAGCTTCATCAGATTCAACCATTTGGATATCGTGGGAGTTTGTAGGGCTGTTTTGATCGTGCTTGTTCTTAACTTTTAAAGTAGCTGGGTTTTTTTGGTTTGTATTTCCAGTCATGGGGCCAGAATCAATGTCCATTTTAACGGACAAGAATGAGCTTTTAGAAGTTTGCTTTTATTTACTTTTATTTATCTAATATAATCCATGATTATATTATATATATATATATATAAAGGTAGAGGAATCTTTTGAAAAATACGAAATTTACCAATTTTCATTCCTAATTTATTATATTGTCACCTCAAAAGACTCGGACGAATCAATTAGTCCATAGCCACATTTAGCAATATAGACCATCCCAATGATTCTAAACACAATTCACTGCTTTGTTTTCTTCTATGTGAAGGACTTCACAATCCCTCATGCACAATTGCCATTTGATTACCAGACCCCAAGAAGAAGCAAGGTGATCATTTAATGAGTTGTCCACACAAACGTGAGAGTGGTAATGGACCTCCATATCCACTTTCATGTTCTAATAATTCTGTGTTGGATCTTGTCCCACCAATTGACCCCATTGAAGCATTTGGCTCAGGAGCAACATGGTCATCGACAAACAGGGAATTCAGACCGGAACTGGGAAGAACTGAAGACAAATCATTAGGACCATAGGTTATGGTGCTCAAGTTCCTCCTCTGATTATTAGCAGCTCTTCTCTCAACTTCAAGGAAGTGACCTAGTGAAGGGGTGTTGTTTGTGTTAATAGCATCAGTGGTTAGCCTTGAGCATAGTGAGAATAACCATGGTTTTGACCTGCTGTTCTTCTGTCCCTTTAAGGGTTCTACTGCTCTTCCCCTGATTGATCTTCGGGACAACTCTAGAATGCTAGAAACTCCAATCAGGCTTCCAAGTGTGATGCTTTTGTCGTGCAAAAAAGACCAAGTGGACTGCAATTAATTGCAGTATCAAGTAAGAATAAAGAGAAGATGATCCTGCATTAGTAAAAGATAAGTCTACTAATCCAAAAACCCTTTATTTCAATGCCTAGATATTTGTTAAGAGAATTCTAGCTATATAGTTTAAGGTGTATCTGAACTCCACTGACCATTTGATTTCAATGTGGAGAAAAGAGATGGACATTAGCAATATAGTTCATAAAGCAGAGATGGGCATTAACAACAGTTCAGAATCAACTTCACCGTCTATAAAGCAAGATGTTAACTACCAAATACAATAACATCTTCCCCATCTCAGGCCACAGAACCAATTGATTATTAAAGCACTGTTTTTCTGTGATAAACAATAAGGTGAACACTTTACAGAGGAGCTGTGAACAACTGCAGAGTCAGAAGACCATCATGATACCATGTGGATAGGGAAAGCGGATTCAACTTTTCAGATTGCAAGTACAGAAGGTAGCTGTTAATGTTTATGGAAATCACTCTTAGAACTCATTTTGATTGGGAACTTTCTCAGATTGAGTCAAGTTTCATTAATTGAGGAAAAGGATAAGGACTCTAAGCTTGTGGATGTCAAAAGTTAGAACTTGAATAAAACCAACAAATAGCTAGTCAAAATGAGAATGTCTATTAACTGCAGAAGATTCCATTGATAGTAAAGCCACAAGCTTGGAGAGAAAAAAAAAAAGTGAATGCGAACAAGATATGTCTTCATTGATTGTGACAACCAAGCCGCTAAATGCATTAATGAACTGAAAAACACATATCTTTGAAACAATGCAAGCTCATAACCCACAAGTTGATGGTGAAATGGAAAATAAAAAAAAAGATAACCTCTGTGTCAAGATCTGAAGAAGAATCAGAGGAAGAGGTTGGAGAACCAGTGAGCAATGTACTAAACGAAACTGATCCATTGGAACCACGATTTCTCACCAACCCAACTCTTGCATTAACTGGTCTAAGCCCAAGAGGCCACCCCTCTTCCTGCATTTTAAGATTTCAACTTTTTCACCAAACATACTCACTGACACCACTTACAGATATGGAAATGAGCTATAGAAGTGAAACTACACCTAAAAACACACAAACAAAAGGGTACAGAAAGAGTTACCCGTTGAGCCATGAGTCAATAAGCTGTGCCAACCCAGACCGATGATGTACTAAGCCAAAACCGATGAAATCGCCTCAGATAAGGAGCTATTGACACTGTTCATTAGACAAAAGAACTGTTTAAACGTTAAAAGGAAAAAGAGGAAAGTGGCAAAAGATGAATGGAAATGCAGTAGTGTCTGACACATGCTTGACCATCAGCAGCACATCACTTGGCATCTTCAGGCATGTAAGAGAAGGAGAAGCATAAGAGAACGGGACGTGAAAGTGACGTCTTACCGTTCGTTAGCTCATATGTTGTCGGCTAAGCAGGCAAAACATTTAATAATAATTTATATTAAAACAAGTGATAAATATTTAATAAAAAAGTTCTTTACTTCTTTTAACAATTTATAATAATATTTTTTTAATAATTTAAAATAGGTAAATTAATAAAAAATCATAATTTTATAGAAATTTTAAAATGAACTTCATTTTATAAAACAATTATTAATTTTTAGAAATTGTTAATTATATTAGACAATAAATTAAATACAATTACTTAGTTTAATGTATATATTAAAATAAAATTACTACTTTTTATTATTTAAAAATAGGAACAAAAATAAAAATCATAATTGTGATTGACATTAAGTTCGAACCCTAACCTAAAGTTAAAAAGCTCGATCCAATTTAACCTGAAATTAACAAACTTAGTCAATCTTAATAGGATTTTGGATTCGAGCTTGGAAATGGACTCAATTTTTTTTTAATTTATAAGCTTTAAATTGAGTTTAAATTTAAGTTGTTCGGTCTAAAGTTTGAATTTTTAAAAAAATAATGTTATTTTAAGAAATTTTAAAATATTTTAGGCCGAACTTAAAATTGATTGGGCTCAAAAATCAAGCTCAAACCGTGTATCTCAAACTTGATATAGTTTCGATCCGAATCTTAGCCGGTTATTGTCATCCCTAGTTATGATTGTGTGTCCCCCCTCTTTTAAAGAACATTTCATCTTAATTATTTCTTGTCTAGTTCTTCTGAAATATCGCCTTCATGCTCTTCCCTTTCGTACGCGGCAATAATTATTCAATCAGAATATAAAAGAACGAATAAAATTAATGACTCTCAAATCAACCATATGTTTTTAGACGACATTGGATTATTAATTTAAAAATTAAAAGAGGAGTGAGTTAGAGAATTGATAGGACTAGGTATTATTAGAAATAGCATTCCAGTCCGGGCTTGACTCGACCTGACATAACCTTACTTGAAGTCAATGGGCCAAATCCTAATTGATAGGTCATGCGCTGAATTTCTTGGTCAGATTAAAAAAAGACAAAATAATATCATTTTTAATTTTTTTTTTAAAATAAATAAATCAAGCCTACCCGAGCTATGCATATCATGGACAAGTCGGGCCAACCGCGATTGTCATCCTAAGTATTGTTATAATTTGGGGTTTCATTAATGCCTACTTTACCCGATGATAAATGGGAAATACAAATAGAAAGTTATGGATTAAGTAAATTTTTTTGAGAAAAATATTAAGGAGAAAAGATAAAATTAAAATATAAAATTAAGAATACAAGATAAATTTTGGTTTTTACTTTACTAAGAATTAGAGGAAAATAACTTTTTTCTAAAATTTCTTATTTATTCAAAATATAATAAAATATGTTTATCAAATGTATTAATTATTATGATAAGGCGACAAAATATATTAATTTATTATAATATAAAGTATAAAATTTCTGAAAATTATATTTTCTTTCAGAAAAGATAATTCATATTGAAATTAAACATTTTCATAAAATCTTGTGTTCTTTTAGATAGTTTGTTTCCTAAAAAAATAATATTATTTTTGAAATAAATAAAATCATAACAATAATTCTTTTATTTTTCTCTGGCCATATAACCATAATACCACCCTCAGTCCACAAGGGATGATAAATTTCACTTGACTTAATTCAATCTGATCAATAAATTGAATTTAAATTTGTTAAATTATTAATTTAAATAAATTGATATTATCTTAACTAATAAATATTATCATTTTAATAATTATACTAAAATAATATTATTTTTACTTAATTTAATTAAAATTTTAACTGTTTGAATCCAATTTATCATATTTTAATTTAGATTTAGATCACTAAAAGAAAATTTAATTTTTATGACTCAAGCTTGATTAAATTTATTATCATTTTAACAAATACATTCATATCTACAAATACTTCGATAAATTTACCAAGCCTTATACTGATAATGAATGTTTTATTTAATCAATTTTATAGAAAAAATTTTGAACCAACTAATTTTTTGATTAAGTTTTCAATTGTTTTGTTTGATTTAATTTAATAGTTTTATTATTAAAAATCAATCATTTTATTAATTAATCGATAAATTTTTATAAATTAATTTTCGTTTAACAATATAATTTTTCAATTAAAATTTAAAATTTTGAACAAGTAAAAATAATTTTTAATCTTTTTTTAATTCTTTATTTTTATTCAATATTTAACTAAAATTCTAATACCGATTAAACCTTTTAAATCTTAAATTTTCTATTCTACCGATTTACTTTCAGTTCGGTTTTGAAAGCATTATTGATAATCCATGGTTATCAAAGTCTTGCAACCGTTATATTCTCTTTGTCCTTTCCAATTCAATTTAAGGTAATGTACCCCATTCCGTCATGCTTGTTTTGTTGTGTTCACGTGGCTTAATTTTTAAATCTTGTATGCAATGAAAGAATTGTTATGTATATTTAAAAATTTATTCCATACACATCTAGAAAATAAGAACCGTAAATTATTGTATTAAACCAATCAATAAGGTTTAATGTTTCTCTAAATTCTCCATTTAAAGCTGACATAGAAGCCATTTTATTGTAAATTCAGCATGCATGCACTGTTACACCCGATTTTCAATTTTCCAGGCTAATGGAAAGAGACGTTGATATACCATTTAATAATCAGACTGTAAAAAGAGTAGACGGAGAATCATTATGCTTTTGTGAATAACAAGAGTTCTGGTCTTTTTAGGAAGTACCTTTTTCTTTTGGTCCAGAAGGCTCGGTTAAGCATGCGGAACCCAATTTAGGATCTCTCTGCATCTGGGTATCTCCAATTTGTCAAGCTAACAACTCATAGTTGTGCGGAAAAAAAAAGACAAAACAAGAGTGTCATCCGACTCATCCCCAACATTAGAACAACGATCTTTCAATGGCAAGTAGGGCCAATAACATCGTCCTATCTTCTCATGTCTTTCTCATGTCATAAGAAATTGAGGCAAAACGAATTTACTTGAGAACAAACTGGAATGACTGATAAGTATCAGGAACCTGGCTACTGGTGGACATGGAGAGATTAAATTTTTTGGCTTTTCTTTGGATCCTCGAAAGAAACAATTATATTAGTGATTTTAACTATTACAAGGGCATAAGGGCTCCTGAGTCCCAGCTGTTCTAACTTTTTTGTGGGTCCAAAGCACAAGCCCTAAGAACCACAGAATACTACAAGGAATCCAACTAGGTCACCTAAAAGGAGAATAAGCGTCTGATGTGTATGCAATGGAGAGGGTAATCCAAGCTCACTAGTAGGCAGAAGCAACTAAAGCTTTTGTCTTCAGCGTATTGTTTTCCTTTCTTAACTCTGATCAAACTATGGTACGATCCTCTTGAGTTATGAGTATACCTGTGTATGTATATTGGATGATTATTATTGACTCATACGAGATCGACAATGTCCAATGCCCAGCAGGTCCTGCGAAGTTGCAGACATGTTGTAGCAAAAGAATAAGAAGAAAAGCATAAGATTGCAAATGAATAATAATAATAAAAAAATCGCGATCTTGTCCACTTTTCTTTTCAATGCCAATGAACATAAGCACCCAATAATTTCAGGAAGTGAGTGTTACTGTTGGGTTATGCGGGAGGAATTTGGTACAAGATCAAATAATATAAAAAATTTAATCTTTTCATCTTTTTGTTAATTACAGAGAAAATAGTAAATAAAATTGTGAAATAATAATACTCAAATATTTGACCTTGCCCTCAATCTCTCTTTCTCACTTTGACATGGTCAATTTATAGCCTTCATGTCACTAAAACTTGGAGACAAGGTATCTTTCTTTGGCCATTCATTTTTACTTGGTGGCATGCTTTCTTTTTTTTCTCAAGTTAAAGTCAAAGTGTTTCCATTGGTAGGACCACTTAACAAATTTCCCCTTCACTGAAAAGGTAGAATCGCCCACTCCAAGCACCCCCACACTCTGGCCCGATAGAGTAATAGAGGGATAAATCACGGTTTAATCTCACTCAATTTTTCAGAGAGGAGGCTCCGTGCCCGGTGCACACAAGGAGCCACTACATTAGATGAAACTCCCACACTGCCTCTGTCGGGACTCGAACCTGAAACTTTGTACTCAACAACCTCCCTGAGGACCAGTTGAGCTACCCGTGCAGGCAATATAGGAGATCCTGCCATCCTCGCAATCAACTAATAGGTTTCAAGCATCTCATTTGGTAATGACTTTGTCATCATATCAGACTCATTTTTATTTGTGTGGATCTTCTCTAATTGGAGTAATTTCTACGCTAACACATCTTTTATTCAATATCTGACATCAATATATTTTGATTTTAGAATGGAAAGAGTCTATACTAACACATCTCTTATCCAATGATATCTAACATTAAATATGTTTTGATTTGGAATTGGAAGCCCCTCTTCATTTCTTACATAGGAGTATCGGCAAAATCCTGTTGCTCATCTTGTTTTTCATTTCCATTTTGTATGTGGATATACTTTCTCAGTGTCACCTAAATCATAAGACTCCAAATTTGTCCTCTCAACTTTTGTAATATTTTCTATGGTCTGCTCTTTTACAAACACATCTCTGAAACTAACAAGTTTCTTCTCAACGAGAAAATAAAACTTATAACCAAACTCATCTTGACCATAAATAATAAACACGTATTCCTTGTCTTGGAGTCCAACTTTGACATTTCGTCTTTGGGAATGTGCATAAATGCCTTGCAGCCAAAGACTCCTAAACGATCATAGGAACGTCCTTTTCTAACCACACTCTTTAGTACGTTAAACGTTAGAGGAAATTCTTAAGTGAATCCCACCAATGGAAACACCTGACTTTAACTCTTAAATAAAAGGAAACAAGATTGGCAACGTGACCAATCCTTCACCAGGCATAAATAAATGCCAAAGAAAGGTCCTTTGTTGCCAAGTTTTAGTGACTTAGTCTCTAAGTACATGGAGGCTATAAATTGGCCAAGTTTTAGCCATTTTTACACATACAGAAAAGAAAGACAAAGTG
Organism: Erythroxylum coriaceum; assembly: GCA_026874005.2. Lineage (NCBI taxonomy): Eukaryota > Viridiplantae > Streptophyta > Magnoliopsida > Malpighiales > Erythroxylaceae > Erythroxylum > Erythroxylum coriaceum. Next base: position 219,171 of record JANQAP020000154.1, read on the forward strand.
AGAAAGAGAGATTGAGAGCAAAGACAAATATTTGAATGTTATATCAAATATTTGATTATTACAAAATAGTAAGAGTTTGTTAGTGTAAGTTGAGAAAAATATTAAGTATTTTTGGCCCGGGTTTGGCGGGCCACGGGCCGACCATGGACAAAAGGCATCGTTTTGTTCAAAACGACGCCGTTTTGTATTTTTTAATATTAAAAAAATATAGACGGGCCGGGTTTGGCCCGGCCCGTGAGGTCCGGCCGGCCCGGCCCATTGACATCTATACTCTTGAGGGTTGCTTTCATTGTTTTGCTTCTAATTAATTTTAGAGAGGAATTTATGTTATACTTATTATTTTTAATAGTGGAAGAAACACTGACTTGTACCCTATTGAGGAGGTTTTTTGGAGAGAAATTCTTAATTCCTCTCACATAACCCAGCAGTTACCACCATTGGACTGAAACTGCATGTCAACTAAGAGAACAGCACGTTTAAGGATAATGTGGAAAATGATTAAATTCAAGAATAATGAAAATTATGCAGTCAGACATTTAGAAAGGTTTGAATCACATTGTCGAGACTTCAAAATCGATGATCGTAATGTCAACGTCAAGCTTTGATTACGAGGAGCAAAAAAGTAATACCAATGAATATAAGCTCAATTGGATTTGAAATTCATATAAATAGCACTCAAGCCTTCTCAGAAACCTACCTTTTACTGTCTGTAAAACATCTGAATCAATCTCCTATAAAGAGTTAGACGAAATTACTTGCATGACTTTATTTAAGTTTTAAATAGAAAAACAAACCAATAAGACTTCTATGTTCTGCATTAGTTCAAGATTTTCCTAGATTTGCTCACAAACGAAACTGCATCGTCTAGCTCAACCTCGTCCTATAAAGAGTTAGATGAAATTACTTTCATGACTTTATTTAAGTTTTAAATCGAAAAACAAACCAATAAGACTTCTATGTTCTGCATTAGTTCAAGATTTTCCAAGATTTACTCACAAACAAAACTGCATCGTCCAGCTCAACCTCGTCCAATTGATGGGTTCAAATATGAAGTCGACTTACTCATGAATGATTTATCACATATAGAATATCACAAAGAACTAACAAGGGGAGAGCACATACTTGGCAAGCCTTATTTTTAGCCCTAGTTTCTGCTGTACTTGGGATGTCATGATTTGGTTTCGAGAACCTCTTCTCGCGCCTCTCACATGAGCCCCATCCATCAGAAAACCTACCCCCCCTAATCACAAAAGAGAAACAACAATCAAAACTACGGAAAAAGAATATTTATGATGAACTTACTGCTAATTCATAGCAAAAGCCATCAATTTCAAAAGCCTAATTCAGTCAAAGAACATACTGCATGTAAGCTCGAACAGTGAATTCGGCGCGCTGGACATTCCGGTCATCATCGAATTCAATAGTTTTGTCTCTGATTTCATAGGAGATATTGAAGTAAAACGAAATCTTCCTCCAACCTATATTGAGCATACAAACCTAAACATCAAATTGTCAATCAATCGCCCCTGTTCCAGTTCAACAAAGACAAATCATAGCTTACTTCACCTGACTTCTTAATGAAAGGACTTCCAGAAATCATAGTGTAATCAGATTTCTCCAAAATCTGTCAATTAACAACCAAAATACAGAACCTCAAATTGAGTAATTGCGAAACCTTCTAGTCAATGAGGCAGAATATCAAACATGTCGAGAGCAACTACCGCAATGGCCGCATTCTGATACTCCTTAAACAGTGAAACCGAAGGAAAGCTAGCATTCAAGCAATGCCTCCTAGAATCATTCTCCTCAGCAATCACATAACTCACCGGAGAAACCTCCGACCTCCCGATCTGCGGCGACAAATAGGCCTCCGGGGACTTCTGCTGTAGCATCACGCCAGCTTTGACCGGAGTCCTGACCAGAGCCAGAGGACTAGTGCTCTCGCTCACTTCCGAGGCACATGCTCTCGCCATCTTCCGTGGCCTGTGATAAGGACTCGAATTGGACGAGATGGTGGGGACTTGGTATTTAGGGCTCTGAACGTTGGTCGGAGGAGGGAATCGGCTGGAGAGATTAGTGGCCGGAGATGAGTACTTGAGAGCGAGAGGTTTGCGGGATCTGGAGGAGGAGTGTGAGGCTTCAGCGGAGTCGATCACGGCCCACAATGCGGCGTCGTCTAGGTCCTTGTCGTCGATCGAGTAAGAAATCGACGAGTTCATTTGATTTGAATTTATTCAGTTCCTTTCGTTGGAGATCGGAGTTTGCTTCAGGCGGTAAGTCGCTTAGTTTTGAATTTAAGCACAAAGTCACAAAGGCTTGGGCTTTTTGTTTACGCCGTCGTTTTAGATAGATTGCGCGAACGATGACCGTGTTTGCTGTTGATATTACCGTTTTGTGTACTAAAGTAAATCAGTCAACGGTAGAAAGTAAAAGCTCCTAAAGTTCCTCGGGTTGTGAAGGACCCGAATTCCTAAAGTTTGAACTTGAATTCGGAAAATCTCTGTGCTGTTATTTTTCTCTGGAAGAGGAGGTAGGAGTCTCTTCCCTGTTTGGTGACTCCTGCGCCGTAGGACTGAGCTCTCTCTTGCTATTTCCAACACCATCTTCTGGGTCAACCGCAAGCAGAAGAATGCTGTGATGGAGTAGAGGAACGTTCACAGTATCATTTCATGGGATTGCTACTTACTGATGATACATCTCTGCATTGGAAACTCTGGTGAGTGGTGATCACACTCCTGGCTTTTCCGGTGCCTGAATGAATTTGACTGTTTGACATTTCTAAAACCTGTTAAATGAGAAATGCTGGCGTTGATGTGTCTTTTTGGACAGGATACAAGTGATTCAGCACATGAATGCTTCTGAATATTAGGTGATGATTACCCCTGAACATATGAACAATTTCTGTACCATCCAAGATTCGTACTCAGGAATCCGCAGAAGTAAACAGAACTTCTGTTGGATTTACTGGGGAAGCTGTTTTTTAAGCATTCGTGGAGGTTGTGACTATGATTATAACATAATCTTGAAACAAGAAAGAGTAGACACCCCTCAAATGTAGTGACAGGGTTTACCTGGAAGCCTGTAATTTCTCCCCCCTGACACTTATCTTCTGTAGAACAACAACCTTCTCCTTAAGACTTAGTTTAAACCATTACCCTCAGCACCATAAGTCCTTAGATTCAGGAACAAAAAGAAGTGTGAGATTTGAATGTGGATACATTAATGTTGATAACTATGAAACATTCAGGAATTTACGAGCTTTCTGAGATAATGGAGTTCAGAATGAGTACTTCTATGGAGAACCAACACACTAAAGAAGACATGGCTCTACCTGGCCATTCGCGTGTCCTCCATATTCTAATCTTATCATCAAGTGAGCTACTTATGAAGTAGTTATCATCCATGAGATCGAACCTTATGCAAGTTACTGTCAAATCAATTCAGTAGAAGTTTCAGTACTACAGATTACAAACAAACAGCAGCATGCTTGAGCCACAGCTCCAGTCTTAGAAATTGTACCATAATCATTATGAGCAAACAACTTTAGGCAGGCCTTGGTTTCAATGTCCTGTAATCTCACAGTTTGTCCGTTGAAGACGAAAGCAGTTACTGCAAATACATTTAGTGTCATCTATCAGTTACTGCAAATCTATCAGTTAGATTTATATCTTTGCAGACGCAAAGCACTTGGCTCATTATGGAACTTCCCTGTCGGCCTAACCTTAATCCACCTGGGTGTTGAGCTGTTGTTCTCGAATAAATATAGAATGAGCAACACCCTTAATGTTCTTCAATAGAGAAGCTCCTCTTCTTTTGCTCATTCGCAAACTCTTTGAAGAATATGAATTTGCAATCATCTTCCGATCGTTTCCATCATCATCATCATGCAATGTTGTTTCTCTTCTCAACATCTCTTTAACAACAGGAGAATGCTCCACTCACTTTTCTAGACTGCAACTCTTTCTCTTCACTCAATCCCATGCCTTTTTAAGACGTTCACTAAAAGCATCCCAGCTCATGGTCAGCGTTTTCTTGCACTCCATTTTATGACATTACAGAGAAGAAGATTAACAGAACTACAACATCAAAATGGAGTGTAATGGAAGAGAGAAAACGGAGTTGCTTTCAATCTTTTGCGGTACTTCACTCGGTTTTGAACTGGGTTCGTATTCTATTTGCATGCATGCATTTTAAAGTGCATTAATTACTGAGCTATACGTACTCTCCAATCACGTTTTTTCTTTATTTCTGGTCAGATTCCTGCCTAGCTCATGTATGAACACGATGAGTTATGGATTGATGATAACGATTGAGTAAGATTAAACACTAAACTTCATATATGTTTCACAAGTTATAATCAGACACATACTTATAATCTAGCTAAATTCCAAATCTCGTTAAAGTATATCTGCAATACTGAATTGCCTTGCATGAATGTGAAAAGAGAGAGGACATAATTTAAAGTTACTAAGCTCTTCGATACTCAACGATTGTCCTTTCTTTCTACATCTCAATGAAACCTCGCATTCTTCTGAGGAAGTGGACGGAGAAGACTTTCTGGAGATGGTGTATAATGAAATATTGGACGGAAGAGGAATTCACCGGAACTGCCGGAGGGAACTGGTGGCCATCTTCTTCTCTCAGGACTTGTTCTGACTCTGTTTGGTGCTGGTGGACATTCCGTGAGCTCAGGAATTCGGTGTTCCAAAGATGTCGGAGTTCTGAATCCCTCCTCCTCCTCCTCCTCCTCCTCCTCCTCCACTTCCTTGTGCTCCGGTACCTTGACCCTGATCTTTTGCAAAGATGGTGGTGTTTCTGTTGACGTTTCTGACTCCATTGGTGAATCATTACTCAAATCTTCAACTTCTGGGGTGAGAACCCGGGAAGAATCAAGATTCGATTCACCAACTTGTACATCGGTATCTTGGGATTCATGCTCTGGATTTAACATAAATTAAGCAGAAGCGGAAGGTTTTATCAGATTTTATCTAAATACAAACACTCAAATTCTCTCTAAATAGGTTGAAGAAGAACAATAACATACGATGTTACGATCATACGTCTTGGTTAATATAACAATGGAGCTTTAGAGTTTACGTGCGTGTCAAAATCCTCCTTCTAATGCACTTATGAAACATAACATCTACGTATTTTATTTTTTAATAAAAATAAATATATACATATAAAAGATTTTAGAGATAATATAATTTAAAAACATCTAAAAATATAAAAGATTTTAAAATTTAGTCCCAATTTTTTAAAATCTTAATAATTATTTAAAAACTTTTATAAATCAAATTTACCGACCTCTCCGGATCCCGCATTCAGCAGAATTTTACTAAAAAGTATTTATAAATAAAGTAATTTTTTTGTTGATGTGAGTAATAAATGATTTATTATTTCAAAAAATAATTTTTAACTTAATTTACTAAATTAAAATTTTTAATATTTTAATATTGAATTAAAAAATCTAAAAAATTAGTTATAATTTGCTATCTGATATTTTATATTATCAAAATTTTCATGTTTAATAAGTAATCTATTTGAACCCTTTTTTTATAATTTCCCTTTTATCTATTCAATTTACTCATTAATTATCACTAGATATTAATATTATATGCTTTTATATATATCTAGTTCTTGAATTCTACTCGAGCTTAACTCTATCATTCCGTTATCTTCTATTTGGTAATTAAGATAATCAACACAAAAATCTTTATTTTTGTATTGATAAGTTCATATATCCTTTTTAAAACTATTGTTTCTATTTACACTATTTTCTTAAATAATATTCTTATTTTTTATATATTTATTATTAGTATTAAGATTTAGTGTCTATTTGGTTGAGCTTTTGGAGAGTGAATAAGCACTTTTTTCCACCACAAAATTTTTTTTGTAAAATGAAAAGGTACTTTTTTAGTAGATATAGCTTTTTTGGCAGCTAAAATACAGTTTTTTAAAAAGCTCAAATTTTTTCAAGTAAATTTTTCAGATCAATTAATGAGCTTATTTTTTATTCCTTTTTATTCTTATGCTTTACATATAATTCCCACAATACTCACAAACACATCTTTACATTTATTTTGAGATTTATATAATATTATTTGATTTTTTAAATATGTTTTAATATTTATTTTTAATATTGGTTTTACTTATGTTATAATCCATACAAAAAATTTGGTTAGCTATATTTTTATTTATGTTTTGTATAATTTAAAATTATATAATAATTAATATATTATGCTTTTCATATTGTTTAATATATTTTAAATAATTTTTATAAACATAAATAATTTTTATTACAAAATAAAATATAGTTAAAATTAAAAATATTTTTTATTTTTATGTTACCAAACAGTCTATTATATAAAGCTCTTTTAAAAAAGTTCTTTTTTAAATAACAGTCAAACAGTTAACTAGCTTATTAAAAAAACTCTCTTAGAAAAGTCCTACTAAAAAACTCTACTAATATAAGCTCATCCAATTAGGTTGTTAGTCAGCAACTGACCGGAAACAGTTATCGGTTGATCTGTTTTAATTATTTGTCGAATTCGCTTGATATCGAGCTTGAATCTCCCATCTCCAAACGCAGCGCTTAGAGCCAGTCCACCAATCGTTGATCTGCTGATATAATTTGGAAAAGTCACGCTAATGGAACCCTAATTTATGTAGTTTGTGAAGATCTGAGAGCAAGAACAGGTACAGAGAGATGGGTAGAACAGCAGTGGTAGTGATAATGAGCTTGTGGGTGATACCCACTTCTATTATCGTAAATCGCGTTGTATCCGACCCTTATATGGTAAGAGCTTTGAAAACCAAATCAAAGATTGAATTTTTGCTCGTTTTTTTGTGATTTTCAATGCTCTACGAGGAACCAATTGCTTGCAGGATGAGATTTTCCACATTCCTCAGACTCAACAGTACTGCAGAGGAAATTTTTGGAGTTGGGACCCGATGATCACCACTCCACCTGGCCTGTAAGATCTCTATCTCTTACAACAAATCACCCGAATTTGAAGTTTGCTACTTAGTTTTTACATGTGTAAGTGAAATATTACCTTATAGAATGTAGAAGATTGAAACTTCAATGCAAGTACGCTTTTCTTATATTGATTGTTGTTCAACACCAATTTTGCATTCTTTGATTGATGAAAATATCCAATATCGGTGAATCCTTTGATCTTTATTATTCTGCAATGTAGAAAACTAGTGGAAATGGGAGTTTTACTTGCAAATGTGAAATAGAGAAATTGATACATTGGGTTTATAACTTTTGCAGGTACTACCTTTCGCTTGCCCATGTTGCTTGTTTGTTTCCAGGCATGTTCTTGACAAACGTGGTTTCATCCTTGTCCGAATTGTGCTCCACTGCAATTCTTCGCTCTGTAAATTGCTTGTTGGCAGTATTATGTGGCATTGTCGTATTTGAGATAATCACCCATTTGAGACCAGCTATTGCAAATGCAAAGGCAACAGTTGTTGCTGTGGTTCTTGCACTGTATCCCCTCCACTGGTTCTTCACTTTTCTTTACTATACCGATGTTGCGTCACTCACTGTGGTGCTTGCTATGTATCTTTCATGTTTGAAGAAGAGATATTACTTAAGCGCATTGGTACACAAGTCAGCTAAACTTCCTCTCTTTCTTTTAAGATATAGAAGTATGAGTGTTCATGATCTCTTTTTCTTGATATAAATTGAACTAATATTAGGTAGAATAATTAATTATTATATTGGTGTGTTAAAATAGAGCATTCTCTTGCACGTTTCTCCTTTCAAATGAGGGAAAATTGAAGTTGTTTTACTATGTGCTTGATTTAACTAATGTTTACAAGGAAATCTCCTATATTCACTGCAGCATAAGCTTCATTTGTTGGCAGTAAAATAGATTATCTTCTTTGGGTTTTTGCCAACTTACCTACAAATGCATGACAACTATTGATGATATTCAGTGGATCATAGATTCCTGCATAAAGTCAGTGTTGCTAACCATTCTATCATCATCATTATTCTCCAAGTATGAAGTCTGGCAAACCATTCTGTCCATTGAGCAAATGGATGATAATTTCTTGTGATATCTTATGGATAATGGATTCCTCCATAAAGTCAACCGGGCAAACCATTCTGTTATCGTCGTGATTCACCAAATACAATAGTCCAGTCTTATAGACGCCAGTCCATTGTTCTGTCTATTCTTCAATTAACATATATGCATTTGTACCCTTCTTGATTTAGTTTTCTCAAAAGTGATTGTCCTTGCTCCTTTTGATTTTATGCAGCTTGGTGCATTTGCAGTTTTGGTTCGGCAAACAAATATCGTATGGATGCTTTTTGTTGCTTGCACTGGGATTATTGACATTACTTTGGCACGTGAAGGAGAAAGTATGGAAGTTGATCAATCTCATATGCTAAGCAGGAAAGTTGGTAACTTTTCTTCCATCAATTTTGTAAAGACAAGCTCTAACATGAGAAGGAGAAAGCAAAATATTGCTATGAATACCGACAAGCATCATAGGGTACATAGACCTGCCTCCTCAACAACATATTTTCCAGGTTCTGTTCTGCTTCTGCATGTATGTTTCACTTTGAGAAGTTTGTACTTACTCTCCTTGTACAGTCCCCACTTGTCTACTAGCAATTGCTTTCTTAGTCTTAGACTAGTGAGTTTCATTTATCATCATGCTGACAGTACCCCATTCTGGAATCTGTTGCAGGTTTTATTGATGAGATTTATGCTATCTGTTTGACATCATGGCATATGAAATGGAAACTTCTATTTTCCTTTAGCCCCTTCATCATGGTGTTGGTGGCATTTGTTGCATTTGTGCGTTGGAATGGAAGTGTTGTTCTTGGTACAACCATACTATTCTTGAACTTAGTTGTGTTTGTATGAATTGGTTTCTTACTCAACCTCCTGATATTGTAGGTGCAAAAGAAGCTCATGCAGTTTCTGCACATTTTGCCCAGGTCATGTATTTCAGTCTGGTATCTGCTTTGTTAATGGCCCCTATTCACTTCTCTCTTCATCAAGTTCTGAATATGACCCGGTCGTTCAGGAAGAATTGGCCACTTAGCTTTTGTCAATGGCTGGTGGGTCTTGTTGCTGGCTTCCTGTCCATACACTTTTTCAGGTGAGACCAAGAAAAAGATTAGATAAAATTTCCATTGGCTTTCTCTTGATGTTGATAAATGCTCGATGCTTTGCACATTCATCTCTTTTATCCACTAATGCAGGTCAATATATTGGGTCAAAATGTACTGTTATTGCTCTGAAGAACCCATTCTTGCTTTCTTTTTTAATTCCCCCTTTTCTTGTGAGAAGTTTATCAGCTTTACCATAATTTATAACTAGAAACATAATCTAACTGATCTGTCAATACTCTTGCAGCATAGCTCATCCCTATCTTCTCGCTGACAATCGGCATTATACCTTTTATCTTTGGAGAAAGGTGATCAATGCACATTGGCTGATGAAGTATCTATTGGTCCCACTTTACGTATATTCCTGGTTTTCCATCTTCAGTATATTTAGTATGTACTCGTTCACTATGCGTTTCAGTTCCAACTTCTGTTGTCTCTTGTTTAAATATCAGTCCTTTGCAGGGAAAGCTGGAAAGAAAAAAATCTGGGTATTGGCTTACTTTTTGGCTACAGCTGCAGTTCTAGTTCCTGCTCCTCTGATTGAATTCAGATACTACACCATACCATTCTATTTCTTGATACTTCATTCCCCTATCACTTACAGTAGAACTTTACTGGTAACCGGAGCTATATATCTGGCGATCGATTGCTTCACGATGACAATGTTTTTGTTTCGACCATTCCATTGGAGCCATGAGCCTGGCGTCCAAAGATTCATCTGGTAGACACTTCCCTGGACAAGTAATTTTAGCAAACCATGGAATCCCATTTTATTATTCCTGAGCTCTCTTGAAGTGTTGAGACTTCATGGCTGGATTGGAGCCCTTGAACTGAAGAAAGACCAATGCATCAGATTGTTTTCCCAATGCAACCAAAAATTTAGACTTATAGATGGATGCACAAAATGATTGATGTTCGAAAATAGGTTAAGAGATATAGATCTATCCTGTTGTTCTTAATCGTTAAAAATTTTAAAAAATTTTCTTTTAATCTTAATTTTTCAGAAAAAGAAGTCTAAGAATTTTTTTCTTTTTAGAACAGAGGAATCCGCAGTCGTTATTCTTTAGATGTGTACTGGGTAAATCTCCGGATTGATATAATAGTCTGCAAATTACGCCAACCGGATACTCTGCACTAGGTAAGCCTTGTACAATAGACTTGATCAAGAGAGTGTAGGCGAAGGAATCAAACACAGGACTTTTTGGCCTTATGTCCCCTTCTACTGTACTGACTCGATCGCCCCATAGGGGGCTTTTATGCAATTATCTTCACTAAACTAATAATACATTATATGAGTATCATATATGAATTAGTTAAATATTATATAATTTTAAGAATTAATTCAAATTAATTATTAAGATAATTATAATAAATTATTATATTAGATTGAGTTTAATTTAAGAATGAGTTGTTTAATTTAAGAGTTTAATTAGATATTTATACAAGTAATATTTGATTAGTCCGAATGTAATATTTAAAATTTAAAATTTAATTTGTAATTGAAGTTTAAAGATTTTTTTAATTGAAAACTACAATAAATCATTTTAAGAATTTTAAAATTTAATTTTTTAAAAATTTTTTAAAAATTTTATGTTTTTTACCTTCTAAAATAGCTTATAAAGTAATAACATAAATATTTAAAATATGTTCTAATTTTTAATATTTATAATTACTATAAATTTTCATTTTTTGAATACATTATTAATTTATAAGCATTTAATAAAATATTTATGTAGAAAATTTGACATGTTAAGGATCACGAGTAAAACGTGGACTATAAAATAACAGGTTAGCCCCACAAACTTGGGCTCCTTGCCGACCGATTTGCGAACAGAAACAGAGGCTGTATCGAAATGTTATGAGTTGACTTGTTTGGTTTTATCAGGTGCTTTTATGGCAACAGTTCCCAGGCTTCGCGCTCTTTTATGGTGGAGAAAATGGTCGAAGAAGGACTGGGCAATCGTAGCCGTCGGAGTGGCTGTAATCCTCTTCGCTCTCACTCTCTTCTTTGACACCCTCTCAGTCGATCTCAATCGACCGTTAGATCCAACTGCGACCGCCGATCTCGTTGACTTGACCTTGCTCAGCAGTGCCAAAGATAGAGGCGCTCGTACTTATTCTACCTACCATCCTTTTTCAACTCACAGTTGTTTGCTCTCAGGTGGACTCATTTTTGTGTGTTTTTTTTTGTAAAAATAGTGTGCTTAGATGGGAGCTCACCTGGCTACCATTTTCAAAAGGGTTTTGGATCTGGCTCTAACAACTGGTTGCTTCACATTGAGGTCTTTATCTTTTCTGCAGTTTTTGAAATCGAATTTTACTTCTTTTGGTTTAATTATGTTTTTTTGTTGTTGTTGTGTTACAGGGGGGAGGTTGGTGTAATACTATGGAGTCATGCCTGCACCGAAAAACGACGAAATTGGGGTCCTCTACTCTCATGGAACAGCAAATTCGCTTCTCCGGAATATTAAGCCGTTACCCCTCTGAAAATCCCGGTAAGTTCACGGTAAATTGAGGTTAAAGTTAAGTACTTTTGATTAATATGCAGTTGTTGGTTTATGTTTGTGTTATTGTTTTTGTTTCTGCAGATTTTTATGATTGGAACAAGGTCAAGATACGGTACTGTGACGGTGGGTCTTTTGCTGGTCACCCGGATAACGAGTTTAAGGTAACTAAAGTTTTAGTTTCTCGTTGGGGTTTCTTGCTAAAAAGCTAGAATCTTTTGTGTCTTTTGTTTGACATTGTTGCTTGTGTTTATGTTTTAGAATGGAACAGAACTTTTCTTCAGAGGCCAACTCATCTGGGAAGCTATTATGGATGAGCTTCTGTCCTTAGGGTTGTCCATTGCTAAACAGGTGTGGCCTTGCTTCTTCCTTATTATATGTCAATTTATAGAGTATAAATGAATGTGAGGGATTTGCTTGCACTTGCTGTTGAGTTTAACTTGTTGGACTATTACATTTTGCTGCCCACATTTCGTTGTTGTAAGCATAGTTCATTTGCTGGTATATATGAAAACTTTGCAGGCTCTTCTTTCAGGATGCTCTGCTGGAGGGTTGGCTACTTATATTCATTGTGATGGGTTCCGAGAGCTTTTGCCAAAAGATGCAACCGTCAAATGTCTTGCTGATGCAGGCTTTTTCCTAGATGAGTATGATTTCTAAGCATTGCAATCTTTATGCAACTGCATGATACGCTCTTTATTCGTGAAAGATGTCTTAGAACTATTGATTGCCTTACGTGTATAATGCTGTTAGTAGATGTGCATAAATGTAACTAACAATCATTGTTTCCTCTTTGTTTAGGAAAGATGTTTTTGGGAATTACACCATGAGATCTTTCTACAGAGATGTTGTCGAACTGCAGGTTTTACTCACTCCTTATTGTAGAAGCTTCAACAATAACTTGCCAATTGGCATAACTTTCCTTTTTCTTCCTAATTTTTACTTGTTGATGGTCAATGTGCGTGATACACCACCTGCAAAATTATGGATGAAATGTTAGTTCTGACACATTAATGGACAAATAAATTTTAACTCTTAATCACTCAGTTCGAAATGGTTATCCAAAATGGCAAACTTCTCTCCATTCTGAGTTCAGTTAATTGAGAATTTCTATATTCTCTTAATTCTTCATGCCATGTATGCATAGTGTGTGCTTACTTGGCAGCTCCAAGTCATTGAATTGTAACGAGCAAAGAAATGTCTAAAAGTAAAATTAGTAATAGTTCGACATATATCTAACTTGTCACTCTGCAGGGGGTAGCAAAAAGTTTGCCCAAGAGTTGTATTAAGACAATGGACTCATCTAAGGCAGGTGGTGTTCTTTTCTTTTTCCTTGTCTCCTCTATATATGGTTTCCACACATCAACTTCTTAGAATAGCTGTTTGATTTCTTAATAATAATTCATAAAGCACCATTTCTTTTATTTGTTGTGAACTATGATGGCAGTGTCTTTTTCCTCGAGAAATAATTAACTATACGAGGACCCCTATTTTCATTCTGAACCCAGCTTATGACTTTTGGCAGGTAATATATTCACTAAATACACTTGTAGCCTCTTTTCATTTTGGAATTATCATCTTCTTTTTATCCGTAGACAATACGCTTATTTAGTTGTATTATCTTTAGGTACAACATATCTTGGTTCCGGATGTATCCGATCCTCGTGACTATTGGTATAAATGCAGGTTGAGCCTTAAATATTGTGATCCTGAACAAATTGAGATACTGCATGGTAATTGGATCACTCAAATAGGTTGTTTCCATTATTGCATAACATGGATATCACAAAGTGGAAATCATTATTCAATCTTTGATTGATCAAGTTGTTTCTGCTTGTCTGCTTACAATAACCAGGTTTTCGTAATTCTTTGCTGAGAGCACTGAGTGATTTCCAGCAAGATAAGGAAGGGGGACTGTTCATAAATTCTTGTTTCATTCATTGCCAATCCTGGATGGCTGAGACATGGCATTCACCAAATTCTCCGAGAGTAAATAATAAGGTGCGAAAATCTTATTAGTATTGTGATAGGTATTCGATTGAAACATGGCATTCTCAATATCTGGTTTCGTTCATATATTTCGTATCTTCTAAGACCGGCTACTGCCTACTGTGACAGACCATTGCAGAATCAGTGGGTGATTGGTTCTTTAACCGAAGAACAGTGAATGAAATTGACTGTACTTATCCATGTAACCCGACTTGCTACAATATGGATTTTACTTAATCTTGAAGAAACTCTCTGTTCTCCGGGTATCGTCAACTGCAAAAATGTAGCGCTGTGCTTGTGGAATTGCAACTCTTTACTCCAAAAGATGATCCTTTATGCAGAAAGGGAGGCATGGAGTAATGTTACATATGTTTGGTCATGTACAACGGTGGTCGGAAAAGATTTCTGACTTCTTTCGCTAATCGCCATTGTTGCATTGTGTTTGTGCAATTTGTTTTTACTAAAGTTCCTTTAGTGAAACTCAGTGTTAAGAGTATGCATTCCTTTTGTATCTTTCTTCAAATAGTGCGTGGAACTAGCTTGTTGATCGAATCAGTTCTAGACTTGTATCCGAACTGCTATAATGTAAGCAATCAGAGGAAGCCGTGGGATGTAAAATTAGTAGGGGAGAGTCTCCTGATGGTGTCCAAATTCGAGTTGATCAGATTTTAGGTGAGATTCAGGAGGGTCGGTTTAAATAAGTCTGAGTAAAAAGATGTTATTTGTTTTAATAATTAAAGAATTTTAGGAATGTCAAAATAGGCTCGGGCTGATTTTTGGCCCAGACAGGCTGACTATCGGCCCATGGCCCGACTATTACTTCCAAAATAAAGTTGTTTTGTCAATTTTTTTTTATAAAAATGACGAGCTAGTCCGGCCCGGCCCGGTTGTAACCTGTCAGGCTATAGACCAGGCCACGGGCAGCTTGGGCTTGCCAGCCTGATTTATTGATTAAAATGACATTATTTTATTAAATTTTATCAAAACAATATTAAAATAACAATTTTAAAAAATATTTTAATAAAAATTCCAGAGTAATTAACCATTGTATACGTTATAACTTTCATATAATTAATCTTAACTTGATCATAACTTAATTCCAATCTTAATTTAATTTATATATTTCATATAACCAAAAAAAATATCTAAAAAATAACTTGATTAACTGTAGTTTTTCATTTTATAATATTTTTAGATTTTTCATATAATTGGAAATACATTAATAGTCTTTCATATTTGTTATTATTATTATTTTTATGATCATTAATGTTATTATGATGATTATTATTATTATTATCATTAGTATTTCTATTTCTATTATTATTAGTATTATTTTATTTTTATATATTAGTTATTTTATTTTTCCCTATTATTATTATATTTATTTATTTATTTTAATTTCTTTTTCAGTTTTTTGGTTATTTTTATTCTAATTTTACATTTATTTATCATTTTTTATTTACTTATTTTCTTTTTCTTTTTATTTTTATTTTCATTCATTCATGTGTGGATCATTTGGACACAACCTCTCTCCTAATTAAAGGTAAGATTGAGCACTTCTAGATTTACTGAAACCTCGCATCTTAGCAGAATTTTATCGAACATTGTTGTTGTTATTTTTGTTATATTCAATCATATAACAATTTAGATTAAGATAAATTGAGATATACTTAAAAATTAATATATTTCATAATTTTTAATATCATAAATTATTTTGTACATATTTTTCATAAATAAAATATAATTAAAATTATAAGTAAATTCCTAATCCATATTCTCGGTAAGCTTAACTTGAGTTGAGGGACATTTTTGCTCAATTTGGATTTTTTTTAATTTCATATTTTAAGTTAAACTCAAGCTTGAACTATCCAGCCCAATTTGACCTAAACGTAAATTTTAACTAAAAGAACATTAATTTTAATTTTTAAAAATTAAAAATATTTAATCGATTTGAAAGTCTTGATAATGACTCGAACTCAACCCGAAGTATTCTCATCTCCTAAAAAAAAAAAAAATGACTTCAATGTGAACCTTAGCTAGGCAATTTAGATATTTACATAGACTTTTTTAAAATTCAAAACGCATACCAAACCAACGACTTCCTTTTATTACTTGACCTGATCCTGAACCCCTCTTTGCTACTTCCAGGTCAAAGTAAACTAATCATGTTCTTCATTTCTTAACCAAACAAAATGAAGTTGACCTTCAAAAGCAGCAATGCTTATACAATGATCTAGGCCAATTTCTCCACCTATTTCTATACCTACAAAACTTCTATTTACTTGATTATTTACCAAACACGTATTTAAAAAAAGTAAGTATTTGTAAATTTTGTTTTTATAAAAAATGTATCACGATTTATTTTTAATAAAAATTACAAATTATGGTTAATAAAGAGTTAATTTTAAATAAATTTAATAATTTTGACTCGAATCAAGCTCGACACAATCTTATCTTAGTATAACCTAACTAAGTTCAATCCAAACTCAAGATATTTATTTTAAAATCATTTTAATTCAAAACTCGGCTCAAATTGCTTATTGCTTAGGCTAAATTCGAACTTTTTTTTAAATTCGAATTTCACGACAAGTTTAGGCTCGGGTTCTATGATCTGGCCCGGCTTAGAATCCAAATACATTAAATATTGATAACGTTTTATTTTGACTAACATAATATAAATTTCAAAATGACATAAAATTAAATTGAGAAAATAATACAGTTTGACTTTAGATCGCTGATCTAAATTCATTGCAACTTCGTAAGACCAACTAAGTTGTTTTCCCTCCTTATCTCTTGCAGTACACTACATTTGTTTTCCTCAACCATCCAGAAGCTGATGTCAGGGCTCAGGACTGGTTCTGGCTCCAGCTTCTGAAAGGGACAGTTCATTAATTCAAACCTCAGAGTTAGGTTGACAAAACCTAAACTAAACCACTGGCATGCAACTGCTACTCAATTTTATGTACATATCTTCTTTAAAATTCTTAAATTTTACATAATTTTATAATATTAATTTATAACATTAAAATGTCTTAATTTTTAAATTTAAGTAAAAATAATTCGATGTTAAATTATTTTTTAACATAAATGATGTGATAATGTACGTCAGAGTAATATTTTCGATATATAATAAATTAAAAATAGTAAATAATTATATATTCTTTTATTCGATATTTTAATTTATTAAATGATAAAATTTATATATAACGTAACTGGTAAGGTTACTCTTTTGTGACCAGAAAATTACAATTTCGAGTTACAGAAATAATGTATCCAAAAATAATAATAATATAAAAACGAATTGAATCATTTCTTCTTGCTATCAGACTCAGTTCCTAATTTTTTATATGATTACTGAGTCAGAGTCGATGAAAACTTGGGTTTATTACTTTATCTTCTCATCTACCATGTGCTAATTGAATCTGTTCTTTAGTTTCAAACTGGAAAAGCATGGAGAGATCTGTCATCTGTTGCGTGAAGAGAACGGAGCAGAACAGAACAGATCAGAGAAGACAAGCGAAGAAGGCATTCATCAGCTATCACTATCAATCCCCACCTGCACTACCCAGATAAAGCTTTTTTTGTTTAATATATATATGGTAATGGATGATGTCATGAAGCTCAAAAGAGCATCACACAACTTTATCTGCAAAACCATTATTATCTTATTACCTAATCATGCAATAAGCAATGCGCATGCAATGCCTCCAGGCTTCTTTATTGCAAAAATGCTTAAATGATAAATGATCACTGGTTGTATGAGTTGTAAAGACATGTTAAGATCTGCAATAGTTACTTAAATCCAATATGCTATTTAACTTCCAGTGAGTTACGAGTCAATGCAAGTGAATGGGTTGAGGAAATTGCCCAATTTGGTAACAAGAAAAACGATGGTGACATCACTTTCAGGGAAAACCTTTAAAGTAGGGTTAGGTTATACTCAGGTTTCTTTCTCTTTCTCAGTCTGCCAGGAAAGTTGATTCTGAATTCTCCAGTTATTGAAGTTGACTTTGGAGATAGCTCGAGTTGACCTGATAACTTGGAATTTTGCCTTGAAATATCAAAACTCTGATTCTTTTTCATACTTAAAACTTACTTTAAAATGTGAACGATGGTAAAGAGAAATAGCAGAAATATGAAAATTAAAATTCTGCAGATGATCCTATACTTCTCTGTTTTTTTTCATTTTTCACATTGAGATATATTCAATATTTACACAGATGAACGCCATATCCTTCCTTCCAAAGAGATAACGATAACAGAAACATCATCATGGTACCGTCTTCTTTCCCCTTGTGGAATATCGAGCAATTCATGGAAGTCCATACCTGAAACATCAGTTTCTGTTTTTTAAGTACACAGTGTAATTTGCTTCTCTGTAACGTAAAATTTGTGAAGAAGAAAGTTTTTACCAGCTTTCTTGGCTGCACGAAACAGAACCTCTTCGATCAGGTATTGTGCAGGATCACCCTCAGGAAATGCAGCGAGAAATGAGTCCACTACAGAGACAGCTTCGTCGTTTGTGAAATACTGGTAAAGACCGTCTGATGATAGTATTAAGAATCTGTCCTTTTGAGTCAGCCTATGGTGGCACAGAGATGGAAGACATGTGATGTATGGAGCTGTTCCAATGTAATCGATCCTGAACATCTCTAAAAGTAGATCATTCCACTTTGGCTGCAAAATAAACTCAGAATCTGTAAACCCCTTGAAGATGATCCTTAACAGACATGAATTAAGAAGTTTAATAGGAAAAACCTGTTTGAGAAATCCAACACCAAAAGCTCGAGTCACCTTCAAATAACCTTTCACTCTGTCATTGATTACTGCAGAAGCATCGTCAGGATGTTCTTTCCTGATTCTCTGAACTTCCTGAAATCCAAAGGATCAGTTATTTCATGTTGGACACTACATAAAGAATCCATTAAAACAAGACAAGTACTATGATCACCTTGTCTACATAAGTACTATGATCTGTAGTGAGCTGGAGTGAACTCAAATCCTGTAATCTGCAAATTGCTTCTCCATCAAACAACTCAAAGTCACGCCCACTTTCCTCACGAATTATCTCCAAATCCTGCGATCCTGTCCCTATCCCAAGATTGGTCTCGCTCTTATGTGCCAAAACTGCTCGACTATCCCCGACATTCATCAAGTAAACATCTTCTCCTTTCATCAGCATCACCAAAACACAAGAACCCATTAAAGCTAACTCAGGATTTTCCGATGCCATATTGTCAGCAACTTCCATATAAGCCTCTTCTGTCTTCACCAACGCCTGCGAGAGTGCTTTCAGAACATCGGAATGATTGATCCCACCGCCATTAGAGTTGGTTGATGCTTTAGAATGGAATTGCTCCTTTAGTTTCCAATCAAGTTCCAATCTTTCTCTATCCCACTCGCACCGCCACATTCTCTGACTCTCCTTCCTCCTCTCTGCAACTCCTTTACTCCTGTACCCCAAATTCTTCCCCTGTTTTCTCTTCAAATAATCTTCCATTTTTACATCCATGTTCTCTTTTTCTTCTCCATTAACAGGGACTTCCTCTGTTTCTAACGCGGATTCCAACTTATCACTCCATAGCAATCCTTTGAGCTCCTTGTGCACATTATTATACAAATTGGAAAGCAAATAATCAGGAGCATCAGGACCATTGAATCCATCATAAATCCCCACGAAAACCCATCCATGTTCTTCAGATATAACTATATGAACACGATCCTCTCCAGCTTTCCCCTGTGCCCAATGCACATTCTGACTCTCCACAGAAAATTCACTATCCCCATCAACGTCATTACTCAAACTCACTTGACCACTCAAATGAGCACTACTACCACTCACGTTAACACTCCCACTTTCTCCATTTTTCTTTGTATCCAATTCTCTACCACCTTTCATCGAATCGGATATTGATCTTTGCCCACGAGTTATAGTATTAGCTATCACTCTCCTTAGTGTCTTCACTAAACTCTGTTTCTTAGGCTTATCTTCCATTTCATCATCTCCTATGCTTTCAAGAGAAAGACTGTGTCTTGCCTTCTCAATCGGGCCCGAATACACCCCATGATCAATGGGTCCCGATAAAAACCCGCGCTCAATCGGACCCGACAAAAACCCTCTCTCGATAGGCCCTGAACCTCCGGGAAACAGCGTGCCCGACCCGTTCTGCAACTGACCACGAGGGACTGGTTGCAGAGGAATGGAAGCAAAAGAATCTGTGCTCTCAAAAGTTGACGCCCGATCCAACCCGGAGCTATAAGAGCATGTGCTGATCAAAGCCGTTGACGGAGGCGTCGACGTGTTGGCGCTGACGGACGCGCCGGAGATCGACCGGAAAGTCGTCGGAGTGTCCTCGCAATGGATTTTGCTGTTAGATAACCGAGCAGGTTCGGGTCGTACATAGCAAAACGAGTGACCCAAACCCCCGTGAAGTGGGTCGCCGAGATAAACGGCGATGTCATGCCGGCGTGAAACACCCCCACCGCTGTCAAAACAGTGACTCACTTTGGCGACGGCGTTACCCATTACCGTTAAGAAAAAGAAAGCTCGTTATTCTTCTTCTTTTCTGTGTTATACGAGACAGTTCAACTTCATAGAAGCTTTTGTGCCGAAACTGAAGGGATAGGAGAAGACAGAACAAGAAGTGGAGCAACAACATTAACAAGGGATAGGTGACAGAAGGGGTTGACTTTTGTAAGAATTTGTTTGATAGTTAACTTTTTTTTTCTAATAAAAACAAAATTCACTGATTGGTTGTTTTGATTTATATTCTCAAGTTTTTATGGGAGGAGTTGACTACGGGAATGGCGTGCTTGAAAATAGTTATATAAACTTTGTGGGCATCTTCTTCATAAAAAAGTCAAACATCGGTTTTTTCGTTATTCCTTGTTTGGGACAACGTAATAAAACCAAGTCCATTGTTGTAATGTTGTCGTTTAGGAGTTTTTTAATAATAATAAAAAACTATGGCAAAAGATAACTATGGCAAAAGATAAAAATTTCTCTGCAATTTAAATTTTTTAAAAATAATTTTATCTTTAAAATTTTAAAAATTCCTAAAATTGAGTTTTTTATAAAATCTTTTCTCTTAGACTTCGATTAAAAAATAATGATAAAATATATATAATGTAAATATTATATATAGACTAATTCGAGAAATGATGAGCAGACATTTGCAGAATAGCAGGTATGAACAGAACTTTTCAGCTTTGCTAATATATATATATATATATATATATATATATATATATTTAATAACTTTTTTTAAACTTATATAAGATATCTTATTTGGTTTTATTTTATTTTTTTATTTATTTACTTTTTAAATTTTATTTTCCTACTCTTTTAGCATATCAGTTTTCATATCTATTCTCATAATCTGCATCACTTTTTTATTGTCACATTCACATATAGGTCTACCGAAAACAACCTCTTTATTATGTAGGGATAAGACTGCGTACTATCAGACCTTCCCAAACTCCACGTTGTTGCGAAATTTCGGACTGGATGATGATGATTATATATAGACTAATGAAAATGAATCATTTTCATGAATATTTAACTCAAAATTTAAACTTGGACACAGCTATTTAAATTCTATTTAAATTAATAATTTATTATAATTATCTTAAATTATTGATTTAAGTCGAATTTACTTAGTTCGAGTCATACTTTAGAACTGATTTGCGCTACCATATCACTAATATTTGATTAGTACACGTATAATATTCTTCTTTTTTATTATTTTTTAATCAAAATCAAAGATAACGAGTTTTTTTAACTAGAAAAAATCGAGAATTTCAACAATCTTGAGATTTTTTTTAATATTTGTCAAATTATATGAGAGTTTTATTAATAAAAATTATAACTATGTTGTATTTGAAATCTTCAATTCATTCTAATCAAATGAGCTAACATATTGTTTAAGGACTTTGTTTGATCCATTTGATGGTGATCTCACCTTGAGGTTGAGAGTTTGCATTACCACACGAGTGGATGAATTGAAACTATATATTTTATTATAAAACTTTAATGTGATTTTGACTTTAGGGTTTTAAACATGGGTTTTAGTTTTTAATAAGATCTAAAATATGGATTTGTGTGGTTATCTACTTAGGATGGTATTATGTGGTGGAATGGCAAAAGACGTGCCAAAGGCTAATGTAAATTAGCTTTGATTAAATAATCATGGTGGCTTAATTTTTTTTTAATTATTTATATTGAATATTGATGGAGATAAGAGACAATACCAAAATTGGTCAACCATGTGATCATGCTTAACTTGTTCATGATCCAATTGTATCAATATCATAATCTTTGAGATCTTCCCTCAATCTTGGACCAAGTATTTGCTCAAATCAAGGTTTTGAGCTTTTGTAACGTTCAAGAACTTGTTCTCTTAAATTTTCTTTTTATAAACTAAATTTCTTTTTTAGTTATTGTATTTATATACTTGTATTGTTAATTTAATATTTTATTTATTACATTACATTTTTTTAATATTTTTATTTATACGTATCTCGATTTTCAGTGAACTTTTACTGTATAAGTAGAATGAGGGAATTTTTTATTAAATATTAAAAATCATGAATTTTAATTATTATATAAACTGTTAAATTATTTATAATTATTTTGTTAAAAATTTTAATGATTATTTCAATCTAAATTTTTATTTGATTTAAATTTATAAATTTGTTCCACACTTAAAAATCATAACTATAAATCTCGCTTTTATTAAAAATTTTAAAGAAATTCCTTTAAGAAAATTTAAATATTAAATATTAATTTTTAGGATAAATGTTTAACTATTTATATTTATTAAAATAATAGTTCATATTTTACGAAAACTTTATTGATTATTTAAATCAAATCTGTTCTTTGACTTAAAAATAATAAATACAAATATCGTTTTTATAAAAAAATATTGAAGACAAGATATTCTAATAAACAACATAGTGGTTCAACTCCTATACATAACATGCCCTGATGAGATCATTTTCACACCACCAACACCAAAATATTGCTCATTGGAAGTCAACTTTGGCCCTTTTATTAAACAGAGCAAGTTGCAGAAGCTTAGAAGGCAGAGATCTTGAAGAATCATTGCCAACCTTAGTAATGCATATTAAGAAACCAAAGTTGCAGAAAGTTTCATACTTTCTCTTATTCTGCAATGCCAAAAAGACAGACACTTGGAGAGGGCATATCTTCTTTTTGCTTTGCCTTTTTTTAACCCATAGTATATATATATATTTTGGTTAGATTCTAAGATACTTTAAGATTTGGCATAGCATCAATCTAACTTTTAACTTTTAAAAACTAAACTCTCTTATAATTTTTAAAAACTATGTTTTGTTACGTGTATAAATAAAGTTCTTAACCGCAAGTTGATGGTACGAGAGGAGAGACTAAAGATATATTAACTAAAATATCACGTATTTATTTTAGTTAATATATCATTAGTCCACCCTATAACTAAGTTGCCATTAAAAATTCTATTTATACGTAAAAAAACAAAGTTATTTTGAAATTTATAATTCGTTGGATCTTCCAGTAATTTTGCATATTATCAATATACTTCTTAATTTTTAAAAATTATCAATCACCCTCTTGTAATTTTTAAAAATAACGTCATTTTTATGTGTATAAATGAGATTCTTAGTGACAATTTAACGGTTGGCGGGATGGAAGATATATTAACTAAAATGTAGAGGTGATATTTGATAATTTTAAAAAATATGAGACTAATATGATAGTATGTTAAATTATAAGTCTATCTTTTTTCTTTCTCTGGCTATAAAACTTACAAAGCTTGTAGTCATTGTCTAGCTTTCTGATTTTGCAGGACATGTGTGGACCAGAAAACTGAAACTATACTCTTGGGGACCAAAAAATATCCTCTCCAAGATCATGCCTGCAATTAAAAACAGGGGAAGGAGTGAGGAGGAAGATGGTGGTTGGCTGGGTAAAGTAGGTGTTAGTTACTTTACATGTGCTCATTAATGCTTCAATTCTTGAATAAAAATAACATGGGAAAAAAAAAGTATATTTCTCTAATCTTTATATATCCATTCACTTTTGGTGAAGAATTTGATACTCGTACTCATTTATAACACGTGAGATACTCTGTGCTATTTACAATATTCCAACCTTGTGCCATTTAATTTTATCTATATATTTGTGTAAGTCTTACATAAATATGTTGATGAAATTTAATAAAATAGAGTATAAATTGGTTTATAGGAACAGAAAATCTAGTCCCCATTTATATATTTTTTTTTCTCAAAACAAAACTTTAAGAAAGTAATAAAACTACATAATAGTTAAGAATGACAATAAAATGGATATAGAATTTATGTAGTCATTGATCTAGGCACGCATTGTAATATATAACGTGAATTTGATTTGAATTTTTGTTAGATTCGATTGGGTTGCTCAAATTCAATTTCCGAGGACTTAAGTCAAGATTAAAATGATATCATTTAGTTAAATTGATTAGAATTGGTCCTTAGGATTTGAATTTAACTCGAAATTAGATTAACTCGAAACTGATCGATTGTCATCAAATTGAATTGAGTCCAATTTATCAATTTGAACTCTACTCTTCAAACATATCTATGATAACTAATTCAATTATACCAAACAATTCAAGAGGTCATTGTTATGAATCCTAAGCTTTATAGGCTATTGGTTGAGAAAAAGCAAAGCACTTAGCAATAGAACATCTAAAAGGACAACCTTTGTATGTGTATGTGTATGCCACACTGAAGTTGGATACTTCCCTTCTATAGAAGACTTTCTATTCTTGGCAGCTTTACAAGATTGGGACTAAGAGACCCAAAGTTGGCAGGGGACCATAGCCCACCAGCAGAGAAGAAGATCAAAGATTATTTACTTTTTCCTTTCTTTAGTGCCCTAGATAAGCATTGACTTGCTTGGAGATTCCTTTTTTTTTAAGAATTTAAACAGCAGTAGGGTTTCTCCCACGTTGGACAAACCATTTGAACACTTACAAACCTCGGTAAAGCAAAACGGCGACATAATATAACAATTAAAAGACAAGGTCGTTTAACAATTAGGGTATAACGACCCACATCTTTCTCAAACACTTGAGGAGATGGCGATGGTGAAAGCACTGGCGATTGAGACTATCACTTTGTCTCCCTGGAGTTCTTCTATACTGCTTGGAGATTCTTGCTCTGCTTTTTTTTTTTCTTTTCTTGAACTTTGGATTTCATGTTCAACCTTTTGTAATTGGGAGTCAAATTGTTAAAATCTTCCCTGCATAGGTAATTAATTCCATAATTCAAACCTTGATTGTTTTATTTAAATTATAGTTAAAAAAATAATTAAATATGAGTTTAAACTCAAATTTGATATAATTCTATTCATTATTATTAAATATAAATTTAAATTTCAAATTTCATAAAACCAAAATATAAATTCAATAAGTTGAACATTATTTTTGTCATCTGTTTTTGCTCTATTTGTTTAAATGACACCTATTAGATTTTGTTTCTAGCAGCTTTTAAATTAGAAATATTGAAACATTTAATTTAAATTTTGATTAAATATAATTTAATTTATTGACATTAAATAAATTTAATCTAGTTTTTTATAATTATTTAAGTTTAAAAAATTATTAAATATGAGTTTAAACTCAAATTTGATAGAACCCAAATATCATTATTAAATATGAGTTTGAAACTCATATTTAATAATTATAAAAAGGGCATAATGTAAGTAATCTTCCTTTCGTATTTTTTCAAATAGGCTGTTTCTGTGACTTGAGTATATGATCTTATGGTCACAAAGAGACAACTTTACCAGTTATTAGATTCTATATTTAGAGGCTGTTAAATTGAAAAATATTTATGCTTCTAATTTAAATTTGAATAAACATAATTTAATTTATTGATATTAGATAAATTTAAAATTATATAAATTTTGTAATTAATTAAGTTCAAAAAAATTTGAATATGAGTTTAAACTCAAATTTCATAAAACCTAAATATTTAACCATAAATTCAACAAATCGAAAATTTATTTTTTATTTTTTCTTCTATATTTCTTGTGCTAATTTGTAATGAACTAGAGGCGGGCTACTGGGCCTAGATTGGTTATATGTGCTGGGCCAAGCAAGGAATATTTTGGTGGTTGAGACTAATGTTTAAAAAATTGTATCACAAATTAAAACTATAAGATAATTTAAAATTTTAATTAATAATAAATTATTATAAAATTAGTAAATAATAAAATTGAATAAAATTAGAAAATAAAATAAGACTGAAAGAGATTAAAATAATTTAAGAAAATTAAAAGTAAATATAACAAACTAAAAGTGTTTTATTATACCAAAGGAAGCACCATTTTGCTCAAAACTTTAAATTTAGTATGAGCATTTAATGACTTTATCCAAAAAATTGAAATAACCAAAATGAAAATGAGGCAAGACAAAGAATAAATTTATGAAAAAGTATTTTTCTTACAAATTTTTAAACCAAAACTTATAGTTTATTGATTATTAAAAACGAGTCAGAACTCCTATTCCGGTTATGGTGTTCCTATCATGTTCCATTAAATCTCATTCACACATTTACGTAAACTCTACATAAATATATTAAAGAGATTTAATAGAACATAGTTAGAGCAGAGTAACTGGAACAGAAAATTTGATGTGTTTAAAAACTACTCATAAATGGAAATGAATTAATGATACAATGATTAAAAAAACTTAATTAGTTCGATCGATTTAATCGTAAATTTTTTAAATTATAAATTTTTATAAGTCAAAATTAATTATAAAATAGTTATAAATTGGATAAAATTAAAAATTTTGAAATATATTTGAAATAAATTAACAAAATTTAAATAAAAAATAATTATTTCAAATATATTTCAATTTTTTAATTTTATCTTATTTATAACCAATTTTATATCAGTCCGTACCATTCTTTCAACATTTGAAGGGTCGAAATCTAACGAAACAGGTATGTGACGGAGGGGGGTAACGTCGGTTTACTCACTTACGTTTAGACCTGAACTGAACCGGACAAGACACTGAACCGACAGTTAAGTTGGTTACAAAGACCGCGCTCCATAGGTGCCACCATTGAAACAAGACATGTTGAGATGGGTGTATATGAGTTGGCTGGTGAGCAGAAAGTGGAAAGCTATTAAAAGGGTTTTTATTTTTGTAGGCTTTGAATGTCCTCAAACGCCGAGATTTGCGGATTGATTGAACTTACGCACCATCATCATCTTTGCTTTTCTTCTTCTTCTTCTTCTTTTTTTAATCTCTTTCCACTTTTCCATTTTCCTCTTCTGAATTGTTTGGTTTGTTCCCAACACTTCTGTGTCAATGGTTAAGAACAGGCGTGGAGGTTCTGTCTTCAAATTCTGTTCTTTATCTAAAGGTGAGATCTTTAAGATTTAAGTCTTTCAATGTGATGTTGATGTTTAAGAGTACAGGCTTGTCAGATAGGAAACAGATCATATTGATGTCTTATAATCTGGAGATTGTAAAGTGCATTTCGGCTTTGATTTGTTTTTTCTCTCTCTTTTTTTGGGGGTTAAGATTTCAAGTCATGCAAATTAAAGCTTTCAATTCTCAAATCCTATCCCCAAAATACCCTTTCTGGGAATTCTGAGTAACATTACACCTTTTAGATTAGAACATGAATATGATGATATCTCCAATTACTGCTACTTTAGGATGCATTTTTCACTGTTTATCCATGCTTTCCAACTGTTTGAAATGTTGCACCAGAAAGATTGGCTTTTAGCACGATAATGGATACTTGAAACCTATTATAGTTTCATTGGTTTAATGCGTTTGAAGATTTAGATAGTATAGTGATTTGATGTTCATGTGGTGACCTGAAGCAGGTTGGACAATATTGTAGTTGGATTTGAAATTTAATGCGTTTGAAGATTTAGATAGTATAGTGATTTGATGTTCATGTGGTGAACTGAAGCAGGTTGGACAATATTGTAGTTGGATTTGGAATTTCACTTCCAAAAGTATGGGAAAGAACTTGCAGCTAAGTGAATCAGGGCTCTCTGTTCCAAGAAGCCGCCCAGGGTGTATGTGGGGAATACTTCACATACTCAAGTACCAGCGCTGGCACATTAAGAGAAGACTTGCCTATAAGAGGGGTGGTGGTAATAATGTCAAAGGTGAGAGCATTCAAATATCTTATTCAACTTGAATGTTCCCATAGTTTTGGAAGTTCTTCATTTTATAAGTGGTTTAGGTTCTTTTTTTGAGATTTTGCTGGATGAAATTTATGTTCCTTTTCTATTATGCGCTTGGTTAGTTTATCTTGGATGTACTGCTTGGTGCTGGAACTTGAGTTGCAGTTTCATGGTTTCTCAGCTTTCCATATAAAAGCATGATTGATTCGATCTAACCATCTAAATGGGAACCTATTAATCTGCGAGAGATGTCTAATCCAATTTAAGGTTTCAAGCGCAGGATCTTTCCAATCTTACATATGTCAATAACCTCTCCTTGTATATAGGTCTTGGAAATTTCCAACTCGAGCCGGGTAAAGCTCCACAGAACAGCAAGGAAGATATTGTAAGTATTAAAAAGAGCTTCTTTAGCACAAACATTCCTAAAAAGCAATAGATGTGCAAGCTCTCCACTTGGTTCTTGTTCACGTTATTTTATCAGTCTTCTCCCTGGAACCAAGTCAGTCTTCTCCCTGGAACTAAGTTGTTGCGAGAATTATAATGTACAAACTTTACTGTTACATACCTTACTTCTGCACAGACTTCTGAATATGAGAAATGTATCTCACACAAATATTAACAGGGTGATGGCAAGAAAAAACAATCAACTTCGTTAACCAAAGGCTCCGTCAAATCCCGTTTAAAAGCTCTAATTACAGAGGAGCTCTCAAGAAGGAAAGGCAGGCATCGAAGAAGCTCTAGTTACCCTGAACGAATCGATTTAATACGCAATGAATCCTTTCGTCGTTTCGAACCTTCAGATGATACCTTACATGCCAATGGTTCCAATGATGGAATTCCGAGAACTGTTGATGATTTAAGTTCTCATGTCACTGACCAATTTGATCCAGTGGTGATGAGATCCTTTAGGAAACAAAACTTTGAAGATTTTGATACTGAGTACACTGGAAATCACTCTGAGCATAAAGAGGTTGACAACACAGGAAAACTACTAATTGATCAGGATTTTATCCTGAAGGAATTTAGTGAAGACAATTCAGTTGGCCAGACAAAGGATATGTTGGATGCTCTCGATATGATTAACATGAATAAGGAATTCTTCCTTGAAATCTTACAAGATCCAGACTCTTCTTTGGCTCATCACTTCTTAAATGAGCAAGCAAGCAGTACCAGAAGGCGATACTCGAAATCCCCCTCATTCCCTTCAGCCTCCTCATCAGATGAAGTACATTCCGATCCAAGCAAACTCAAGAAGAACCAAGAGGGGATTGAATCTCAGACAAAAGAAGGGAACTTGACAGCTTATAGACAAACCAAACTGCAAGTTGAGCCTAAGTATGGACGGTATAGTCGTTCGACTTCGATGCCATCAATAGCTGCAGGACATAGGACAGATGGAATTCTGAAGTGCAGTGAGAATCCTACTGTGGTTAAACGTTTCAAGAACCTTAAACAGAAGATAAGACATGCTATAAAAGAGAGCAAAAAGGAGAAACATCGGATAGCAAGGGATGCAGTCCTTCACAAGATTCCGCACGGACATGAATTTTCCAGGGACTTGAAAATGGAGGATATCGATCATATCATCGATGATTCGACATCAAGAGATGGCAAGGACATCCCAGGAAGTAGAAATAAGAGCAACCAGCCTATCCCTTCAAAGAGAAAAAGTGAACTGCGTTGCATGAGGAGAACTGCTTCTCTTAGTGAATCTATGGATAAATATTGTCAGTTGTACAATTCTAGTCTTAGCAGAGAATCAAAATCCAATAACTCTGATGCCTTAAAGTTGAGAAATGAATATCCGGGTTCACCTAACATCAGCACCCCAAAATTCATGGGAAGAAACTTTTCCATGCCTACTATGAAATCTTATTTCTATCGAAGTGAGGATAGTTCTGAGGCCTTCTCACCAAGTCGGTGTAGGACTGGTATAGATGACAACACCAGTTTAGAAAGTGATTGCAGTGAGCAGAGAAGTGTAGGGTATTGCATATCCTCTGAAAACCTATTAAAGTTGGATACAAAAGGTCGTGTGAGAGATGATATATCAGATAGTATGGACAGTGAAACCTTTTCCTATACAGGAGATCTTGGAATCACATCAGTGTCAAACATTGAGCCTTATGTTACAGCAGGCTTGAATAGTGAAAGTTTCAGTGACTTAATGAAAGAACCATGCAGCGTCCCCCTTTCTGACTCTGAATTTCAGGAGGATACATCCCATGCTAGCTTTTCTTTTGCAGGTAAACTTCTTAGTAATCGATACTTCAACTTATAGCTGCATTCATTGCACTGTTTCTATCTATCTCCTTTAGTAGGGAAGTACAAGTTTTCTGATGAGTGAATAATGATTAGACAAGGTGGTTCAGATCATGATTTTCATCTCATTTAACTTGTTAATCCAACTCATCTAGAGGCAACCTTAACTTCATGTGCATTGATTCTCTGGTTTCTGCAGCGGAATCATATTCTCTAGGATACCCTTTGAAGCCAATGTCGCAGTATAACTTTCATGCTAATCATATTTTGCTCGAGTTCTTCTAATTGATTTGGAGAGACTGACACTAACATTTGTTCAAACAAACAATTCTTGGACTTCATTTTGTGCAGAAGCAACCTCAGAATCAAACCTGGAAAATCTTGTTGACAACAGACTTGGTTCTCTGGGGGACCAGCTTGGAGAATCCAGAGTAGAAGCTCCTACAATCTCACAGTGTGTTGACTTTGAGAAACTGGAATTTCCAAGCAAGAAACTGGGAGACGATACTTTGCACTTCCAAGTTGATGCTAAAGATAAAGCTGACTTTAACTATGTCAGAGAAATACTGGAGCTATCAGGCTTCACTCAAGACGAGTTGCTGGGAACATGGCATTCTGATGGGCAGCCAGTAGACCCTTCACTGTTTCAGGAAATGATAGACTGCATGCTCCTTGACCCTGAGAGTTCAGGAAATGAAGAGGGTGACAACTTCTATTACCTTCTCTTGTTCGATCTTATCAATGAGGTACTAATGGATATATATGCAAAATCATACTCCTTTTATCCAACACCCTTGTCATCACTGTCACAAATTCGTCCAATGCCCATGGGACAACATGTTCTAAAGGAGGTCTGGGGTCAGATAAGATGGTATATGAATTCAAGTCCTGGACATGGACATTATCTGGATTACATTTTGAGTAAGGACTTGGCAAAAAGTGATGGTTGGATGAATCTGCAATTTGACATGGAATGTGTTGGGCTTGAGCTCGAGGACATGATTTTTGACGATCTTTTAGACGAAGTAGTCTGATCCTAAGGTCTAAATATGCGTACATCCTGTTATTTCTCCTCAAAAGAGTATGTAGTCAGTAATGTTAAGTTAAAACCTGCACAGGAAAGACATGGACAGAATGTGTATACTGTATAGCTATAGAACTTGTTATATCAGAAAGTTTTGTTCTGCTGCTAGCTGAGTCCGGCTCAAATGGTTGTGAATAGAGGGTTTGATAAGGAGTTTGAGGGGTGGATTTTCTTTAGTTTCTTGGCAACAGAAATGTAAACATTGTTCAGGTATTTATGCCTCTTTCATTTACCGTAAATGGTAGTTCTCTACTTAAGTGGCAAACGTTTTGTATTGGTAGCTAGGCACGAAGATACAACAGCCCGTCTAGCTCAGCCGGTAGAGCGCAAGGCTCTTAACCTTGTGGTCGTGGGTTCGAGCCCCACGGTGGGCGTTTTGGTGTTCCTTATTTATTTTCTTAACCGCTTCTGTTCTGACATATCATAAATTATCTTTTTTTTATAGATTTATGATAGAAAAGGGTATAGCTTAATTTATAGAGAAAAGAAATAGGAATAAAAGTTGTTAAAAAAAGGCCTCGAAAGGATAAAGATCTTTGTGATGGATATAACTTTGATAATAAGACTTAGGCTTAATTCGGGGGAACGTAGCGATTAATAACCTGCTAAAATATGAAAATAGGTGTTTAGTAAGTGCGGTTACGGTTGCTGAAAAGAGATAAAATGACTAAAAAGCTTATTCATTTAATAAATTATTAATTGTTGTATAAATAATTTAAAAATATATTATTAATCATATAAATTTAAAATTATAAATAATAAAATATTAA
>JANQAP020000154.1:342822-358542 GCA_026874005.2 Erythroxylum coriaceum
AGAAGACTATTATGTGAGCATCTGCAATGAAATCATATACTTTGGTTTGCATGTTTAACAAGTTAAATTGTTTGTTCGTTTTACTGGGATTTATTGAATTTTCAAGGATCAAGGATCAGCGAGCAGAAGACAGTCTTCTTATGAGGAAGTGGTTGTTCCAAGTTCTTCAGGAAACCTAAAGTTGATTGAGTATGTGAAAGGCGATGAAGAACTGAAATGTGGGAGGAAGAGAAAGGCTAAAAACATGGAAATTGATGGTGAGAATGACCATGGAAAGATGGATTCACGAACTGGAAGTAACCATTAGTTGATTTTTGTCTTCTGATAATGAACCTGATGAATTCCTATTCCTAATAAAAATGATCTGCAAGACCGAAGACATTTTGCAACATCTTACATTTGATTGTGTTGCAGAGAACACCTTAAGTAAAAGAGAGCAAAGAGAGAGATTAGCTGTGACCGGAGGTGCTTCAGTTGTTGTTTCAAACAAAGTGCCAATCCCTAAAACAGTAGCAATGGAGGCTCCAAACCCTCCTGTTTCTATCTCTGAGAACTCAAACATGTATCCTGGCAACTACAGTCAAGGGATTTACGATGGATTGTGGGATCTGGACACTGCTCCAACAAGCTTCCGTGCAGCTGTAGATGTATTAAGTAGTCACTTCAGTTTGGATGATGACGATGACGACTACTTTCTGAATATACATCCTTTCCCACCGTAGAAAAATGTATAAAAGTCAGCCTTTTGACTTTGTAAAGGAATTGTTGCTATTCTTTTAGAGGTTTTTTATATTGTAAGTACTTTCTGATTTTTTGTATGATTCTTTTATGGGGAAGATATGAATACAAAAGTTGATGGTTTATTGCAAAATTTAATTGAAAGTTCTTTCTGCAGTTGGTTACAAAGTTAAAGATGGATTGTTTTGAACTATTAGCGATGATGCACTTTCACTACCTCATGGATGTACTGAAATGGCAGATAGCTGAACTTTTAAACTTACTGTGGAACCTTTCAGAGACTTATGATAAAATGCTAAACATGTATCATAACACAATCAAGAACCGAAAGTTGAAACAAAGAAAGGTCTACAAGATTAGTTCATTTGCAGTTCATCCAACCTAATTTTGGATTCTTCTGCAGATGCAACTTTAGATAATCACTGATAAAATGTTCAACGTGTATCATTACCAAAATGAAGTTTGAATATAGAACACAATAAAGAACCAAAAGGTGAAACAAAGAAAGGGTTACAAGATTAGTTCATTTGCAGTTCATCCAACCTGGTTTTGGATTCTTCTGCAGATGCAACTTTAGATAATCACCTCAGGATTAGCACGTAAAACATCTTTTTCTTGGAGTTCGGTTTCTTTAGATGTTATATTAAATTTCATACCATAAATGGTTTTGTCCAAATCTGCTAAAAAGTGTTTCTTCTTTTCACCTTCTTAACACTTACGTGCCACCTCGTTGGTCTGGTCTTTAGTTGTCTTTTCACAACTCAAAAAGAGTCCATATCTCTCTCTACCTCTCTTTTTCTCTCATAAACACACACATACTTATAATTCATTACTTTCCAGTAACAAAGATGAAAGGTTGTTTAACACTGAAAACAAAAGAGATGGAGAAAACTCAGAGAAAGAGGAGTTCAAGCTTTAAGAAGATGAAAGCTACTAACCATGGCCAAGTGCTGAATCCAACACCTCTGTCCCAGATACCACCACCTGTACTCTCCCCATCCACAAAGAATACCGTTGATGAAATAATTGTGCTTAACTCTCAACCTTTGTCTAAACCACCACCACTCTCACCTTCCACAATGAACACCGGTGATGAAATCATTGTGCTTAACCCTCGACCTTTGTCTGAAGTACCACCAGCACCACTCCTCAAACCGAAGAGAAAGAAATACGATTTTATGAGGCCAAACACTCACTTCTACGACGGAACAAGATATGGATTGCCTCCTGGGTCGTTAGTTGAGATGAGAACTCGTGAGAACAGCAAGAAAGTTGACCAGGTTTCAGTTTCTTTCTCATACCCTATTCCTTCTGATAGTCTCTCTTTGTTTGGTGTAAGATTTGCATAAAACTAAGTGTGATTTGCTTGATTTTCTTCTCAAAGT
The DNA here is from genome assembly GCA_026874005.2 of Erythroxylum coriaceum. Taxonomy (NCBI): domain Eukaryota; kingdom Viridiplantae; phylum Streptophyta; class Magnoliopsida; order Malpighiales; family Erythroxylaceae; genus Erythroxylum; species Erythroxylum coriaceum. The sequence continues at coordinate 344,946 of JANQAP020000154.1, forward strand.
TGTTTGATCGGTGCTTGCATGTCTCATAGGGAGACTTTGATATGTGATTGTGATAACCCTCATTTGTATTTGTTATCAGATTTTGGAAAATATAAGTCTTCAGTTTGATGAAATGTGTTATCTTATCAATATTCTTAATTATTTTTAAAATTAATAAATTTTTATAAATTAAAATAAATCAATTGTTTTTTATTTAACAATCTATTTTTTCAAGTAAACTTCAAATGTTTTGAAGAATAAGAACAATAACTTTCAATCATATTTCAAATTCTTTAATTTTATTCAATCTTTAGTTAATTGTATGACAATTTAATACCGATTGAATCTTTTTAAACTTGGAAGTTTGTATTTTATCAGTTTAATTTCTTGTTCAACTTTTAAAACATTGACTAATATCACAGTCCAGTTAAACTTCACCTTTTTCCATTATACATGAACTACAAATGACAAAGGTTTGCCGAAAAATGCAGTTTTATTATAAGCCAGAGACTTATACTCAGTTCCAGTCAAGGGTTTCGCTTGATGAGTACCTGAGGAGACAGGCAGAGGCGGCTCAAGCAGCCATGCAAGCTCTGGTGCAAACACTAGCTGAGGAAGCAGTTCCTGAAGGAGGAACTGGAGTGGTCAATAATAATTAAGAAGCTTTCTTTAAGCTTTTAACTCTCTAATGGATAAAAACAATCCCATGGACTTTCATGGAGTATCAGAAAACATAGAGTTGAGAATAACTAATGCTTGTGTGAAGTTTCTAAGCAGTAGTAGTGTTTGTGTAGCTAACAATAGCTATGTTTTGTGTGAAGATCAAGAGAACAAGAAAACTCTTTGATCATGAGAGAACCCTACGGTTCGTACCAATCAGACCCACTAAATCATCGTGAAGAGGAAATATGTGGGCTGAAGAAGATTATCCAAAAAACCCTTAAAGTTAGTCACTTTCCTTAAAATTTTGTTGAATTTTGCTGACGAACATTGTTAATCAACTCTTGAAATTTCATTTCATCAAGAGGCAAAAGCGAGGCTGAAGCAGCAATTTAAAGTGAAGCCCGAGTCCAGCAATCCCACTGCAGTGCTCATGTCGCTTCCAGTTTCATATCGTCCTCCAAGTACAGTGAACATGGAGGGAACAGAAACTAACGACGAGGTGAAATAGTCTAAAGATTTCACAAGCCAAGATTCTCATTAAAGAATGCATTATAATTTGGTTTATTCAGTTTCATGTGTGTTTCACAAACAATTGTACTTATCTATTGCACTGTAGGATCCTGGTGCTCCTCTAAAGAGAACAGGAATCAGGACCTTATTCACTAGACAAAGCCATTTGGCTTTTCAAATTCCTCCAAATTACAAAAAATTTGAGGAAGAAATTGACGATGTAGAGTTCTACTTCATAAGCAGGCATTATTTAATGCTTGTTGTTATTTACTTATCACCATCTTTATGTCAAGTAATTGATTCATTTGAAAAACTGCTACACAAGAAGGAGATGGAATATAAATCTGATGACCCTAAACTACCTCTGCTACTCTTGTTTGCTAAAAGAGTAAGTGGTTGGATCGTCAGACGTCAATAACGTAGTGACGGACGATTCCACATGGTAATCATTTTTGTGCAATGTTTTCTACTTAAGAAAGTTGCAGATATAACACAATCCAATCTCATATTTGCAGTACTTCTGCCATTAGCTTACAAATATAACCTTCATATCTACAGTTGAGGTAGAGAATTTTATATTGTTTAATGTTTATCCCGCCAAATCACATATGAGTAGAAAGTGGACAGCTCGAGAAGACTATTATGTGAGCATCTGCAATGAAATCATATACTTTGGTTTGCATGTTTAACAAGTTAAATTGTTTGTTCATTTTATTGGGATTTATTGCATTTTCAAGGATCAAGGATCAGCGAGCAGAAGACAGTCTTCTTCTGAGGAATTGGTTGTTCTAAGTTCTTCAGGAAACCTAAAGTTGATTGAGTACGTGAAAGGCGATGAAGAACTGAAACATGGGAGGAAGAAAAAAGCTAAAAACATGGAAATTGATGGTGAGAATGACCATGGAAAGATGGATTCACGAACTGGAAGTAACTCCATTTGTTGATTTTTGTCTTCTGATAATGAACCTGATGAATTCCTATTCCTAGTAAAAATGATCTACAAGACCGAAAATATTTTGCAACATCTTACATTTGATTGTGTTGCAGAGAACACCTTAAGTAAATAGAGCAAAGAGAGAGATCAGCTCTGACGGGAGGTACTTCAGTTGTTTTTTCAGACAAAGTGCCAATCCCTGAAACAGTAGCAATGGAGGCTCTAAACCCTCCTATTTCCATCTCTGAGAACTCAAGCCTGTATCCTGGCAAATACAGTCAAGGGATTTACGATGGTTTGTGGGATCTGGACATTGCTCCAACAAGCTTCCGTGCATCTGTAGATGTATTAAGTAGTCACTTCAGTTTGGATGATGACGACGACGACTGCTTTTTGAATATGCATCCTTTCCCACCATAGAAAAATGTATAAAAGTCAGCCTTTTGACTTTGTAAAGGAATTGTTGATATTCTTTTAGAGGTTTTTTGTATTGTAAGTACTTTGTGAATTTTTGTATGATTCTTTTGTGGGGAAGATATGAATACAAAAGTTGATGGCTTATTGCAAAATTTAATTGAAAGTTCTTTCTGCGGTTGGTTACAAAGTTAAAGATGGAATGTTCTGAACTATTAGGGATGATGCACTTTCACTACCTCATGGATGTACTGAAATTGCAGATAGTTGAACTTTGAAACTTACTGCGGAACTTTTCAGAGACTTGTGGTAAAATGCTAAATATGTATCATAACACAATTAAGAACCGAAAGTTTAAACAAAGAAAGGGTTACACGATTAGTTCATTTGCATTTCATCCAACCTGATTTTGGATTCTTCTGCAGATGCAACTTTAGACAATCACTGATAAAATGTTCAACATGTTTCATTACCAAAATGAAGTTCGAATATAGAACACAATCAAAAACCAAAAGGTGAAACAAAGAAAGGGTTACAAGATTAGTTCATTTGCAGTTCATCCAACCTGGTTTTGGATTCTTCTACAAATTCAACTTTAGATAATCACCTCAGGATTAGCACGTAAAACGTCTTTTTCTTGGAGTTCGATTTCTCTAGATGTTATATTAAATTTCATTCCATAAATAGTTTTGTCCAAATCTACTAAAAAGTGTTTCTCCTTATCACCTTCTTAACACTTACGTGCCACCTTGCTGGTCTGATCTTTACATGTCTTTTCACAACTCAAAAAGAGTCCATATCTCTCTCTACCTCTCTTTTTCTCTCATAAACACACACATACTTATAATTCATTAGTGTCCAGTAACAGACATGAAAGGTTTTTCAACACTGAAAACAAAAGAGATGGAGAAAACTCAGAGAAAGAGGAGTTCAAGCTCTAAGAAGATGAAAGCTACTGACCATGGCCAAGTGCTGAATCCAACACCTCTCTCCCAGATACCACCACCAGTACTCTCCCCATCTACAAAGAACACCATTGATGAAATAATTGTGCTTAACTCTCAGCCTTTGTTTGAACGACCACCACTCTCACCGTCCACAATGAACACCGGTGATGAAATCATTGTGCTTAACCCTCAGCCTTTGTCTGAAGTACCACCAGCACCACCCCTCAAACCGAAGAGAAAGAAATACGATTTTATGAGGCCAAACACTCACTTCTATGACGGAACAAGATATGGATTGCCTCCTGGGTAGTTAGTTGAGATGAGAACTCGTGAGAACAGCAAGAAAGTTGACCAGGTTTCAGTTTCTTTCTCATACCCTTTTCCTTCGACAGCCTCTCTTTGTTTGGTGTAAGATTTACATAAAACTAAGTGTGATTTGCTTGATTTTCTTCTCAAAGTTGTTTGATCGATGCTTGTATGTCTCATAGGGCGACTTTGATATGTGCTTGTGATAACCCTCGTTTGTGTTTGATATTAGATTTGGAAAATATAAGTCTTCAGTTTGATGAAATGTGTTATCTTACCAATATTCTTAAGTATTTTTAAAATTAATAAATTTTATAAATTAAAATAAATCAATTTTTTATTTAACAATATATTTTTTAAATTAAACTATAAATTTTTAGAAAGATAAAACCAATAACTTTCAATCATATTTCAAATTTTTTAATTTTATTAAATCTTTAGTTAATTTTATGACAGTTTAATACTGGTTGAATCTTTTAAAATTGAAATTTTGTATTTTATAGGCTTAATTTCTTGTTTAACTTTTAAAACATTTACCAATATCACAGTCCAGTTAAACTTCATCTTTTTCCATTATATATGAACTACAAATGACAAAGGTTTGACGGAAAATGCAGTTTTATTATGAGCCAGAGACTTATATTCAATTCCGGTCAAGGGTTTCGGTTGATGAGTACATGAGGAAACAGACTTTGGCGGTTCAGGCAACCATGCAAGCTTTTGTGCAAGCACCAGTTGAGGAAGCAGCTCCTGGAGGAAGGAACTGGAGTGACCAATAATAACTAAGAAGCTTTCTTTAAGCTTTTAAGTCTCTAATGGATAAGAACAATCCCATGGACTTTCATGGAGTATCAGAAAACATGGAGATGAGAATAACTAATGCTTGTGTGGAGTTTCTAAGCAATAGTAGTGTTTGTGCAGCTAATAATAGCTATGTTTTGTGGAAATACTCTGTGTTTGGAGAAATTAGGGCTGAAAGTTGAAACTGAATGTTCTCCTTAATATCATATGTTATTTTGTTTTAAAAGTATCTCTTTTTTTTTATATGATAAAAGACATATACATAACTTTTAATTTAAAATTTTTTAATATTTAAAATTTTGGAAATAAAGCTCCTAATTGTTAATTTTTTAAAAATTCATTCTCTTAAATTTTAGTTAAAAATAAAAATAAAAAACATATGTATCAATTAATGATTTAGTTGAATTTTTAAACTTAAATCGAACTAATTAAATATAACTCAAACTGATGACTTATTATAATTATCTTAAATTATTAATTTAAATCGAGTTTAATTTATTTGATTAGTGCTGAATTATGTTATCATATTAGTGAGATTTAATTAGTCCATGTTTGATGTTTATATCGTGTGCGTTTCTTTGTTATTTTTTAATCAAAATATAAGATAATGAGTTTTAAAAAATAAAAAATTGGAAGAAAATATTTCGAAAATTTTAAAAATTAAAGAATTATTTATAAAATTTTAAATTATAAAATAGATTCATAACTTTTGTCCTTTTTATATATAAATAAGAAATTTATATTCATTACATTTTTAGTATATATTAGATAAATTTGAAAATCACATAATAACTTGCCAATCATATATTAACAAAATTATTTAGAGAATAACAACGACGATGACGACGACAATTCAGTGAAATCAACAATTTAAAATTAAAAAACAAGTTTGGTCTAACTTATGTTACTGATGATTTAGTTCAACACTTAACCTTGAATCGAATTAATTAAATATGAGTCAAACTGATAATTTATTATAATTTTCTTAAATTATTAATTTAAATCATGTTTAATTGATTTAGGTCAAATTTGATAACTAAATTGTGTTATGATATTAGTAATATTTAATTAGTCCATGTCTAACATTCATATCGTATGTGTTTCTTCGTTTTTTTAATCAAAATATAAAAGAATAAGTTTTAAAATACCTAAAAATTAGAAGAATTTCTTTTGAAAATTTTAAAAATGAAAGAGTTTTTTAAAAATTCTAAATTATAAAAGAGTTCTATATCTTTATCCTTTTTATATATAAATAAGGAATTTATATTCATTACATTTTGTGTGTATATTAAATAAAATTTTAAAATCACATAATAACTAGTTAATCATTTATTAAAAAAGATTATTTAGCAAATCGACAATTTAAAATTAATGCGGCCATGTGTCTTCTCACCTGCGTTAACACTTAACAAGCTGGAGAGTCTCATAATTAGTGACTCGAACTCCTAATTTTAAAAACTTGAATCATCATGAAATGCTAGGATTTGGGCTGGCCCGAGACATAGTTATCAGGGCTTAGAGCCGACCAAGGCTTGGGTAGCCCAACACGAGCCCGAACTTATTGAAAAAATCAAACTCAAGGTCCAATCAACGGGTCAGGCCTAGCGTAGGCCCAAACATCATTCATATCATTATTAGACATTTTGTTTAAACTAAGAAATACTTATCCCGACGGTGAAAGGGTTATGGGGTTGTTCGAACCAGAGGCTCCTATGAGGGACACCATTGTCTTACTGGACTTGATTCATCAATTTGGTAAACATTCTCAATCAAAGACTCAGTAGGGCATGAGAGCTAAACTAGGCCTAGATAGCCCTAGTCTAAGCCCTACCCGTGGCCCAGTTGGGCCAAGAAATCCCAACCCACGGTGCAATCAACTCAAACCTAACCCGTTGACTTCGGACCAAAATGACAATTCCCACTAAAACGCAAAGTCTAGAGAGGACTTGTAATATGCAACCTCACCTCTAACTGATAAAAATGTTGTTTCCAATAGACCCACAAATGTAAAACTCAATCTAATTCAAGCTAACTAGACAATAGTAAATTCTTCCATAGATTGCACTAAGATCATTGAGCAAACTTTGCGTGAACTCCTTTTGTTCTCCTTCCCATACAACATGGACAAGTTACTTACGATAGATTATTGGGGAAATGGACGTGAGTTTCCTGAAAGGAATGAGTAGGTGGTCATAGAGATTCCATTTTCAGGTAATTATTAACATTCCAAGCAACAATTTGGCATAAGTATGATATATATTTGGAAGCAAAAGATTGCAAAAGTTCTTGTTCTGCTAATCCCATCTCAACTTCACTCAATCCGAGCCATATGAAGATACTGATATATAAATAAACAACTATAAACAGTATTTCTTAGGAAGAACACAAAATCAAACAAGGAGAATTATCAACTGGAAATGCTCATCAGCATAGGATGCAACATTATCTTCTCACCTGTTATTATGCTCAGTAATCCTAGGTCTGCATACCATCTGCTCAAGAGACTTTACCATCTGCTCAAGAGCTTTGGTAAGTCGTAAATGCTTCTCACCCCATTGCTCGGCCAGCTTCTGCTCCTTGGTATCTGCATCCCTCTTAAATTCAGCAAATTGTTCCCTGTATTCAGCTTCAATCCTCTCAAGTGAGGCCTTTTCTTCTTCTCTAAGAGCCTTGATCTTTGACTCGGTCTCTTCCATTTTTTCCCTCTTTCGACACGACTTCTCAGACTCGAGTTGCAACTCTAGCCTACTAAGCCTCCAGGCGGCTTCCTTCTTATGTGCAGCCCAATCCCTGTGCCCCTCTTCCAACTCTCTGCAGCATTCAATCAGAGCAGATATCATCGAGTTATCACCACAAGCAGAAACTGGTACATGCGGCGGCAAGCTGCCTAATGCCAGGGGAGTGTTATCTACTACTCTGTCAGGTTGAAGCCACGGGATTGTTGGCGAGGCTGCAATTGTTGATGGTGAAAGGCTTAGAGTTACTGATGGCGAAGGGGGCCTCACGTTGGACGTGCTGTTGGAACTAGAAAGCCATGGAGGAAGTAGAGCTGGTGCAGGGTTTTGGGGGTCAGTGTGGAGGAAGCTCCCATTTGAAGTGGCCATGACAAATGTTGGCGTAGACCGCTCTTTCACTAGCTTCTCTGCAAAAGTCTCCAATATCCTGTCGTACTTGCCTTCGTCGATTGGTTCAACCGTCTTGTTATTTTCCTTCTGCTCCCTCTGTTGCTTCTCTTTAAATACTTCCCACCACTTACCTAGTCTCTTGGCAGTTCGACCGGGAACTTCAGCTGCAATTTTCTTCCATTTATTTCCATGCTTGGCCTGAAGCCTGATGACCAGATGTTGCTCCTCTTCAGTGAGTGATCCTTTCTTTATCCCAGGTTTGAGATAGTTCTTCCACCTTTCTAAGCAAGATTTGGCGTCCCTATTTAGGGGTGTGTTCATGCGCTGTGATACAAGATTCCACTCTCTTGGACCATACTGTTTCACATATGCTCGTAGCAAAGCGTCCTCTTCAGGTCTCCAGCGCTGCCTCTCCTTCATTTCCAGGTGCAAACACCACTGCCCATCGTCTTAAACTCTTCATAATGTATCTGAAAGGTTATCAAATCAAGTTACAATTGAATAATCCATATATCAAAAAGGAATCTAAGACCTTGTATCAAAGATAAAAAAACCAATGAAATAACAACATCAAGCACAATTAAACAGGAACGTGATTACAACAATGAAACATGTAAAACTATCAATAAAGATGAGCTCTTTCCACTAAATAAATTTCAAACATGAACAGGAACAATCCATTATCAACCTCTTTCACTAAATATACTTCGAACAATCCATTATCAAGCTGGAATGGGCAACAAAAAGTCACATGCACAGTGCAAATTCGTGCCTACTCTACTACAAGGTGCTGTTGCAATGGAATTAGCATAATCATGCATACAAAAATCCGTAATAGTTTATTACAAAATCAGGAAAGCTGATCAGGAACAAGATAGACCTCCACATCTTGCCCTTTTCGCCACCATCACCATAAATGTAAAAACCATAACCCAACAAGAATGGATCTACCAGAACCACCGCAAGTCAGGCACAAGAAAGCTACCACATAGCAGCAAACATGTCTGAGATTTGTAAAACTACAGAAGAAAACACTACAAGTTAAAACACTCCATGGTTAGTAGGTAGTAATATGGATCTACCGATAATTTTCCCATTTGACCAACAGGTACTCACTGGAATAAGTCTAGTAAATGTTTATTTCTCTTGGCATATCTCAAAAAGAAAAAAAAAAAGTTAAGAGCTCCATGAACATGTTTGCACAGATTAGGAAAGAAGACACTGAATTCTTTCCACCGCCATTGAAGATTAGAAACTTTTCAATATGTATCTTCATCTAAAACGAGACTAGCAACATATCTTCAACACTCAATGCAAACTAATTGAAGATGGTATTAGATAAACAAAAAAACAGTAAAAGAGAGAAACTGATATCTGACCGAAACTAAAGAACGAAGTTCACACAACAGAGGCACTAAAAGAACAAAAGGTTCAAAAAAAGAAGATACCAAGCACAAACTTTGAGCAAAACAAGAAATACTCAACTCGCGTTTATCTTAACCAGAGTAAACAACACAACACAAAAGTTTGCAAAAGCCAGTAAGACATACATCAACAGATACCCAAAACCATAAAAGCAAAGGAAAAGAGAGAAGAGAACGAAAACAAATGCCAACCATGACGAAGAAAATCAAAGAGCTTTGAATTTGTTGCTTTCCCAAGCTTCAAACAAAGAAGATTCAGCAAACCGAAGACATGAAAGTGCAGTTTCGCACTACTAACATCCAAAAGAACTCGTCTTTTTCGTATTTTCCTTAAAAGAAGTACATAGAACAGAATCTTACGTTGCTCTTCAACTACTTAACACAACCGAGGTTGTTCTTCGACGCATCTCCGTGTCAACTTGGAAGTGAGAAGAAACACTAAAGGAAAAGTTACCAAGCACCTATTCAAAGAACCAAACCAAGAGACAGCAAGACAAACACTACAAGTGTAACATGTCTGAAATTTTATTTATATGTCCGAATCCGAAAGAGACAGAGCCGTGAAAAACTGAAAATACTGTTTTTGACCCGGAAAAAAAAAAGAACAGAGAGATTAGACTAGAGAGAGTGATATTTTAATGAGAAATCTGACAGTGAACCAAAAAAGGAGCACGCGAGAGCGAATGAGAGAAAACAGAAAAACAACAACTCAACCCCCGTAGCACACACTACTCAATCCCCGAGATAATACTGACATCATGCAAGGAATGTGCTTCCGTCACTTCCTCCGATTCCCCTCCGATTCCCTCCGGCCACCGCAACGGTCACACTTCCGCATACACACATGTATATATATATAGATTGTAGAGGGATGGAGACTTGAAGAAAAGACAAGGCTAGAAGAGTGCATTAATGAGTAGAGAGAGTGTTTTGAGACCGCGAGGGAGGCGTACCTTCGATTTCAGCGCTTAAAATGCGCCACCTTCTGTCGTTTGTCTTCTCATAAAACGCCCGTCACCTTGGATGTTCGACAGCTAAATCATAGCCGTAGAAACGGACGACGACAAAAGTCAACAATTTGATTGAATATAAATAATTATATATTATAAAGAAACGGCATCTGCGATTTCAAGGATGAACAAGTGATCACAAAAAGCGGTTATTGGGATGCGTGATGAAGTTATCATGCGCCTGTCACTTAGCGGGATAGGTGCAATTCCTGTTACCCAACTTGGTCCCTCAGTTCGGTGAAATATAAGGAACAAGCAGACAAACAGGTGAGCGTTTTTTACAGTTGTAATAATAAGAACCCAAATCCTTAACATTTTTATCATACTAAATAGAATCTAAGTACTAAATTTACTATTGGAGAACAGGAGAGTGTTGTTATGTACAGTAGGCTGTAAGTTAGGAATTGTGGGACTGGATTATGGTACGGTGATTGGTTAAAACTTAAAACTACGATGGTAGGTTAAAACCTTTGCCTGACATGATTAAATTAATTATAAAAATTTGTAATTCTATTTTTATTTTTTTCATTAAAATTAATTTATAATTTTTATGCCTAAAAATTTATCAATTAAATAATAAATTTTTATTCAATAATTTTTTAATTAAACTTTATATTCTTTGATAAGTAAAGACAATCTCTCTTAATCATATTTAAATTTTTTAATTTTATTCAATCTTTGGCTAATTTTGCAAAGATCAAATACTAACTTTTTAAATATTAAACTTCTTATCTTATCGATTTAACTTCTGGATCGGATTTTAAAACATTTAAATTTACCCTATCTTATTTGATGATAAAACATAAACGGTTCTCTTTAAAATTTATAGATTCTAAATTATGGTAAAAGGAATAAACCTTTTCTTATGGTTAAAATTTTATATTTTTAATATTTATAACAAATTTAGTTTTTATTTTTTAAAAATCATAAAACATAAAATATGAAGTAATTAAATATTATTAATTAAATAACTTGATTTATTAGTTTAAGTTGGACTTAATTAACTCGATTCAAGTTTAAATTTTAGTTGAATCATTATCAAAGTTGCGAATGCCGTACCGGACTTGGTACCGATTGAGTTCTGGTATGATACTGTACCGATTCCGGTCAATACCGGGTACTGTTTCGAGTAATTTTTTAAATTTATGAAATTGTCCCTGAAATTTTTTTCAAATTTGCAAAACAATCCATTGGTATATTAGATAGTTGTACTGTATACTTTACAGGTTTACATCAACCCTCTTTCCAACAATCATAATAATAAATAATAATCACAATTAATATGAAATAACAATAATTTTTAAATATTTCACACATAAATAATAATCACAATTAATATGAAAAAAGACAATCATCATAATATAAATATAAAAATAAGAATAATACAAAGTATTTAAAATATTACAATAATACAATTTCATTATTTTAATAAATAATAATTATATCAAAACTTTCAATAAAAAAACAATAAATATCCTTAACTATTACAATTTACGAAAAGATTTCATGACGAGGAAACAATCAAATAGAAGTTAACTATGAAATAAAAATATTTACAATTACATTACATATATAAAATTTAACATAAGCTGATAAACATCAAATATAAGTAAAATTAAAAGAAGAGGAAAAATAGCCTGGAAAGAAATTCAATCGTCAACGAGAGGATATCCACTATAACTGCACTAACTCCAGTTATCATTTGGTACAAAATCCTCATCATTGAGAGGAGTTTCATCATCATTATCTTTCAAATTTAATTCACTAAATAACATGTCAATACTTTCTCATCCAAGATTATCTTCCAAGTCATTGACATCTACCAAATTCGATTTTTCAGAAACTCAATATGCCAAAAAATCAATATTATCAATAAAAAGTAGATCAGTTGAACTATTTGTACTATTAAGAATCATAGTAAACAATAAAATTTAATTATTAGAAAATTATAAGAAATTATATCGAAATTAATGATGATAATAATGATAATAACATACCTTTCTCGAAGCTTTAAATTGTAACGAATAAAAACTAAGTCATTTAACCTCTTATGCTCTAATCTATTCTTTTTTTTTGGAATGGACAAATTCAAATGTGCTCCAGTTTCGTTCACAACCTGTTGCACTCACACATTGACTTAAAATCCGAATTACAATCCTTTTCAATTATGAAATACCATTTATGAATTGATCCCACCAAAAAACTATAAGTTATAAGATAACAAAAGTAACGTTATAAACAAAATAAAGTGATAATTAATTTTCAACAAATAAGAAAAAGGAAATAACTAATACCTGGAGAAAGTTTTCTTCTTTGTCGAATAGCAATCGACATTCCAAAATTTCCATAAGACAATTTATAGAGCTCCATTTGTGAGCTTAAGAGATCTTACATCGCGTCAATGTTAATAATTGTTGTAATAGTTAAAAACATTCCTCTATTAACTTCAGCTTGCTTACTAAGATCCAGTCTAAAATAAACACTAGAATTCAAAAATACTCTAGCTGCAAACAACGGAGAAGAAAGTTGTTTTTCCCTTCTCTCATTAATGATTGAAAGATATGGTGTGTACAAGGAAAACTTATGTTTCAGATTGACCTTGATTGCTTCCGTTGCTTTCTCCATGGCATCAAAAATATAACCCATTGTTGGCTTTTCTTCACTATCAGTCAAACGAAGCACCCTCACCAAAGGCTCACAAACTCGGATAACAAATTAACATTTAGACCAAAATTCTCTATCTTCCAGTATAATATTACAAATCCCCACTCCAATATTAAACCTACCATGCTGAGATGCAATCCACTTATCACTTATAAACATTTGTCTTAACTCTTTCTTCTTCGAAACAAAAGACTGAAGTGATAAGAAATTTGTTGCAAATCTTTTCACAGCAGGACGACACAAATTTCTACTATTGGTAAATTCCTTTCTCATCAAATTAAATACCTATGCACGATTATAAATGAACTTTGTCGCCTTTTTAGCTTTCTGTATAGTTTCATCAATAACAAGAAAATATCAATAACAAGAAAATACCTAGGATCTCCTATATTCTCCAACATTAGGTCAATGTAATGTGCAACACAAGGAGTCTAAAAAAAAGAATTATACATATTCTGCAACCTTTTTCCTGCCACTTTATAAGTGGAGTCATTGTCAGTAATAAACTGAACAATATTTTTTGGCCCTACTTCATTCACAACTTTATCGAATATCCCAAACACAGTCTCAGTATTTCTAATAAGGCCAGATGCATCAACAGATTTCAAAAATATAGAGCCATTTGTAAAATAAACCAAAAAATTAATAATAGGCTCTTATTTCCTATTTGTCCAACCATCACACATGATTGAACATCTATAAGTACCCCAATCCACTCTTCTTTTTGCCAAATAACTTTTAATTTCATAAACAGAACAACTTAAAAGTTTACCTCTTAAGTAATCAATAGAATAACCTTTATATCCCGGACCATAAGAGG
>JANQAP020000154.1:452351-466267 GCA_026874005.2 Erythroxylum coriaceum
GTGTAAGATATGTACTTTTTTATGATTTAAAATTTAATTTTTAAAATTATCAATTTTTCAAAAATATTTTTTTAGAATTTAGTTAAAAATAATAAAATATATATTATACACGAATTAATTAAATACTACTTTCATAATGATTTAATTTATTTTTAAATTAGATCCTTACTGATTAAATTTGTCTTAAATGATTCTTTTAATTATTTTAAATCAAGTTTAAAAATTAATTTAATTACATTTGTTAGATATTTATACTCAATTTCTTGTCATTATTTTTAACTAAAATTTAAAAATAAAATTTTAAATAAAATTTTTAAAAATAAGATAATTTTTTTAAATTATAAAAAAGGTTCATCTCTTTTTATTTTTATTAACCTGCGTAGAACAGCTTTCGAGACCAATGTTTATTATTTCTTTATCAGTCTGAATTGTTGAGTTACACGTTCAGCAAGCTTTAGTGCCTTTAACAATTGGCAAAGCTCTGGTCCTTTTCCAAGTTACCCAAAGTCTGTCTTTCGGCCTCAAGGGCCATATGACGTTGCTTGGTCATAGGATGAAAGTGGGTAGGATTAATTTTGGGCCTGTTTATTAGGGCCAGCCCAGTCTATGGTTTGATTGGCTTCTAACAGCGGGCTTGATATCAACTCTGCCCAGTTATGTTTTAAAATTAAAAGTACAAAATGATTTCGTTTTTAAGAAAACGACATCGTTTTATTTTAAAAAATTGACCCAACTATTTTTAAAAAATTAAAAGCGTAAAGCGACGTTATTTTGTTTTGTAGAGTCGGGCCTTGATTCGATCAAATCAAGCCTAGAATATTAAGCTTTGAATTATCTCTAGTTCAAGCCTACTTTTAGAAAAACAACATTTTTTAAAAAATTTATATTAAAAATTATTAAATTCGGCGAAGAGTTGGGTCGCGGTTCATTGCAATCTCCAAACAAAATGTCATAACTTAGACAGATATGTCCATAGGCCAAGCCATCTGAGCCCGTTATTTATTTTTTAAAGGAAAAATTCAAAACGACGTCGTTTTGCAAAAATTAGGCAGGTCACGAGCCCTGTCGACAACCCAATCCAAAAATAGGTGAGACTGAGCCTGACTGGATCGGACGGACCGAGTCATTATTGCCATGTCTAGACTTGGACACCAAAACATGATTTTAAGAAAATTTATGTAGACCAGCAAATTTTTGCTAATGGAGATCAGGCAGCCTATCTGTCCACATGGCTACCATGTCCTAAAGTTCCATTCCCATACAACACAAACCAATTAATCAATAACAGCACCAATCGCTAAGCAACACGTTTCTATCCTAACACAGCTAAGCAACAAGTGGGCGACGCCCAAACAGTGTCTCGCCGGCTAGTTTGATCAGCCGACAGCCAGCCCACTAACCCTCTTGCCTACGCCCGTCAACAAAGCGCGTGGGCCAACAAGGCTTGGTTTACACAAATATCTCCCCATTTTTGACTTCAAACCATCGAGACCAAAACATATGTTTATTTTGTCTTTAATTTTTATTTTCTCTTACAAAACTTAATCTCTCTCTCTCTCTATATATAAATATACCAGCCTCTGACTTTCTGTTTTCTTTGTACCATTTGGGTTCTGCTGCTCTAGAGAAAAGAAGAGTCTGTGTTTGGATAGGGTTTGTTTCGTAGAGGTATGGCTTCTGACGATCCCAAACAGCAAACTGGCGGTGGTTTTTTCGCCTCCATCGCTTCCAGTTTGTCCAATTTCGGCAGCGCCATGAGCAGATCGGTTAACGGGTATTGAGTTATTGAGATCTGTTTATCGTTTTTGATCCTTTAGCTGTTTCGATTTTGTGTGAAATGGGTTTGTGTACATTGCTTATAATTTCGTTTCGCTTTGACGTTATCGATTTGGTTTTTGGTTGAAGTAACTCCCGATTGATTGATCCGTCATTGATTGTTACTCTGTTTTGCTTTAATTCACAATCACCGCCCCTGTTAAGAGGTCCTTCTCATATAAGATTGTTTTCTGCAATAGTGAACGCTTTTGATGTGATGTACTTTTACGAATGGATTTATTGATCCTTTTTCGCTAGCGAAGAAGAAATGACACGTTATGGAAATCTTATCTGGGTGGTTTTGTTTCGCAGTTTAGTTGGGTACGAAGGATTAGAAGTTATCAATCCAGAAGGAGGAACAGAAGATGCTGAAGAGGAAGCAAAGAGAGGAAGATGGAAGCAGGAGGTAAGCTAAATACTTGGTTTTGTATGGTTTCAAATTGAACAAGAATAGAAACAGTAATAACAAACAGCTGGCGGTTTGTAATGTTTGCTCAATGTGATCGTTGTTGTCAGTTGCATTTTCAGACAAAAATTGCAGGTTTTCCCAAAGTTCAAAAATGTTTACATGCTTGGTATTTAGTTCCAGATAGATGCTTGTTGTTTGCTTGAGTTTAGGATGTGAGAAATGTCTTTCTGTATTTAGGTGGAGTTAAAGGGTCAACTATTCTTATAATTGGAGAAAAATGTTTGAATACGTGCTTCTTAGCATATGCATCTGAATTTGAGTGTTCAGTGTCTAAATCTCATGCTTTCTCCAGGATCGAGACAGTTACTGGAAGATGATGCAGAAGTATATAGGATCTGATGTCACATCGATGGTGACACTTCCTGTTCTCATTTTTGAGCCAATGTCAATGCTGCAGAAAATGGCAGAGGTTATTCCATTGTAACAAATTTTTGTGTTCAAGTTCTTGGTTCTGCTGTTCAACAAAAATCTAAAAGTTGTATTCAGTGGTTTAAATGTTACATATACTTTGTTTGTCACAGTTGATGGAATACTCCTACCTCCTAGATCTGGCCGATGAATGTGAGGATCCCTACTTGCGCATGGTGTATGCTGGTGAGAGCTTTCTTGCCTCTCTCTCTCTCTCTCTCTCTCTCTGTGAAGTGGCCTAACTGTGTATCTCATTACAGCATCATTTTTTATATCTGTTTACTATGCCTATCTACGCACTTGGAAGCCATTTAATCCTATTCTGGGTGAGACTTATGAACTGAGCAATCATGGAAACCTTACATTTATATCAGAGCAGGTGAGTGCTGCGGGCAAACTTTCCCAATTATCAGTTATCTTTAGCTTTTTTAATTCATTCTTAGATTCAAATTATATAGGTGAAGTCTTCTGATATCTTAAATATTGATTAATGTGGTAATTTTTCTCTTTTCTGAATCTTCTCTTCTTACAGGTAAGTCATCATCCTCCAATAAGTGCTGGACATGCTGAAAATGAGCATTTCACTTATGATATAACTTCAAAGGTCAAAACTAAGTTTTTGGGGAACTCAATTGAGATTTATCCTCTTGGAAGGTAAAAGGGTCTCTGTTAATGTTTTGCTTTAGATTTTGGAAGTTTTGGATATAATGTCATACAATTCCTGCTTTCTATAGCACTGCTTCTGCTGTCTATATTTCTTTTTTTCTGTTATGGGTAGAAGATGAGAGAGGGAATAAGAAAATATTTCTGCTATGTAATTTATTGGAGATTATAGCCATTATTATCAACTCTTAGCAACCAGGATAGTTTTAAAAGGTTTGGGGCTTGAATAAACTGTCCATTGAGTCTATTTCATGGCTTGAAGAAATTTGGAAGTCCATGGTTCATTTTTTTTCCATGTTTGAATTTATTCTGCAATCTTGCTGGAAGAAAACAGAAATTGTATATTGTGCTGTTTGGTGCCATTGTAGACTGCATGTCATTCCTGTGACTAATCATCAGTACTTAAAATTGTCATAACTTGTTTGATTTGTTGAAGAACTTTGGTCTTGCATATACCATATTGACTGCTATAATATTTTGATCTGATTAATGATATTCTAATTTCGTTGATTCGGCAATTGTCATTGCTGATATAAGTTTTCCAACTTTCTCATGACTGTAAAAGTTTGAGATTTTCCATGTCTTTGAAGATTCCTCTACACACATATTTAAAATGTTGGACATACCTTTCATATGAATAACCCATTTGTGCCTGTTTGCAACGAATGATCAAAAGCACGAATTTTCATTTCATTGAAGGCTAATTAATTTTGGTTTTTACTTTTGAGCTAATTAAAATTTTGTATTTAGGACACGCGTGACCCTCAAAAGAGATGGTGTAGTACTTGATTTGGTGCCGCCTCTAACAAAAGTTAGCAACTTAATATTTGGACGAACTTGGATTGACTCTCCTGGAGAGATGGTCCTGACAAACATGACCACAGGGGACAAAGTTGTGTTATACTTTCAACCTTGCGGTTGGTTTGGGTATGAACTTTCCTTTCTGATAGTTCCTGCATATTTTTTTGTGGCCTGTGTTTATAATTGTTGCTGGTTTTGATACACTGTTCTTGTGCGAAGTTGTCCTGTTAGTCCTTTTGATTTGCTTCTTGTATTCACTAAAAGAATATTTCGGACTGATTATATTGTCTCTACACTTATATTCATATGCTTCGGTTAATCAATTGAATCTTGACTAGATTATGTCGGTAATGCAACTCAAATGGGAGGGTTTATTTGAAAGCTCACTAACACACTTGCATTCTTTCTGATTGGCTCATCACTGCTTTCTTTTTCATTTTCCTTAACCTGTCCATATTTGTCTTCAACATATTTCAGAGCTGGTCGCTATGAGGTGGATGGCTATGTTTATAATGCTGCTGAGGAGCCTAAGATTTTGATGACTGGAAAGTGGAACGAGGCAATGAGTTACCAACCCTGTGATTTGGAAGGGGAACCAAGGCCAGGAACTGAGCTAAAAGAGGTTAGTTTTTAGTTTCTGCAAACCTTGTCTGTGCTGTTAATCTTCTTTCTTCCTGAAGTCATTTTAAGTATTTCCATCGAGTTACCTCTCACATGAGGGTGAAAACCATACACATCTTCCAAGCTTTGCTTATGGACTGGATCCTTGTGTTCTGTATATGTAGCCTGTTCTACATATTTGTATCTCTAAATAGCCTGTCCGTTATTTTAGAGTGTATTATTGGGTGCTGAAATTGCTACTGGTATCTCTTTGTTGGTTAATGGACAATGTAATCTTTTGCTGAGTAACTGTTTATATTCGGTAGTTAAGGCTTTTTTTCTATAACGTTAGGGACAGCTAGTTTATATTCGCTGTAAGTGGGCATATCAAATATCTGACCCTCTGTTTCCATGGTAATTGATATGTAGCTGTCTTGATGTTGTTTGATATAAATTTGGCCATTTCTAACATTAGCATCTTGCAGGTTTGGAGAGTTGCAGATGCTCCAAAAAATGATAAGTACCAATATACTTATTTTGCGCACAAGATGAACAGCTTTGACACTGCTCCTAAGAAGTTATTGGCATCAGATTCTCGGTTACGACCAGATAGATATGCTCTTGAAATGGGTGATATGTCCAAAGCTGGTCATGAGAAAAGCAGGTCTATCTCTCTCTACCTACTTCTATTGATTCATGGTTCTCTGTGTGATTATTCTGTCTATAGCATTTCATTAAATTGGGGCCAGTAGGACCATAGAGCATCGTACGTTGGTTATCTACTAATAACACTGGAAGACACGAGACAAATGATTTCGGTTTCAAAAGTTAGCCGGGTTACACGTAAAGTTGGAGCATGAATGTTTGAAGCATGACTAAAGATCTTATTTACCTTTGTTTCAGTTTGGAGGAAAGACAGAGAGCCGAAAAAAGAAACCGGGAGGCTAAAGGGCAACAGTTTACACCCAGGTGGTTCGATCAAACCAATGATATTCATCCGACACCTTGGGGCGACTTGGAAGTGTACCAGTTCAATGGAAAGTATAATCAACATCGTGCTGCCATAGATACTTCAGACAACATAGAACAGACTGGCATTCAATCAATAGAATTCAACCCTTGGCAATACGAGATTGGCTGCTAAATGAGAATGATCTCATTTATATACGCCTGTATCATATTGGTTAATTGTTTTTAAATCATTGTCTAATAGTGTTTACTTGTGGTGATCATGGTGACAGTATTTTGAATCCATCTTGCAGCTTTGTTTGGTTTTAGTTTCATTTTGCTCCCAAGTGTGGTCTTTGAAATTGAGAACTTTGTTAATTGTTGTAGGGTTACTGAAATCTTGGAATGATTTTCCAAATAGCTGAAACATATGTACAAAACAAAAGATGAATAGGTAATAGAAAGTGTATTTCTTTGATGCTTGCACTGCACTTTGTGTTTTTCACCGAAGGTGCCCACCGGCCGATTTTTTCACTGAAAGCGCCCAGCGATCGACAGGCATAAGTTCTTGGAGGAATTGCCTTTCTGGACAGGGTACAAGTTCCTGTCACTGTTCTCCATGCTTTGTGGAGCCGACGAAACATAAGGTCCAAACATGTAAGATAAAGAAAAAGGGTTGAAAGGCACTCTTTTTATACCTTTAAAATCCTAAGTAGAACTCCAAAATTGGCATCTTCATTAAATTGGTGTGTCTAAACCTTGCTCATACGTTCGTTGTACCTGTCGTCCAAGGAACTTGGAACATGTACAGAACAGGTAATTATCTTGCTCTTGGATGTTGTTAGAAAACCGAAAGTTCAAACCTTTTTAAATCACGGATTAGGCTCCTATATTGGAATATAATTATGATTTATTTTAAACCAACAATGACAACAGCAATTTTACTCCTAATTAATAGAGAAATGACCCACACAAAGAGTAATTTAATAGAAATAGAAAAAAAGACTCGAATTCTTAATGTTATAATCGAGATTTCTAATATCTATAGAAGATTTCTCGACTAGCTAATAATCTTGATTAGAGTAAGATTTTTAAGTATAAAATTTAAGAAAAAAATAAAAAAACAATAAATGATATAAAGGAACATAAATATTATTTTTTAATTTAAAAATTAATTGTTTATTTAAAATAATGAAAAAACTGATTCATAATGCAATTCTTCAGTTATGAAATTTACTTAATTCTATTTGTTTTGAATTACGAATTTATAAGTAATAATAATAAATTTATTTAATACTAATTCGTTAAAAACTAAACAATATTATAAAAATAAGAACACGAAAATTAGCAAAATAACATCAATGTCAACTTTTACATGCACAAAACAAGCCACGTCAGCTGTCCACGTAGGCTCTAAGGTCAACCTTTGCAAAACAATCTTAAACTTGAAAATATCCTCACTTTCGCGTCTCTTTGCTCTTTACGACTAAGGCCAATCATAATGGGCACGTGTGTTTTGCTTCCAGGGGCAATTCAGTAATGTCAATAGAAACGCAAACTGAAGCTGAGGGTAATTTTGAGAGAATGAAGTGCTTTTCGCTGACATTTGTCAGAAGCTGATTCGCTGACTCTTAAGTTACGGTCAAATGGCGATGAAGTGGAGAAGGTTTCGGGCTAGAGCCGCCAAGATTGGCACCAGAAAGATGGACGGCTCTGATCTATCAGTTAATGTGAGTTAAAAGACTTCTTGCCTCTCTTTGTTTTTGCTCCTTTTGTCTAAAAATTACTCCCACAAGTTAGTTTTACTTCTCTCTGTCTCTTCTCGTTATTGTTCGTCTGTTCATGTAGTAGTTAAGGTTTTGGTTCTCTGTTTAGTTTGCTATCAGTTGATTCATTTTCGAAGCTGTCAATGGTTTTTAGTTGACTCTGAGTAGAATCGACGAGTTGGGTCTGGCAAAGTTCTGAACTTTACTTGCAAAGATGGGATTTTTGTTTGAGAAAGATGGGATTTCTTTGTTTTTTCTATTTAGTTAACGAAAAGCTTGAAGCTTTGTGTTTATTGGTTGTTGGGTTCTTCTTGTTTTTGATTCCTATTGTTTATTTATAAAGCAGAGTTGACACTTAAATCATAGGCTGTGCTTGTCTTCTTCTTTTGGGGCGAAGCTATTCATTCACTGGAAGTTGGGTTCTTTGAAGCATTTGCAATTCTTGTCTCAGAAGCTGGGGAATTATGGATCCACGCTTCAGAGGTTATTCGACTTCGATGAACGGAATCCAATTCAGGAGCCAACCTTTGTCTGTTCTACCAAATAAGAATCTTGTCTCTGGACGCAGATTCGAGAATAGTTTTGTAGATCACAGTTTCAGAGAGTTTCAATGCTCTCCACCTGATGCGGGACCGAGTAATGCAACACCTTACTCGAATGTAACCCAAGAAGAAGATTCTCCTGAAGATTGTGATTTTTCTGATACTGTTTTGAAGTACATAAGCCAGATGCTTATGGAAGAAGATATGGAGGATAAGACTTGCATGCTTCAAGACTCTTTGGGTCTTCAAGCTGCAGAGAAATCCTTCTATGAGGTTTTAGGCAAGAAGTACCCTCCTTCTCCAGAGCCTAACCAAGCTTTTTCCAATCAAACTGGTGAGACTGTTTGCGATAGTTTCAGTTCTAACTGCAGTCCTAGTGTTAGTAGTAAGATCACTGATGGCTATTTAGATGATAGTTTATGTATTGTGAACCCAAAACATAAGGATTTGTTACAATCACGAACTTTTCGTGCTCCTAGTGTAGTATCACAATCATCTTACAGCTCTTCAAATAGTTTAGCTACCAGTGGGGATGGTTTGGTGGATTCTCCAAGCAGCACGTTTAAAATCTCTGATTGGAAAGGCGAGAGCCAATCCATATTGCAATTCAGGAAGGGTGTTGAGGAGGCTAGCAAGTTTCTTCCAAGTGTAGATGGATTGTTTCTTAATGCAGGGTCCAATGGGGTTTTCTCTGAGAAGTCAAAGGGAAGGCTTAGTGAGGTTGCAATCAAGTTAGAGAAAAGGAATGATAGGGATATGTCACCTCGTGAGTCGAGAGGAAGGAAGAATCCGCACAGAGGTGATGAAGATACAAAAGAAGAGAGGAGTAGTAAACAACAGGCCACTTATGCAGAATCTGATCTGCGATCAGATGCATATGATAGAATGCTGCTTTATTCTGCTGGAGAAGGTAAGTCAGACTTCACAGCTCTTTGTGAAGCCTTCAAGAACGCCGGATTAAAAAATGACCAGAATGGACAGTCAAAGGGTTCTAATGGTGGAAAGGGTTCTGGTAAGAAGCGCGGTGTGAAGAAGAAAGTGGTGGATCTAAGAACTCTAATGATTAGTTGTGCGCAAGCTGTTGCTGCTGATGATTCCAGGAGTGCAAGTGAATTGCTAAAGG
This sequence comes from Erythroxylum coriaceum, assembly GCA_026874005.2. Lineage (NCBI taxonomy): Eukaryota > Viridiplantae > Streptophyta > Magnoliopsida > Malpighiales > Erythroxylaceae > Erythroxylum > Erythroxylum coriaceum. The sequence goes on from JANQAP020000154.1 coordinate 461,487, forward strand.
AGATTAGGCAACATTCCTTTCCTTTTGGGGATGGAAATCAGAGATTAGCTCATTGCTTTGCTAATGGTCTTGAAGCACGTTTAGCAGGAACTGGTAGTCAGATTTATAAAGGCCTTGTTAGTAAGAGAACAACTGCTGCAGATATCTTGAAAGCTTATCATCTTGTTCTTGCTGCATGCCCTTTCAGAAAGCTCACCAATTTTGTCAGCAACAGGACAATAATGAATATTTCAGAAAATTCAGCCAAGGTTCATGTTATAGATTTTGGAGTTTATTATGGTTTTCAGTGGCCTACTCTTATTCAGCGACTGTCATGGAGATCAGGCGGGCCACCGAAGCTTAGAATTACAGGAATAGATTTTCCCCAGCCAGGCTTCCGACCAGCAGAGCGAGTCGAAGAAACAGGCCGGCGCTTAGCAGATTATGCCAAGAAGTTCAATGTCCCATTTCAGTACAATGCTATAGCCAAAAAATGGGAAACAATACAGCTTGAGGAACTGAAGATTGATAAGGATGAGATTGTTGTTGTTACCTGCTTGTATCGGGCTAAGAACTTACTCGATGAGACAGTTTCAGTTGACAGCCCAAGAAATATGGTTCTTAATTTCATAAGGAAGATTAATCCTACTATTTTCATCCATGGAATTGTAAATGGGGCCTATAATGCTCCCTTCTTCGTTACTCGATTCCGAGAGGCTTTGTTTCATTTTTCTGCATTATTTGATATGCTGGAAACTATTGTCCCTCGTGAGAATCCTCAGAGGATGTTGATTGAGAAGGAGATCTTTGGTAGGGAGGCCATGAATGTTATAGCTTGTGAGGGCTGGGAGAGAGTGGAGAGGCCAGAAACATATAAGCAATGGCAGGTTCGTTGCCTGAGGGCAGGGTTTGTGCAGGAACGTTTTGACAGGGAGGTATTGAAGGTTGCATATGATAAACTTAGGCATCTTTACTACAAAGACTTTCTAATTGATGAAGATGGCCAGTGGCTGTTGCAAGGATGGAAGGGTCGAATTATTTACACTCTTTCTGCTTGGAGACCTACACAGAAAGCTTGAGTGCAGGTCTCGCCAATGTTTCTGATAGAGAATTGTAAGAAAATGCTGTTCAGGTTCTTCTATAATCCATCTGCACCATCTGCTCTTCATAACTGTACATTGTTTTCCTGGCGATTGCAAGGGGCTTGCTTACTTTCTCACCTTACATGACACTGATTTTCAGAAACCGACTTCTGGCAGTGATATGAATGCTAAGGATGGTGATCACAGCAGAAAGCTTTAACCATGTGTACTTAACACCTCTAGTTGTAGTTTCTCTGCAGTTCAGATAATGTTGAAATTTTTGGTCTATCATGTTTTACTTCAGGCAAAGCAAAGAAGAAGGCATTTTTCTGATCACGATCATGTTTTTAGTCCGATATGCAGATTTAGCAATCTGAAGTATTGTAATAGTGCGATGATTACTGTTCACATCCCTATTGTTGATGGAAAAGAGAAGCTTCACTAATTTCTTCTCAACTTTTCCTTCTTTCAAGCACAAGCACAAGCACAAGCCTGCATAACTTGAAAGTAGTGTACAATATGGTCTTTTATCAGCTGAGCATATGCTATTTGAACAACTATCCAGTTCTCTTTTCCCTGTGCAAACTTGGAAAGGGAACATCAACATGTTAGGAAAAGCAGAACCAATAGTCTTTTTTGAAACAATCCCATGTCTCTAGAGCTCTTCCTGTCTCTTGTCTACTTGCTTCTTAACCACCTACAAGGGGACTTGAACAATGGTCCATCCACCTGCTAACTCCTCTGTTATCCAATCTCGCGTCTTGAAAAATCCAATTTACTACGTAAACCTCTCTCATCTTTCTCTGTCCATTAAGTGGGGACCTTTGAACTCCGTTTCTTAACTTTAGTTCCTTTCAGTTTTCTAAGTCAAAGACTAGCTGATAGGCAATTTCTGTATTATGTTTGATAACGATACAGGAACCTGAAATATACAATACCCCCGAATCGTGCTCGCTTTTCAAGGAAATCTCTTTCTCTGATCAAAAGATTCCATAGTTGCTCAACTTACTACATACTCAGTTGGCGTTTTCCCTTTGTTGGTCAGGGTATCCAGTAGCGTTGCCACCGAACATTGTTATTCTATGTTTTATCACATGTTCTTTTTGGTCTAGTGTCGGAACTGAAGCCAAAAACCGAAATATAAAAAAGTATCCATCTCTTATTGGCCCGATGATCTCTAAAATAGTGCTCTTTCTACCGAATTCCAAAGCCATTAGGAGTTGAGATTCGATAATGGTGGTCCTATCTCTACAATCGTGATGTATTATTGAGATGTAGACAAGGAAGTCCCAGAAATTCCATTGAAATGATTCGTAGAACAAAGTAAGCCACTCACTCAAAGGCACCACCATTGTTGAATGAAGGTGCTTTTCGAATAGGGACCAATATCATGGTCAGATTCACTATGTTGTACATTTGTTTATTGCTATTCCTGCTCTCCCAAAGCATCTTGTCCCGTTGATTCATCACTCCATTTTCTCCAGGTCCACAACACTGCCAAGTGGGGTTTCATCCCCATGTTTAGATGGAACTCTTTCTCTTCAATGGTAGGGAAAAAGATGAAATCTTTCCTGCTTGTTATGAACTGGGTAGGTAATTTCAAGGTGCATTTTGCTAATGTTTAGAAGATGACAATGAAAAGAGACCATCTTTAATCAATCCCAAAGATCTCTTTCTTCACTTGGCATTTCCTCATCAAACCATCTTGGAGGATCAAAACCAGACCCACCTGTAACAAGCAAAACAGAACGCAAATTTTCATGCTGCAAACGTTAATCAAATGTTAACATAAGATTGAAAACGAGAATAACTGTCTACCAAGTGGATTGCAACGACAGAGTCGCCAAGCAGTCAAGACTGTCCCTTTTACGAATCCGTACTTCTTGTAAGCTATCATCGAGTACTCACTACACGTCGGAACGTATCTGCAACTTCTGGGTAAAATCGGCGAGATTTCCTCTGTTTTTCACACCAATTTCAAATAATTCACGAGACATTTACATAGAATTTCCAGTTTATGTAACACAAGGCTCAGAAGTGATGATGAACTGTAGTAGTAACAGGGAAACAGAGGACACAACATACTCTTGTAAAATCTGAGAAAGGACAATGCAGCTTTAACTCCTAAACTGCTTCCTTCATCATCTGGGCAACGATAAAGCATCATTCCTTAGTTGAATTTGATTGAAAAAGAAAATAGCTTTATAATTGTTGTTACCTTGTGGATTGTTTTTGAGAGAGCAATTGGCGATGATTAGGCAGCCACGTGATGGGTTTCCTGTTAGTTTGGTGGAAATGAACGAGTTCCGATTAGGGCTTTGTATTTCCAAGTGTAATTTGGAGGAATTCAAACTTCCCACAGACAAGGGTCCGACGAGCAACATCGGAACTTTCAGGCTTCAGTTTTTTGAGTTGCGCTTGTGGATGGGTTTGAGCTTGGACAGGATAACCTCACGTGACCATGGATGATGAATCTTGTGAAAGTGCACGTGCTACCGCAAATAGGGAACATGTGTAAGAATCTCAGACACTGACCTTAGATTGGTAACTTGGTGTCCTTCTGTTCTTATTTGTTACTTGGTGAAACAGAGTATGTCATATAATTATGTTCATATCATGTTATACACAAGTTTTACTTAAGAGATAATAATGGGCAAGCCCCGACTCAAGATCAAATTAAACTTAATCAAGATTAAGATATTAAATCGACTAATTACTTAAATCTGAACAAATTGAGTTTAACTCAATAATTATAAACATTCATTAAAACTTAATTTATATGTGTTTGAACTATAATAAGATGCCATATATCAACATTAGAACATAAGAATCTATTTGTCAAACTAAATAGTTAAGAGATTACTTGTATGCCTTTCTTGTGAGACTACTATGTGTTATTAGCTTCTTGATGAATGATAATTTTTAATTGCAGGCATTGGATAATATTCCTCCAGGTTGAGATTCAATGGATCCTGAAGATGGATGATACTGCAAATGATAAGCTCCAAACATGAACATATGGTTCCAAGGATCCATGTTCTGCAGTTAATTTCATGATTCACTGGAATTTCAAGGGAAAGTAGTGTGACTTATTCATCTAAAATTGAACAACATGAACTTCTCTATAGTTTAAGTGTCTCCTGACAAGGTTTCAGGACATGTCTGTCATTTTCTTTTTGCAGTTTTTGCTTATCGAGATGGGTTTATACTCTTCACTGTTAATACATGTTAAAGCTACAATGATCCCAGAGCAGTAGTAGAAGCAACTGGGAATCAAAAACGAGCAGTGATTTGTGAGAAGAGGGCTTTAAAATCTTTGGTTGGTGTTCCCGTTCCCTCTGGCTTTGAGGCGAGATCAAATGCCTTAAACTTAGCTTCCTCGTACTGCAGTGCCTGTTTCAGAGATCATGCACATTAATGCTCAGTTCGACTGATGACTGATCAGAATGTAAACGTCCAGCGAACAGCATAGAGGTATCAAGCAAAACGGCACTGTAATTTCTGGTTCTCTATAACTATACCTGAATGCAAACTTCTGCAACATCAGCCCTCGGAATGGTTTTTGTGTCTGTCTGCAGAAGTTCATCATCCTTTCCCACGAGCAGTTCTCGTATACCTCCATCTTTGTCTAGCAGGCCTCCAGCCCTGATTCAGCCAAAAAGGTCGGAGTCAGTTTGCAAGCTCCATATAAGATAAAAAGAAAAACACAGACAAGAAAGG
>JANQAP020000154.1:488093-498438 GCA_026874005.2 Erythroxylum coriaceum
TCATTGAAAAAAATTATCTTTATTTATCGAAAACTTTGAAGTTTAATTAAATAAATATTAATTTATAAAAATTGACCCATTAATTAATAAATTAATCAATTTTTAATAATAAGAGTTATTAAAGTGACTCAAACCGAAAAGTTAGATATTTCAAACATCATGTAAATCCAAAGAAAGAAAATAGATCTTAGCTTCTTATACTATTATCATAAGACTTTTGAAAACTTATATATATGTATATATATTTGTATATTTATTTACTTCTTTTAACTTTTTTTTTTTTGAGTCTTGACTTTGTTTTATATATATCGTTTTACTTATTTTTATATTTTAATTTATAAGATTATTATTATTATTATTATTTCTGTTGGGTTTATTTTTATTTTTATTTTTACTTTAATATGTATATTTTTTCTTAAGTTTATCAAAAATAGTCTCTTTATCAATTAAGGATAAAGTCACGTACTAAAGACTTCCCTAAATCTTACATTTTTGTGAGACTTTTACTTGAGTTGTATTCTTATTTATAACTTAATCATCACAATACTATTATGTATATGTGTGTGTTAGCATACTATAATCATGTTCAAATGTAATATTTATATTATTTTTATAATTACTTAAATTAAGATTATTAATTAAGTAAAAAATATTCATTATAGAGAATATATTATATTAATGTCCTCTAAGATTATATATAGCTTTCCATTTGTTATATTTTTTAAATAATTTTTTAAAAATTCCATTTATCCAATTTCCCCAATTTTGCTTTTCCAATCTTCACACAAGCCATGGAAAACAACATTCGTGTTTCTCAATTGTATAAAGAACACATAACTTGTACTTCAATCACACATGAGCAAGCATCTGCTAACAAGAAAATATCTTGAAGAAAACGGTGATGTACACCTGTCTGCCTTTATCTAACGTCAACTATAAACGATGAAAGTCACTCACGGTCACGGGAGGAGTAAATAGCTAAATTCGAGTAATCATGACCCGAAGGTACAAATTTCATAGTAGTTGAGTTTAAATTTTTTTGACTCAAAAAAATAAATAATTTAAATTTTAAATTTTGTTTTAACATAATTCAACATCAATTTTTGTCGATGATTAAAAAATTCAACTGATTTAGTCGTAAAAATTTTGAATTGCCTAATTTTTCGGTTCAATTTTTAACTTTTCAATTTGGTTTACTTTAATAACTTTTATTATTAAAAATTAAATGATTAATTAATTAATTAATTAATTATCATAAACTAATAAGTTGTTGTAAATTAAAACAAATCAATTAATTTTGATTTAATAATTTTTTTTAATTAAACTTCAAATTTTTAGATGAATATGGACAATTTCTTTCAATCATATTTTAATTTTTTTAGTTTAATTCAATTTTTAGTCATTTCATGACGTTCTAATACCAATTGAACTTTTTAAACCCTAAATTTCTTTTTTTACCTGTTTCACTTCCGATTCGGCTTTTAAAATATTGATTTTTGTTAATTTTTGATTGAGATGGATGGATTCAAAGTTGTCTTCCCTTTTCTGTGGGCACTAAAATGTGGGTAAGTAGGTGGGAGAGTTAGAAAAGTTTTGAATTTGGTAGAGTTAGTGTTGTACACACAATTTGTACTTAATGCATGCTTTTATTTTTAATTAATGCTTTATTGGCATTGCAATATAAATTCTTCCTCTTGCCTAACTTTTAGCAATAATTAGAACCTCTAAGTCTAATTTATTAATACTTTTGGATAAAGAATTAGTAATTATGGAGTTTCCCACTAATGCAATCTGCCAAATAGTGATTAAGTTGGATTTGTTGGGCTTAATGGCAACAGGATAAACACATATTCTTTTATCAGCCGCAAAAGAACAGGATTTGGTCTTGTGGGATCTTACCAATCCGATGCCGTTTATTTGCTTCCAAAACATATTCATGAAGAATTAGCAGTTGAATGGGTTCAAGTTTGGCACAAATGATTGGTGTTGAATTATTAAGCCTTATTGCATTAGTCATCCCTTATCCTTTTCATTTGCTTTCCAACAAGGAGGTCATTAACTTGCCAACTTCTGGCTCTAGGTTAGGCTTTTGCAATCTTAAAAGCAACCCGAGTTTGTCTCAATGCGTGATTTTCATAGATAAATCGAAATTACGACATTCGTATTATTATCACGATTTGTTATAATTACGTTCGTATTAGATGTGTATCATTTGTAATTGTTATAATTGTTCAGAATAGTAATGGAAAGTAGAGTGATTGCTAAGAAGCTATCATGTTTAGGAGTTGAATCTAGCCTCACTGCATTCTCTTAAAGCAACCATTATTGTTCACTTTTATAATGGTAAGAAACAAGCCGCCTCTTGAACACAAGCCTCAAATGTCAAAACAAAGACTCTTCTTGGTGTCATATCTGTCAGAATTCAATCACGTAGGATTCAACTTGGACCTCTAATATTGTGATGTATATCAAGAAATGATGTTATGCGAAGCATTTCCACTATTTGAGTATCTTGAAGATTTGCTGAGAGTAGACTGTAACCTGAGGCAAGCAAAGGGTTCATGTGTCAAACTGTAGTTCTTTTGCATGAACATCCACGCTTTATTATCATACATGATACACCAGCACCTCTGTGGATAGAGATCAGCTTCACACCACAAAAATGTTGAAAAAAGTAGTTCTAAAAAAAGGACTTGTGCACACGTCATCATCATCCACTGCTTTTTTTGTTAGGAAAGGCCAAGGGGGCAGGGCTAGCTTGAAGCATAGATCGCTTTCGACCATATGTGACAAGACAAAGAGAAAATGAAGCAGAAGCTAATACCAATTTTGTATGTATCTACTAGTTCTCAAGTTGCAACTTGTAACAATATCCAACATATGTACAAATACGGGGTAGTTTAGAAATGAAGACTAGCTCTAAATCCATAGCAAAGTTCCAAGTCTGCATAAATATCATATCTTTTGGCCATATATGTCTACCAGAGTTACTGAAACCTTTAGATGGATATTCACTAAATATTTGCAGATGCTAGGGGCATCGAACAAGCGTTTTTATTAACCAAAACATATATCGCATGCCAACAATCTAAGTAAATAGAATTCGGGTGCTTAAATCTGAATCGTAGAATCGTTAAATAACTTACTCAGAATATGTGATAATAATGGGAACAGATCATACCTTTATGAAAAGAAAACTCAAGTCACGTTAACTCTGTATGTCTTCATCATCTATGATCCAGCTGCAATGACAATGACCCATCATCCAAATGGGACCATACGGTTTTATTACTTTCTAGGACTCAAATGTATAGTTCCAGAAATCCAACCCATCACAAATTGCAGGGTTTAAATGATTTGGGTCCTGGAACTCCCAACAATGTCATTATCATTATTATGATGTATGGAACATCTTTGCCTATTTGAAACGTTCACTCTTTTCAGTGCTTCTCTATCAACCGAATAGTACGGTCGCATCTCTTAAGTCACTATTTCACTATTTGGAGAGTCACAGTCTCTCAGAAATGCCATTCGTTTTTGGTGAAAGAAACAAGACCTACCATCACTGCAACGCAAACTTGGTGGCAAATTGATGGACCATCGTAATTTGTTACTTTCTCCAAAGTCAATTTATGGGACCATTCAAGATCGTCCCCTGTAAATATAGAGAAATGTCATGACAAAACTTCAAGGTTTCTGATCCATTCACTAGTAGGATTTCATCACTTTCACAACTAGTTGAACTCTGAAATTTCCATACACTGTGGAGGAAGGTTATTTTTCTCTTTTCAGTGGAATATCAACAAGTTAACATATTTTGGCGAACTTTACATGGTTTGTTAGTTGAAGAAACTGAAAGTTCAAATTGATTTTAACTTACCCATTTACAAAATCGTGAACTGTGTAGCCACCTACCATGCAGGAGCAATCTCCGGCTGCTACGGGGCATCTGCAGAGGTCCCAACTTTAGATTCCTTTTCTTTTTCTTCTTCAAAACCTTGTTTAAACCAATCATAATTATTTGGTTCGCTCGACTTAAACGGACGATGTCCCAGAACTTGAACCATCTCATCTTGATGTAGGACCTCCTTCTCCAGTAAAAGCTCTGCAATCTGAGCCACATGCTCCTTATGTTCCTCTATCAGCTGAATTGTACGATCATATGCCTTGGTCACCCATTCTCTAACTTCACTATCTATAATGGCTCCTGTCTTGCTACTATAAGGCTTGGTCATCGCAAATGAATCATCCCGCTGGGGGAAGGAGAGAAGACCAACCTTGTCACTGAAACCATAGACTGCCACTTGGGCATAGGTCATCTGAGTTACTTTCTCCAAGTCATTCTGAGCTCCAGTTGATATCTTCCCCAGTAAAACCTATCAAAGTAAAAAAGTTTGATGCCAAACCTTGTAAATTAAATAAACCACACTTGTGTACATGAACATAACAAACTGCTCCAGTCCTACTTAATGGCTAATCACCTGCTCAGCAGCTCGTCCACCAAGTGTCATGCAAGTCATATCAAACAATTGCTCCTTGGTCATCAACAGATTTTCATTGGGTACATACTGGGCAAAGCCCAGTGCTGCAGTACCACGAGGAACAATTGTTACCTTGAGCAAAGGTTCTGCATGTTCCAAGAACCAACCAGCAACAGCATGACCAGATTCATGGTAAGCAACAGTCCGCCTTTCAAGCTGGCTTATAACCTAAATAAGGAAACAGATTAGAATTGCATTTCATATATCAAAGAAATTGGTTAAGCAGGAAGCGTCTATGGACCACATAAAAAGAAATCAGCTTCCACCATGAGAATCAAATGATAAGCAACTTCGCATTTAGAATATGCAACTCTTCAAAGACTACAATAACTATTGTGTTGCAAATTATAATGAGATGATGACAATCAAACTTGAAGGCTTAGGATGGTTCCCATTGCAGGTAGTTCAAACCAAAATTGAATAGGTTCATCCCATAACTGGAACAGATCCATGTCCAAGGACATAAAAGGTCATTTCCAGAAAGAGCCTATTACCAAGTGAATGAAGAACATTCAAACAGCAAAATTTCAGCTGGGTTATGCAAATAAAAACATATGACCTTATTCTTCTTTTCCAAACCACCTATGACTCTGTCTACGGCTGCCTCAAAATGTTCCATTGTCACATGTGGACTCTCATTTCTTGCTGCAATTAAAGCAGCCTCATTGCAAACATTTGCAATGTCTGCTCCAGCAAACCCAGGAGTTAGAGCAGGAAGTCGCTGGGCATAATAAGAAGGATCTTTATCAAGTTTCAACTTTTTTACATAGATCAGGAAAATTTGATTACGTCCTTTAATATCAGGCTTGTCAATTGTAATTTGACGATCGAACCGGCCTGGTCTTAGTAGAGCTTTGTCTAAAATATCCGGCCTATTAGTTCCAGCAAGTACAACAACTCCAGAAGTGGTCCCAAACCCATCCATCTCGACAAGCAACTGATTAAGCGTACTTTCACGTTCATCATTACCACCAGAAAAGCCCCCACGTCCTCTTGCTCGACCGATTGCATCAATTTCATCAATAAATATAATGCTTGGGGCACATTGCCTTGCCTCCTGAAACAAGCTTCTAACCCTGGATGGCCCAACTCCAACAAACATTTCCATAAAGTCTGATCCAGACATTGATAGGAAAGGAACATCAGATTCTCCAGCAGTTGCCTTTGCAAGTAATGTCTTCCCTGTTCCTGGAGGGCCTACAAGAAGGGCACCTTTAGGGATTTTAGCGCCCAACTCCTCGTATTTCCTTGGATTCTTGAGGAAGTGTACAAATTCCATAATTTCTTGTTTTGCCTCATCACAGCCAGCAACATCTTTGAAAAATACCTGGTGGACCAAATCAAACTTAGGCAAATAAACTACCATGATAATTAAGGTCAAAGCACTTCAATAATTACATATCTGAGAGAAAAGAGTGAACTAGATGTGCTGACCATTTTCAAGGAGAAATGGTATTAAAAATCAAGTATTTGGGATCAGCATTCTAAAGGGTATTGTAAGTATCAACATTAAAAAATTTTATGTGGTTAATGCTTGCCTTATCTTTGGCCTTCTTGTCAATTTTTGTAAAATGTGCCTTTCCTATGTTGAATATTCCACGGGCTCCCTGCCCACCAGAACCACCAACACCAACACCACCCTGCATTTTTCGCCCCATTAACCAGAGTACTCCAAAAAGAAATAGTGTAGGAGCAAACCTCATCAATTCTTGAAACCAGTTCACTTCATTAACATAAGTCACAGGAACGTAATCATGTGGATCTATATGCAAAGCTTCCTGGGCTTCCTCTAGCTTTTCTTCAAAAGATTCAAGACTTCCTATGTTAATATAGTATTTGTACTGGCTAACATTCATGGCAGTGGTATCATCAACAGGACCCTGGACAATGTCATCATTTGTTGAGTTTGCATTTCGTGGAGTGGTTCTCACATACACTTTTGCAACCGATTTATTTGAAATGACAATGCGATCCACCAAACCAGGTTCAAGTAGCTTGTTTTTGAACTCTTGGAAACTGATCTGTGGAACATCAACTAGTTATATCTATTCACATAAATAAGAAAGAGCATATATCTAAGCATCCATGGAGTGTTTCACAAGCACTTGCCTGCTTCTGCTCAAGTGGATCCAATAAGATGGATGAGCATACAAAGGCTGTGAATAACAAAGGAGTTATAAGTTTTTGGAGCAGATTCATAATGTTTTGGGAATCTCCACCAGCACGTCCACCAGTGTTCCCTGCAGAAATTTTAAAGAAATGTTTGACAAACATCAAGTTTTGAAATGCATACCAGCAATAAGACTGTACTCGTGACACAAGTTAAATTCCCATTTATTCTGATTCCAATCCCAAATTTTCCATTCAACAGACAGTTAATGAATTCAACAAAATTGAATACTAACTAGGGAAAAAACAAAACCCAATGAGAATCTATATAAAAAAGAGATGCACCTTTGGACTCAAATTTCCGCTCATTGGCTCTGGGAGTCTCCTTCTTATTCTTTGGATAATAATTCTCATACTCTATATACATCATACAAGCAAAGATCATTAGAAGACTTTAAACAAAGCCGAAATGCTGCATTTACATTATCCAAATCGCGCACACACAAACATTCACGAAAATCATACTAGGCCCTTACTTTTCTGCTTCGGAGCTTCGCTCGAAAATAAACGTCGAAACCTAGGTTTTGCAATGAGTGAACCGACATTAGACCCCCACGTGCTCGATAACAACTGTTTCGAAGCTCGACCAGCAGATACATAGCCTCTCACGAGCCCCAAAACACCATCGACGCGTGGAATGCACGCGTTCTCTAGGTGCAGGGACGCGATAATCGGTTCTTTCACTAACGAGCTCCTCACGTTGTGACCCCTGGAGACCACATTCTACGGAAAGTAAAGAACGAGGCTTATTCAATTGATAATCAGATAATCACAAAATAGAAAAGATAAGGAACAAAGCTTACTCTATTGAGCACGTGACGAGAAGAAGAGCGAGCGATTCTCGATAGAATCATTGTACCGGCGGAGTTAACATTAAATTAGGCGAAAACGAAAACCTTAAATAGAGGCTCGCGAGCTTGGACTCTGCTCGGAAGGCGAGAAATGGATAGGATGTTTTTGTTCGTTAGAATCGAAAATGAGGAAAGGAGATCGTATGACGCGTGCAAGAACATGAAACCGCCGCATTTGATTCATATTTACTATTGGGTTGAAACAGAAAACATTAGTAAATGGGTGGGTTGGATGCGAACTCTTTTTGAAGAAAATGGGAATCCAACCCAAGACTTCAATTGAATTCTTATTGTTAAAGATTAGGATTGACAATGGATCAATTCGGATCTGAGTCTAGGTTTACTCAAATTTAAGTTTAGTTTGAAATTATCTGTTCGAATTTGGGTTTAACTTGAAGCCCTGACGTGTTTGGATGAACTAGATTAAGTTTAATTAAATATTTTAAAAATTAAAATCGATGTAATTTTATTTAAAAATTTTGAGCTTTTAATCAAATTGAGCGAGACAACTCAAGTTTAAAACATAGCTTAAAACTTGAAAAAAATTTTAAAACCCGAGCTTAGTCTAAAATTATATCAATTCAAGTTAAAATTATTAATTTTAATTTAGAAAAGGTCGAGAAAAATTAAGATGTTAAAAAAGGTCCGGCCCATGGGTCGAAGTCGAGCCGATCATGGTCGGCCTTGTCGAGCCACGGGTTACGAGTCGATCCGGCACAGTCCGTTCGTTTTGGAAGTTTTTCTTTAAAAAAATGACAGGCTAGGTTGGTCCGGCCCGTTTGTGGCTCATAGAGCTATAGCCCGGGCCACACGTCGACCCATCCCGGTTCACTGAGCCACGGGCCACCATGACCCGAGATCGGCCCAGGCCGGGCCATTGACATCTCTAATTTTTATCATTCTTAGTTAATAAATAAAGTCTAAACGAGATTCGACCTAATTTTTTAATTATTAAACTCTTTTAAATTTAAATTGATTTTAAATTAAAGTAATTTTAGTTTAGAAATATAGATTTTTCTTTTTTAAAAAAAGTTTAATTTAATTCAGATTTTGACCCAACTTATTATTGTGCCCAAAACTCAAGACTTAATTGAGATTTATATAGAGATGACAAATGGGTCCGAGTTGACTAAGCGTTGAATTTAAACTTTTTGAAAAAGTCGATCCTTAGGCCGGGCTCGACTTTTATAAACAAAATGACATCGTTTTGATAAAAACTTACTATATTTTTGAATTTTTATTTAAACAATTAGGATCAAGCCAAGTTGGGCTCGGGTTGTCTTAGGCCGGACCACCTAGGCAAAAGAGGATGGCTTGGAACCAGCCCGGTCTATTGTCATCCATAGATTTAAGGGGGTGCTTGATTCATATGGGATAATGATAGTAAGATTTATAACGAATACAGTGAATAATGAAAATTGATATAATTATTATAATTATAATGGTTGGCTAGAACGAAGAAATGATTACCATTACCATTAATAGTGGTTGGTTTATTAAAAATCTTAAAAAATAAAAATTTGTTAAAATTTTGTTTTACATTAAATTTTAATATATTTTAATTAATTATATTTAATTTATGCACTCATTTATGATGGCAAAATATTTAAAGTCAAGTATATTGCAGTATTTCTTTTCCAATAGCTCTTGAAGAAAAAATTGCTCTAGCATTTACTTGCATCAACATATCATTAGCTACATAATGTCCTCAAAATACAGTTTAATTATATTTTGTAATCCAATTAAATGTGAAATTAAAATGTTTAATTAAATATAAAATTAAATGGAATATAAAAAAACAACCATTCTAGAAAATAATTCAAATTTTTGATAAAATAATTAATAATTCAAAATTTTGAATTATTTTCATTATTTTAGAATAAATTATTATATTGAGATAATTATTATAAATAGAAATAATTAAAAAAGAAAAGAAATGTCACGCCTGTGCATAAATAATTATTATATATAGAAATAATTAGGAAAAAAGAAAAAAAGTGTCACGCACTTTTTTTTTTTTGAGAATGACTTTCATTTTTTTAATAATCAGGAGTATAGAATAATGCCCCAAATGTAGATATAAAAATAATATTCATTTAATAATAATATATTACCAAGCAGCTATTTTTCATTTCTTATTCATTTTTCCCGAACTCATTAACTAGTTGTATAAGATGTTTAATATGTTAATCCTTCACAAGATTTTTCGAGGGGCTCAGTAGTATCGAAGTCAACTAGGTTTTATGCTAGATCGTCCCGTGTCACGAGTTCGAATCCCATTATAGTACCATTGCGTCAGAGTTGCAAAAGTGGAGCGTGTGATTGTATAAATGATTTGGTATGCTAACGGACATTGTTTTTTTGAATTCGAACCTGTGACATGGGGCAACCTAGGCTAAAATCTAATTGACTCTGATACTACTGAACCCTTCAAAAAATCTTGTAAAGGATTAGTACAACAAATCACTTATTTAACGTATCAAACCGAAGCGTGGAGTGTTAGGTTTTTAAAAATTTTGAATTAATTTTTAAATTCAAGTCTGTCCAAACTTGAATCTCAATTACATCCAAAATGCCCTCTCTGAATGTAAGTAACTTTGGGTTAAACCAAACGCCAACTCTTAACATAACTGAGTAAGCGTTTAGAGTTTTGATTTTCTGTTTTTCTAATTCTACTTTATATTTTATTTAATTAATTTAAAGCAAATATTTCTTCATAATTGACATGCAATTGTAATAAAAAGACTATTTATACGCAATCCAAAACACTCTATGGTGTTATTA
>JANQAP020000154.1:578622-598443 GCA_026874005.2 Erythroxylum coriaceum
GTAAATGAGATCTACTAATATCTATCCAATAGATACTATTACATATATATTGATCTAACCAGATCATTAAAGCCCTTATTTGATGATCTTATGATCAAGAACAATTTTAGATTAAACCCTAAGGACTTGTCATCATAATAGAACAAATTTAATCAAGGACTTATCATATTAGAATAAAAACGATAAATAAAATATGATACTATAATCATTTGTCATGTTATTAAACAAAATTAATAATTACAATACATATGTGTTCAATTCATTACATAATGATTGAGTCATGGGCATAATTCCAACAATTACAGCCAGTCAATCCAATTAAAACGATTCTAATATCTAATTTTGAATTTTTGCATCCTTATATGTCTGTGTATAAGAAAAAAAAGTTGGGTTTAAAAGGACCATCTTCATAAATCATGTAACGGGCAACTTGGGGCCATACCATTTAATGCCTTTTGACACAAAAGGTTCGTGTCAACTTTTAAAATGATATTTGCATTGGAGATCAAGGAGTCATTAGATTCTCATTCTATGTAAGGTATGCATATAATATGTAGTTCTAGGTAACAATAATACTAAGTAAAAATTTCTTTGACACGTAAAATTTAGAAAGGTTTAATAATACATATAAATTATATATATAGATTAATCATATTTTAAAAATCATAATAATAAAAAATAAGGAGTCAATTAAGTTTCAAAAATTTTATTTTGAGAATTAACATCGAAGCAAAAAAAATTATAGAGCGGAATTAAGTAGTAAATAAAATATCTAATTTACAAAGTGGAAGGAAAATCGTCTCCCATATTATATATTTACCATCATCCTTAATAATTACTATTAATAGATATCATAGCTATCTAAGAGATTCGGTACATCCTTGACCAGGGGTTTTAGTGTGGACCGCAACCTTCAACGTTCCACCTATTTAAAGGACCATCTAATGGAAGCACATGATTATTGCTACCCTACCGACCAAACTATCAGCGCACAAATCACACGTGCTCTGTCTTTGAAAGATCTCATGGAGTTGGACCCATCCTAGACGCCCACACCAAATCTCTGACCCTCCAAATCGCACCGTACCTCAGCCAATCCAATCCTTGATCTCTTCAGATCAAATTCCATCCACACGTTCTGCTGATGGTGATGTCCAATCACGTAAGCCTCCACGCCTAACAAGTCAGAGTTCCCAAATGATAAGCAATGCACCGAATCACTACCCCTGACTTCACGCGGAACCCTGTACAATACCCTCTCACCCGACACCGTCATCTCCGCCCCTTGAAACACCAAACTCACCGTCGGTACGCTAGTCACGACGAGTTGACTCAGTGGGACCAGGAAACACAGGTCCATAGCTCCTTGAAACACAAAATTCTCATCCTCTAAAGCCCTCAAAACGCCGCTGGTTTGGTTCAAAAACTCGGCTCTTAGAACCGAGTAAGCCGGACCGAGAAGGAACGTGAATTGAGTTCCCGAGTCGACCATGGTCTGACCAGCCCCAGTATGGTCCGGTTCAAAAACGGACTTGGGTATTGGCAACAACTTACCGGACACTTTAATTCCTTCAAGCTGAACCGTGTATGCAACCCGGTCAAAGTAAGGTAACGGAGTTGAGATTTGGACTAACGGAGTGTAATTTAACGGCAATATTCCGGTAAAATTGGATTCACCGAGAAGTAATAGACCCGAAAAGTTTGAACCCGAAATGCAATAGGAGAATTTCGGGAAACCCATCTGTGAAACGAAAGACAAAGATCCGCGGTTCATACCCATTAACCCGGTGGTTCTCGAGTCCTCGTCGGAGTTTGAACTGAATAAAGAGTCCATGCAGCCGAAAACCGTCGTCGAGACGTCGGAGTTTCCGAACCGGAACGTGTCGGACGCTAAGTTTCCTTCAGAGGACGAAGCGTCGGCGTAGGAGAGAGTCGCATGGCAGAGGTTGTTAGAGTCGCACGAAGCGGGTATGGTGAAGTCCCGGGTTCTGGTCGTGCAGGTGGGCGAAGAGCAGGGCACGGGTCGATAAGTGGTCGAGCGGTTCGGGTTGAATGCGGATGGATAATTCTGGGTTTTGTTGCAACGAAGCCACGAGAGCTCGCTTCCGGTGTCGAGAACCATGGAGACGTTTTGCGGCGGTGTACCAACGGTGAGAGAGACGGTGAGTGTCACGTTGTGATGGAACGGAAGCTTGCTTGCTGATCGTGGCACCGACCCGGATCCAACAACTTGAGTTTTCATTGGCAAAATGAGAGCTTCTGGTAAAGAGAAGCAGAACTTGGAGTCTGAAACCAGAATTATTACTATAGCGTATAAAATAGCAAAAGATTGAAACTTTAGAAATGGGAATGTGCAGAAGTTGCAGAGAATGTCAGTAGAAACACTAGTCATGCTGTTCATTGGTGGAGTGGAAGAGACAGTTAGTTGTGTGTAAACCAGCGGAAGAGATCCTTACTCTTTGGTGAAGTGAATGTGGGAATATAGTTCAGATTGTTTTAAGCAGAAATGGGATAGTGTTATGTTGTGGGTTTTGGAGACAGACTTGGGAATCTGAGAAACAAGAAAACCTGAGTTTGTTTAAAAAAACTTTCGGTGGAATGTATCTGCAGGTGTGGAGTGGATTTTAGCTGAAGAGAGATGAAGAGAAAAGAGTAAACGAAGTACCTGCAGAGTAGATTTTAGCTGAAGAGAGATGAAGAGGAAAGAGTGAAGAAGTTGTACCATGTCATGTCTTTGACGATTGGAAAGGTACAAACTTGCTTTTCTTTGTTGATTACTTGTCGGGTAGATCAGATATTACGGTTGGGTTGGTTATATAGCAGAAGTAAATGGCAACTACGTCAGGTAATATGGTAATGAACATAGCTGTTTTTCTAAAGCAAATCTTAGGATTCGTTTTGGAATGGTTGCTAAATACTATGAAACAAGTAAACCAAAAGTATCTGTCCTGTTGTTTAATAAAAGATCGAATCTTTGGCAATTAATGTTGAATCTAATCGGTCGCAGAGTGACATTGTTTGCTGTTTCCTGTTAATCTGTAACGAATTTAAGGAGGCCTTTCATTGCATTTACTGCATTATATGCTTATATGTGGTGAAGCAACCATCTCCCAGAAGAAGGAAGATAAAGAAGGTGAACATGCACGTGCTTTGGTACTAGACTATTGCCTATTTTCTGGACGATATAATGGAAACCGATGTCAGTGTAAAAGCAAGGAATAGTCAAGTGATGGCACATGCAATGCCGAATTGTTTAAAGACACGGGATCGTGGCTGGGTCCATTTAAGTACATAGGCTAAGATCAATGCTTCCCAGACTAAATTTGTTATATGACAAAAAAAAGGCTAAATCTTCTTTCCCTAGAAGTTGCCTTCAGATTGTTTGATAGATTCTGTTACCAAATATTAACCACCAGCAGTTCACTTGGCTGTTACTTTCAAGGATCATTTGTGTGCAGCATGAGAAAGAATATGAAACGGTGCTCTGCCTGATACTGGAAAGAGTAAGCTTCAAAGCAGCAGTTTCAGTGCATAGCTTGTTGATTTCCGTAACCAACTTCCAATATTTTATGCTCTTATGTGTCAGGATCAACACAATTTCTCAAGCATTGCAATGATTTCTAGTTGAGGGGCAAGTTGTAGTCTGTATATGCACGTGAATACATTATGGGCTGAAGGATGGGTAAGGAGTCTCAAGTAGCCATATGGATGCTCTTGTCTTCTCTTATATTTTTATGAGTAGATAAAGACCATAATGAAACTAGTTTCAGAGCAGCGTTTTGGTCTGTATTTACACCTTACTGCTAAATTTGGTTCATTTAAGCCCCACATCTGAGTTATCATAGTCAATCGTTTTTGTGCATTTAGGTGGATCTTCAACATATTTGAAACCATGCCTTTGTCTTTATGTTCCCAGTCCAC
This sequence comes from Erythroxylum coriaceum, assembly GCA_026874005.2. Taxonomy (NCBI): domain Eukaryota; kingdom Viridiplantae; phylum Streptophyta; class Magnoliopsida; order Malpighiales; family Erythroxylaceae; genus Erythroxylum; species Erythroxylum coriaceum. Next base: position 582,544 of record JANQAP020000154.1, read on the forward strand.
TGGTCCACTAATTTTTTGAGTGCGCTAAAGGCGATTCAAAGTTAAACGACAAGCTCGACTCAAGTAATCATTGAGACTTTTACATAATGCAAACCAAACTTCTAACACTTGAAAATATTTGAGAAGTCGTTATGATGATTTAAACTTAAAAGACCTTTAGTATTTGAAGGTACTTAAAAGAGTTCTTAACCACTTGGACCAACAATAAGTTGGCTGGTCCACAAATTATTATGCTGATTCAATGGGTAGATGGCCATCTTCAATGAAAAGGAAATGGGTAGTAAGAAGTGACAGTTGTTGATATTTACATCATAATAATTTGAGGCTGTATCTCAACCAGTATCTTTATGTCATTTTCTCTTTATCTTTCAAAAACTTCATGTCCTTTCTGCAGGTTGAAATGTGAAAATATGTTGTAACAACATTCTTCCTCTTGCACTATAGTCAACACATGGAGAGCCCTTGTGCTGAGATTCCCTCCTTTTCAATCCAGTAAAGAAAGAGACAGAAATAATCAATCTGCAGAATTTATCACATGAATATGGTGAACATGGTTACTCCGACTTATTTGTATTGCCTGACACAAAGAATTACATGACGTTATCATTCCGAGTATCTGCAGGTTCTTAGAATCAATATTGAATCTGTTCGGCATAAGAATTTACAATGACCGCTTCAAGTAAAGATCCGGCTTTAGCCAACAGGTAATCTGCACCAATTGAGTCATAAAGTGTAAAGCTGAAAGAACTTCTCTTTCTGTTCACATTTTCTTTTGGGGGTTCTACCCCTTACTGGCCTCTGTGGCACCATAGAAACACCTGAAATCAACCTGGAATGACCGGGAAAGTTCCTTATCTAAGAAGGGCACACTTAGCCAACGGCTAAAGTTCAAGGTACTAATATGGTTCTGTTGACTAGCCAAACAAAGCAAGTCTCCATTGAGCTGAAGGCACAAGTTCTTCCAAACTCAGCGCAACATGTGAGGTGTACCGAATGGATACTTTTGCCAATGGGGTCACAATCTCTCAATGAAGCTGCAGTATCAGAAACAAAATAAAATCCTATACTCGTGTTGTGTCAGAATATAGTTGCAGTTGTAAGCAGCAAAGATAATTTGATAGATAGTTATCTCTGTAGTATCAAACCAATGTCCAACAGCAACAAACAATTAAGATTATGTTCAGATAAGTTAATAGAGATTCAGTTTGCCTGGTTTGTATAATTGATGAGATTCTTGACAAGTCTTTCATGGAAGAGTAAAAATTTGAAGAACTGCATGACCTGAAAAACTGAAACCAAAGTTTCAACTTCTACAGGTAAGTTTGTGAGGTCTAGGAATGTTAGTTCCACGTGGATTGAATCAGACCACAATCCCACCCATAACAAGACAATATACAGATAATGTTTCCTGGTTCCTTAATCTTGGGAATATTTCTCGGGTGATAAAATGTGCAGAAAGACTTGTTTTCTTATACCATATAAAAGAAACATAGCTCCTTGAATGTGCACACATTGGCAATCAAGAAGCAGAAATTTGAAACATGAGCATAGGAAACAAAATAATTCAGATCACTTCTTCTAGACCAGAAACTAGCATTTACTAATACTTTCTTTGTTAATACTTCATCTATTTTATCTAAGGCCCCATCCTTTACTCAAGATAACCAGCCCACACAACCTAAGCCCCTTAAAACCTACACTCACAGGAACAAATTGGGAAAGGGAGGAGAGTTGGCTCCCATGTAGGCAAGTTTTTTATAAGGTGGTTATGGAGAGAGTGGAGAGGGGATATAGCTGAACATTCAGAATGGGAAGAGTAGTTTTGTCATTGTGAAACAATTGGTTTAGGCCTGGTTATACCAGGAGGGGGAGTTTTCTTCAGCTTGTTTTCATCTTTCATACGTATCAATAATAAAATCTTTACAGAGTTCTCTATCAATTGGTGTTTTCATTGAGGGACTAAAAGGGTAGAGATTTTATGCAAATGCGAATGGAAGATAGAGTCTCTATAGTGGAAGCGTCTCTTAGGAGACAAAAATCATCCGTCTCAGCCTAAGAAGGGTTGATTAAGTCACACGATTCCACTCTGAAGGACCTAAGGACACAGTTAAGTACATTGATGGCCAGTGTCGAGTCAAAATTGAGAGAAGGATTTCAACCTCTTACGGCCAGAAACCCAGAGAAGCAGAGTGTGAGTGAAGGAGGAGAAGGTTCACCGGTGCTAACCCACCTTGCCTCTTCTTCTTCTGGTGGGGAAAAATCGATAAATGGTTCACATGGGTCAGAACCTCGCCGACAAGATCGCACAATTTCTGCTACTACAAAGTGCGTATGGGAGGAATATAGAAACGCAGAAAGACGAGTTGACCTTCCTTCGTTCAACGATGAAGACCCATTCGCATGGGTCACACGAGCTGAATCCTATTTCATGATCCACAAGATTCCTTTAGAGCTCCGATTGCCTATGGTTCAGATATGCATGGAGGGTACCACATTGTATTGATTCATGACCATATACGAGTTTGATCCTTGAATGACATGGGAATGCTTCAAGTGCTCCTTGTTTGAACGATACAGGGGGAAGGATGAAGGCAACCCAATCGAGCAACTTAAATCAATAGTCCAGCATGGGTCAGTGGATGGGTGCATCGACGAGTTTGAACAGGTGGTGTTAAGGCCCCTACTGTAGGATCTAATTATGGGTCCTGTTCAACTAATGAGGGCTGTGAGTGTTTTTCAACCTTTCTTCTCATCTTGTTGAATTTACTCATGAATATGAGAGCTCATTGGTGATGAGAGAACTCTCCGATCTCTGATAATTTGTTTCTGGATAAAAGACAACTTATCTTGCCTGTTTTTTTATTCAATATATATAGGAACATAATTGTCCCTTACATAAGGACTACCAGTAGTTTCTAACCTCTAATAATAACAGAATAATTAACCACTAATAATTGTAGAATAACTAATAAAATAAACCAAGTACTTTGACTTGTTCACTGAGTTGTTGCCCGATCCTTTTGCTTGAACTTCCTATGTGTAAAGCACTCATACACTTTAGGAGATGTAAAATTACTCCCCTCCCCGACAGCACGCTTGTCCTCAAGCTTGAAAGAAGGATAATGTTGGTGGATATAATCAACATCCTCCTAGGAAGCATCAGCTGGAGATAGTCTTTGCCAATGGACTAACACTTGAGAAACACCATAAAAAATACGATGGTCCAGAATAGCCTATGGCTTGGGTTGTGCATCATCAGAAGGAAAAGATGGCAGTGTGTTAACAATGTTGATCTGCCTGGTAATGTGGATCTGCCTATATTACCTAAGCCTATTAAGACATATATACATAGGGGTAAGATAGGTAAAGAGCAATCTACCAACTAGACAGGTTGTTATGAGTTTGTTATAGTTAGTTATGGAGAGAGATTGTGTAAAAGAGAATATATAGTAACACTATAGGGTGGGGAAGAGATAGATTTACGATAGTAAGGATTTATCTTTGGCCTGGAACAATTTAGGATGAAAACCTACTGCTGTATTCTCTTCTATATACGTAATAATACAATATCGATTTCTATCCTTATCAATTAGTGCTTTCATTGAGAGAGCCACTAGGTTGAAATTGTATGCAAACTAGAATGAAGGCTAGAGTATTTTCAGTAGAGGCGTCTCTGAGGAGATAGGAGTCATCCCTCTCAACCCAAGAGGGGATGATTAAATCACACGACACCACCCTAAAGGATCTAAGAACATAACTTAGTTCCTTGATGACTAGCGTAGAAACACTGGCCAAATCACAGAACCTCTTGTAGTCGAAGTTGAGGGATGGGTTTCAAACTTTGATGGAAAAGAACCCACAAAAGTAGCACGTGGGAAGTGAAGAAGAGACTCCACCGGCATTTACCCACCATGCATCCTCCTCTACGGATGGTGTAGGCACACGCAACATACGTCGCACACTGCCGGCAGTAAAGGAGCTGCGAGTGGCCAACAGGGAGCTGGTTCCCGCCGATAAGGGAACCACGGTTCCTCGGCTTCTACAGAACGTGCATGGGAAGAATATGGGAATGTAGCACGTCGGGTTGACTTACCAGCATTCCACTGTGAAGACCCATTTTCATGGGTCATGTGAGCTGAATCATATTTTATGATTTATGAGATTCCCCCTGAGCTACACCTGCCGATGGTCCAGATCTGCATGAAGGGAACGACGTTGTACTGGTTTATGACTTTACGGGAGTTCGACCCCTGTATGACGTGGAAAAGGTTCAAACGGTCCTTGTTTGAATGTTATGGAGAAAAGGATGAGGGTGATCCGATTGAGAAACCGAAGTCAGTGGCTCAACATGGGTCGGTGGACGTGTATATTGACGAGTTTGAGAGGGTGGCATCGAGAATAGCCAACTTTCCCGAAGAGTGGTATATGAATTGTTTTTTGGGAGGACTACGTGAAGAGATTAAGAACCAGGATCAAACTCATGAACCGACGTCTCGAGCTAGGCTCATGACTGTCGCACGGAAGGTGGAGAGAAAGTTGGTTGGTGAAGGAGTAATTAGGCTCGGAGAGTGCAAGAATAAGCAGGCAGCTCCACCCACGAGTTATGGGTATCAGCTGTGTAACTATGCTATCTAGCGCCCAGTACCAACAAGTAACACAGCTATCAGCCAAAAGAATGAAGTAAAAGAGATGCCTAACAAGTTTAGAAGTACCATGACAGAGGGTAGTCGGCTGGGTGGTTCCAAATGGAAGGGGACCAGGAACCTATCCTACAAACAACTTATGGAGAGTAGGGCAAAGGAATTGTGTTTTAAGTGTGGGCAGGCCTACGGCCCACTTCACTGTTGCCCCGACAAGGAATTACAAACTGATCATTTTGGAGGGAGAAGAGGAGGTAGATGGAATGAGTAATCAGGAGACAGGAGTAAGAGGTGATCAACTAGAAGATTGGGAATTGGTATGTAACTCGGTTGAATTCAGTGAAGTAGGTAAGGCACAAACTTTACCACAAGGACTATGGTCTTGATGGGTAAGCTGCACCAAATGCCCATTTTAATTATGGTAGATAGTGGAGCTAGCCACAATTTTGTTTCAGGAAGGTTAGTTTAGGCTATAAGAATCCCTATTACTCCAAATAGAACTTTCAGTGGGAGATGGACATAGGTCTTTCTCACAGGGTATTTGCAAGGAGATAAATTTGAAGTTGAATGGAGTGGAGTTTAATATAGATGCTTATGTATTTGATACTAGGGGGCCTGATTTGATTTTACGTGTTGCATGGTTGGAGACATTAGGGGTGGTGAAGGTTAATTGGAAGAAAATGTGCATGACTTTCGACCAAAAGGGTGCAGAAGTTACTCTGCAGGGAGTTGACATCTAGGGCTCTTCTCCTCATGCTCTGCAACAGATGTTCAAGCATCAGGAAGTGGAAGTAGAAGGGTTGTTATGGTCAATGGGAATCAGTGGATAGACTTCTGAATAGATGGGTATCTTGGGGGCAGAACAACGAGAAGAATTGAGAGGAGTTCTGTCCAGGTTTGATGCTGTTTTTCTAGAGACCAGGGAGCTACCACCAAAGAGGACTAATGACCATGCTATTAATCTTAAGGAAGGAGCAGAACTTGTGAACATTCGGCCCTATAGGCATGCTCATCATCACAAGGATGAGATTGAAAGACAGATTCAAAAGTTGTTGGAGTCGGGTGTTATCAGACCTAGTATCAGTCCATTTTCAAGTCCCGTAATCCTTGTCAAAAAGAAGGATGAATCATAGAGGATGTGTGTAGATTACCGGGCATTGAATAAACTTACGGTGCCCGACAAATTTCCTATTCCTATTGTTGATGAGCTGATGGAGGAATTACATGGAGCCAAATATTTTTCTAAGGTTGATTTAAAGTTGGGATTTCATCAAATTAGGGTTAGAGAAGAAGATGTTTATAAAACAGGGTTTCGGACTCATGAAGGGCATTACGAATACTTAGTTATGCCTTTCGGACTCATGAACGCGCCGGCTACTTTGCAAGCTACCATGAACTCAATCTTTAAACCCTTGTTGCGTAAGTGTGCTTTAGTTTTCTTTGATAACATCTTGGTTTACAGTTCAGATTGGGAAAAACACATGCAGCATTTGGCTTGGGTGTTGCAACTATTATTGGACAACCGATTGTTTGCTAATAGGCAAAAATGCATGTTTGGGCAGAAATCTGTGGAGTATCTTGGTCATCTTATATCTTGTGATTGGGTAGCTATCGATCCGTCAAAGATCAAGAGTGTTTTGGAGTGGCCTACTCCTAAGAATGTGAAGGGAGTAAGAGGGTTTCTTGGTCTCACAGGGTACTACAAAAAATTCATCCAAGATTATGGTAAAATCGCTAAACCACTTACAGAACTTACTAAGAAAGATGGGTTCTATTGGGGGAAGGAGTCCCAAGAAGCCTTTGAAGAGTTGAAGAAGAGAATGACTACTTCTCCGGTCTTAGCCCTACCTGATTTTTCTAAACAGTTTTCTATTGAGTGTGATACTTCGGGAAGGGGTTTGGGTGCTGTGTTAATACAAGAAAGTCAACCCTTAACTTATTTCAGTAAGGCATTGGCTAAATCCACCTATTCTAAATCTGTCTATAAGAAGGAAATGATGGCAGTAGTGATGGCAATCCAACATTGGAAGCATTTTCTAATGGGGAGACACTTTAAGGTCTACACTGATCATAAAAGTCTGAAACATTTATTAGACCATCGTATTCCTTTGGTTGATCAACAATATTGGCAAGCTAAGCTGTTGGCTTTAGATTTTGAAGTTATCTATAAACCCGGGAAACAAGATGGAGCTGTAGATACTCTTTCTCGAATAGAAGAAGATGGCCTACTGTTCTCAGCCATTTCAGCCACATTTTGGCTTGACATGGATGTGGGCCGAAGGAAGGTCAAGGAAGATGCCAAGTTGAACTCACTTATGATAGCCCTCTCACAAAATCCAAATTCCAGACCTGATTATCATATAAAGGATGGCTTGTTATTCTATAAAAACCAGTTAGTTCTCTCTTCCACCTCAACTTTAATTCCTCAATTTCTACAAGAGTATCATGCTTCACCTTTGGGGGACATTCTGGGTTTCTAAAGACCTACAAGAGGCCGTCTAGTGGACTGTTTTGGTTAGAAATGAAGTCCACAATCCAGAAATTTGTTCGCAAATGTGTCATATGTCAGAAAAACAAATACATGGCAATGTCTCTAGCAGGCCTCTTACAACCCCTACCTATTCCTAAGCTTATTCGGGATGAAGTCTCAATGGACTTTATTTCGGGACTCCCAAAATCTCATGGCTATGAGGTTATAATGGTGGTAGTGGATCATCTATCCAAATATGCTCATTTTCTGCTCCTCAAACACCCCTACACAGCTAAGTCAGTGGCAGAAATATTTGTTCAACATGTGGTAAAGTCGCATGGCATTCCTAGCTCTATATTGAGTGATAGAGACCCACTTTTCACTAGTAATTTTTGGAAGGAGTTATTCAAACTACAAGGGACAATCCTAAAGATGAGTTCTTCATACCATCCTCAAACAGATGGATAAATGGAAGTAGTTAATAACTGTTTAGAAACCTACCTTCGATGCTTCATGACCGAGCAACCTAAAAACTGGTCTTATTGGCTGTCTTGGGTTGAATATTGGTATAACACCAATTATCATGTTTCTACGGGAAGAACTCCTTTTGAAGTTGTTTATGGTCGCCTACCACCGACCTTGCTGCATTTTTCCCAAGGCAAAACTCATGTAGAATTGGTAGCGCTAGCTTTGATTGATAAGGATGAGGCCTTACAGCAACTTAAACATAATCTTATACGAGCACAATCGGTAATGAAGAAATCCGTAGATGCTCATAGGAGGGAGTTGCAATTTCAGGAGGGAGATTTGGTCTTTGTGAAGCTAAGACCATATAGACAGCTCTCTATAGCCAGAAGAATCTACCCCAAACTTTCAGCTAGATACTATGGCCCTTTCAAAATTACGAGGAAGATAGGACAGGTTACCTATAGACTACAACTTCTACCTACATCCAAGGTACATCCCATCTTCCATGTTTCTCAATTGAAGAAGGCTGTGGGTGACCGCCCTGTTGAAGATAGCCTTTCTCATGGCTTAGAGTTGGACACTCCAGATTGACTGAACTTGAAGCAATCCTAGCCTCACAGAACAGAAGCTTTAAGGGCAGAAATATTCAACAATGGTTGATTCGTTGGAAAGCTAAACCAGTTGAAAAAGCAACTTGGGAGGATGCAGAGTTTATTAAAGGGCAATTTCCTTCTCTCCACCTTGAGGACAAGGTGCCTTCTGAGAGGGAGGGAATTGTTAGCAATGTTGATTTGCCTGCTAATGTGGATCTACCTATATTACCTAAGCCTATTAAGACATATATAAGTAAGGGTAAGATAGGTAAAGAGTAATCTGCCAACTAGATAGGTTGTTATGAGTTTGTTATAGTTAGTTATGGAGCGAGATTGTGTAATAGAGAATATAGAGTAACACTATGGGGTGGGGAAGAGATAGATTTATGATAGTAAGGATTTATCTTTAGCCTGGAACAATTTCAGGAGGAAAACCTACTGCTGTATTCTCTTCTATATAAGTAATAATACAATCTCGATTTCTATCCTTATCACAATGTTGGCTAAACAATAAGATCTTTATAAGAATGGTAATGCTTCAAATACAAAATGTGGAAAACAGGATGGATGCGGGACTCCGAGGGAAGCTGTAAGCTATAAGCAACCTAACCGACACGAGCTAATACAGGAAATGGACCATAATATTTTGGAGATAGCTTCCGATTGGATCGCTCCTGGAGAGAAAGTTGACGATAAGGCTACAACTTAAGTAACACCAAGTCCCCAACCTGAAATTCTAGATTGCGATGTTTAGCATCATAATTAGTTTTCATATTGGATTGAGCTTGCAGTAGACGATCACGAAGTGTACGTAACATGTCAGTTTGATCTCGGAGAGCAAGATCTACAGTAGCCAACCTAGAAGAGTTCGGAACATATGAAAGTAGACATGGAGAAGGATGGCCATACACTACCTCGAAAGGTGTGCACTTCAAAGAATAATGGAAATTATTGTTTTAGTAATATTCTGCCCAAGAAAGCCAATCAGTCCATTTATTAAGTTTGTCACTAGTGAAGCAACGAAGGTACATTATGACAGTGCAGTTGACAACCTCCATCTGACCATCCGTCTGTGGATGATAAGAAGAACTGAAACAAAGTCGTATTCTATATAAGGAGAAGAGTTCCTTCTAAAAAGCACTAAGGAACACAACATCTCGATCTAAAATAATAGTTTCTGGCAGTCCATGTAGCATAACAATTTGCTCAAAGAAAAGATGAGCCACAAATACAACAGTATAGGGATGTGAGATTGCTAAGAAATAAGTATTTAAAAAAACGACCAACCATAACAAGAATAACAGATTTTCCACGAGAGACCGATAACCCATCAACAAAATCCATCGAAATATCTGTCCAGATTTGAGTAGGAACAGGTAAAGGTTGGAAAAGATGCCTGTCAAATGGAGATGTTCGATTTTCTGTCGTTGGCACACTTGACAAGTGCGAACAAAAGACTGAACAACAAACTTCAAGCCTTTCTAGTAAAAATCAGATGCGACATGCCTTAAAGTCTTCTGATAACCTTCATGCCACATATTATGGAGTGAAGAAAGTATTGTCTCACATAATGTACAAAAAGACAATAAGTAAACTCTCCTTTTGAGTAAAATTAGACCATCAGAAAACTTCGAAGGGTCAACCGCTTCCCCTTGCTGAATTCCGCTAATCAATTGTTGTAATTCAGAATTTGTAGCAATCTCATGACGAATGTGTTAAAAAAAGAGTCAATAAAGGTATAGAAACAGCAAGTAAAGACTGATCATTGTCTTCAAACTAATGAGATAAAGCATTTGCTACAATTTTTTCACAGCCAACCTTGTGCTCCACAATAAAATCATAACGCAAAAGTTTAGTCAGCCAACGCTGCTATGGAACCATAGAGATTCATTGTTCTAATAAATATTTAAGACTGTAATGATCTATGCGAACCAGAAACTTAGTTCCCCAAAGGTATAGGCACCAGTGAGACACAACTTTAGACAAAACAATCAATTTTTTTCATAGGCTAGAAGACCACAGTGTCGATCAGCGAAGATTCAACTAAAATAAGCCACATGTCACCCATTTTGTTACAGAACCGCACCTATACCACTCCCTAAAGCATCACACTCGATCTCAAATGGCATTGAGAAATCTGGTAAAGTGAGAACTGGTGTGGTAGTCATGGTTGCCTTTAAATGCTCGAAGGCCATAGTTGCCTCTAGTGTCCAGTTGAAAGAGTTTTTCTTGAGCATGGATGTTAAGGGCGCAACAATTTTACCATAATCCTTAACAAACTTTCGGTAGTAGCCCGTTAATACAAGAAAAAATCGTAAGCCCTTAATGGTGGTTGGTTACTGCCATTTAGTCATCGCTTGGATTTTATTAGGGTCAGTAAAAACTCCTGCAGTAGAAATTTGATGGCCTAAATAAGAAACTGTAATCTGAGCAATAAAGCATTTAGAACACTCTAAGGTTCTGGTGCAAGAATGAGAAAACCTCTTACAAGTGAGATAGGTGTTTTGCTAAACTCCTGCTGTAGATCACAATATCATCAAAGAAGACCAAGACAAATTTTCGAAGATAAGGACAAAAAATGTCATTCATGAGAGCCTAGAATGTGGAGGGTGCATTGTTAAGGCCAAATGGCATCTCCAAGAACTCGAAATGGCCATGATATGTACGGAATGCAGTCTTGGTCGCATCATCTGGATGCATGCGAATCTGATGATATCCTGATCGTAAGTCGAGCTTAGTGAAGAATTAAGCACCATGTAGTTCCTCTAATAATTCCTCAATGACTGGTATAGGAAAATTGTCCTTGACGGTCTTTGCGTTAACTCCTCGAAAGTCTACATAAAATCGCCAAGTAAAGTCTTCTTTTTTAATTAGTAACACTAGAGAAGAATACAGTGATTGGCTTGGGCATATTAACCCCTTCGTTAACATCTCATCACATTGCTTTTCAATCTTTATGTTTTGTACATGCAAATATCGGTAAAGGCGGACAACAATTAGGTCAGTTCTGCTCATTAAAGTAATTTTGTGTTCACAACAACATGAAGGAGGCCATTGGTTCCTTAAAAAGAGTCTCAAACTCCACTAATAGGTGTTGAATTGATTGGGTGACATGGTCATCTTACGACATTACCTGATTAAATGAAGAAGGATCCTACTGTTGCAACCTTTGTAATTGAAGGTCGGTGCCATCTCTCACAAATTGCATGCATAACCTTTTAAAATCCCACACAATTGGTCCCAACATGCCAGGCCAATTAATACCTATTACTGCATCACAAAAACAAGAGGCAATATATAAAAATCCAACTGAAAATTGTGGTTTCCTAAACGGAAACAAACATTTTTGCAAAGTCCAAGACATTGCAACTTCTCGCCATTTGCCACCATAGCCTGAAGATGATTCTTCTTATCAATATTCAAATTAAGATCAGTAGTCAAAGAAGAATCTAAAAAGCTCTGTGTGTTGCTGACATCAACCAAGATGCGTAGAGGCCTTTTACAGATATAACCCTCAAGTTGTATCGTCTAAGGATGTGGAGTTCCTGTGATAACATAGAACGAAATCTGTGGTTCCGGGTCAGTGTCAGATGGAGGTTTATCTTCTAAAAAATCTGCAAAACCATCAATGAAGAATAATTTCAGACAAAGATGTTCGGGTGAATAAGTTTTATCATAGTTAAAATAGAGATTCTTCACACGGCGATTTGCCATTTCAACCTTGGTTAATCGCTTGATATACTGAAGTGGGGTTGGTTGTGAGGATGGATCTTTGTTCGAATTAACCCAAGCAACTAGTGGTTACGGCTGTTGGTTATTTTCTGAACGTTTTGCTCCAAGATGACATTCGTATAATCAGGCTAAGTTCGTGGCAGTGGTGAGATCTTTTGGTCGATGCAATTCCACTTCCGTGGCGATCGAATCCTACAACCCACTAATAAAAATCCACACTTCTTGATTTGGTTAAAGGAAGGATGCACGAGCAGACAATTGTTCAAATTGACATTGGCAGTCTTCTACCGAACCTGTCTGGCGAAGTCGAACCAATTCCCCCAATTTACTGTGTGAAGGTGCAAATCTTTTGAGGTAGTAGTCCTTGAATTCCTCCCAATCCAAGTCCGAACGATCCTTGTCCAATTTCGAAAACCAATACTGAGCATCATCTTCCAAATGTGAAGCGACCATACTCATCTTATCGTGATGTGGAACTTGCTGATGTCAAAAGTAGTAATCGCAATGACTCAACCACTATAATGGGTTGGTTGACCCACCGTAGCATGGGAAGTACAATTTGCAATGGCGATTTGTACCGCCGCCTCTATTGTGTTCCATATCCCCATCATCTTGGCGATTGGAGCGATCACGATTAATGCTTCCCTTTTCGTGTTCACGACGTTTGCGAGTATTTTGAGATACTTCTCGCATAATTTCTTAAAGTTGGGCTTGTAAATCTTGACGATCACGTTCTCGTTCTTCCCTGTACATCTGTTGATCTTGCTAGTATTAGACCAGAAATGCATCCAACTACTGCTGTATTGAAAGGTTTGGGTCACCCATAGTAAGCTCTGACACCAAATTGTTAAGGCCCCTACTGTAGGCTTTAGATATGGGTCTTTCTACAACAAAATCAAATGAGGAATGTGAGTGTTTTTCAACCCTTCTTCCCTTCTTGTTGAATTTACTCATGAATACGAGAGCTTATTGGTGATGAGAGAACTCTTTGATCACCGATAATTTGCTTCTGGATAAAAGACAACTTATCTTGCATGTTGTCTTTATTCAATATATATAGGAACATAATTGTCTCTTAGATAGGGACTACAAGTAGTTTCTAACCTCTAATAACAACAAAGTAATTAACCACTAATAAATATAGAATAACTAATAAAATAAACTAAGTACTTTGACTTGTTCACTAAGTTGTTGCCCCATCCTTTTGCTCGAACTTCCCATGTGTAAAGCGCTCATACACTTTAGGAGATGTAACAGGTGGCTTCGTAAATCACCCAATTCCCTGAAGAATGGTTTATGACTTGTTTTCTGAGTAGGCTCTATGAAGAGATTAGGAACCGGGTCAGAACCTATGATCTACCAACCCGAACCTGGTTTCTTACTGTAGCACGGAAAGTTGAAAGAGAGCTGATTGGAGAGGGAATAATTTGAACCAACAAATCAAAGCATAAGTCTGGAATCCCTCCTTCGGGTATAGTTCTAGACTGGGCACTCCTAAAGTCTAGTGTCCTGGTCAAACAAACAACAACTCTGTAAACATGAGGGTTGAGGGAAGGGAATTGCCAAACAGACCCTGAAACACCATGGCTGATGGTAACAGATAAAATGGACCAAAATGGAAGGGAACAAGGAACTTATTTTATGAGCAACTTATGGAGAGAAGGGCTAAAGGGTTGTGTTTCAAGTGTGGCCAAATCTTTGGTCCACTTCATTAGTGCCCAAACAAAGAATACAAGTTAATTATTTAGAAAGGAGATGTAGAAGAAGATACAACAAGAAATCTAGTTGTAGTGGGGGTAGAGGAGCATCAAGAGGATCGAGAGCTGGTTTGCAATTCGGTTCAGTTCAGAGAAATAGGAAAAGATCGGACTTCACCCACAAAATCCATAGTTATGATGGGTAAGTTTAAAGAAATGCCTGTTTTAATTTTGGTAGATAGTAGAGCTAGTCATAATTTTGTGTCTAACAAATTGGTAAAGGCCATAGGAATCTCTATTACCCCTACTCGTAATTTTGGAGTTAGACTGGGTGGTGGGCACCAGACTTTCTCACAAAGAGTCTGCAAAGAAATTAAATTAGAAGTGAATGAAGCAGAAATTAGTGTGGATGCTTACGTATTTGATATTGGGGGACCTGATTTAATATTAGGCATTGCATGGTTGGAGACATTAGGGGTGGTTAAGGTAGATTGGAAGAGGATGTTTATGTCTTTTGACCAAATGGGGACAAAAGTAACCTTACAAGGCATTAGTATGCAAGGCTCAATTCCTAATGCTTTACAGCAGATGCTCAAGAGAGAGAAGGTAGAGATTGAAAGGTTGTTATGGTCCATGAGTATTGGAGAATCTGTACCCAAATTGAAGGGGTCTTTAAATTCTTTACAGCAACTGGAATTGTAAACTGTTTTAACCATATTTGAGTCGGTGTTCCAAAAGATAAAAGAGTTACCTCCTAAAAGGGCTAACGATCATGCAATCATTCTAAAAGAAGGGGTTGAATTAGTGAGTGTTTGTCCTTATAGGCACGTGCACCACCACAAGGATGAGATCGAAAGGCAGGTTAGGGAGTTGCTGGAAGCAATGGTCTTCCAACCCAGCATTAATCCTTTTTCGAGTCTCGTGATTCTTGTTAAAAAGAAAGATAGATCATGATGAATGCTTGTTGACTACAGAGCTTTGAACAAGCTTACTGTACTTGACAAGTTCCCAATTCTAGTAATAGATGAGCTGATGGAGGAGCTACATAGGGCTAAATATGTTTCCAAGGTGGATTTGAAGTCGAGTTTTCACCAGATCTAGGTTAGAGAGGAGGATGTCCATAAAACTGAATTTCGAACTTATGAAGGGCATTATGAGTACCTAATAATGCCCTTCAGACTCATGAATGCACCCACTACCTTCCAATCTACAATGAGTTCCATTTTCAAACCTTTGTTGAGTAAATTTGTTTTAATCTTCTTTGATGACATCCTAATCTACAGTTCTAGTTAGAATCAACATCTACAACATTTGGCCTTGGTGTTACAACTTTTATTGGACAATCATTTGTATGCTAACAAAAAAAAAGCCTTTTTGGCTAGCAGTCTGTAGAGTACTTGAGCCATGTTCTTTCATGCGAAAAGTAGCTATGGATCCACAAAAAATCTTGAGTATTTTAGAATGGCCAGTACTTAAGAATGTGAAAGGAGTAAGAGGGTTTCTTGGGCTTGCCGGGTATTACGGAAAGTTTGTAAAGGATTATGACATAATCGCGAAACCAATTACTGAATTAACCAAGAAAGATGGGCTTATTTGGGGGAAGAAAGCTCAGTTGGCTTTTGAGGAACTCAAACAGAGAATAACTTCTAGCTTTATTGGATTTCTCCAAGGAATTCTTCGTTGAGTGTGATGCATCTGGGAGGGGTTTTAGTGTTGTCCTAATGTAAGAAGGCCACCCATTGGCTTCCTTCAGTAAAGCATTAGCTGAGTCGACTTACTCCAAGTTTGTTTATGAGAAAGAAGTGATGGCGGTAGTGCTAGCTATTCAACATTGGAAACATTTTTAATGGGGACGCATTTCAAAGTCTACACAGATCATAAGAGCCTGAAACATCTATTAGACCAGAGAATTCCATCAATAGACCATCAATACTAGCAGACTAAGTTGTTGGGCTTGGACTTTGAAGTTATCTACACGCCTAGGACACAAAATGGGGCTGCAGATGCCCTATCTAGATTGGAAGAAGACAAATCGTTATTTATGGCAGTTTCTGCTCTATTTTGGCTTGATATGGATGTGTTCATATAACATACCACTCCCATAGAGGATGTACCTAATATACCGAAGGATATTCAGGAACATACTCTACGAAAATGGCACGTTAAGATGGTAAATCAATTCATTATACATTTTAATTCGTTGCACATAACATAAAACATTCTAATAATCATGTTGTTCCATTTTTATTCACAAACATATACAGTCTCAAATGTCATTACATTTCCAAAATTCACATGTA
>JANQAP020000154.1:606180-631347 GCA_026874005.2 Erythroxylum coriaceum
ACTAATCTTTATGAAATTTGATATTTATAAATTCACTTTTAAATTTTTCATAACTAATCTTTATGAAATTTGGTATTTATAAATTCACTTTTAAATTTTTCATAAGAATATAAATAAAATTTGACATTTTCCGTTAAAAACTAAAATAATTTAGTCAACTTCTAAAAGTAAAATTAATAACTTTATATGTAATAATCATACAATTTTATTGTTGATATTACATGACAAACTTTAACAGTTAGATTAATACTTCTAATATATTTGCAATAACAATATCAAAATGACATTATTTTAATTATAATCAAACCAAATTTGGGTTAAGAAAAAGTTTGATTGAAAAATTAGTTCTTATCCTGCCAACTTACACAAGATGCCAAAACTTATTCTAATAAGGCCTATGCTTATCTTTGTTTGGTTACTGAGAAAATAGATGTTTTTACAAGAAAATTAATCAGCAATTCATCCTACATAAGAGAGATATGTTTCAACATAGGCTTTCACCTCAAACATCAGTTCCAAAATGTAAACAAAACAGAGGTTTTACTCTGTTCAGATGAACCAGTCAAATGTCAAATGCAGAATTGCTACTTTGAATAAGGAATTTATTAGATTTACAGTTGGAAAAGACATATTGCAGATCATATAACGGAATCAATCATCCCCGATATCACTTTCTCCAAAATCCTCTTCATCAATATCATCAGAACCCAACACCATAAACCTGCTCAAAACTTGAAGTCAAACTCATAAAAATTGCATAGATATGAAAAAACAATCAGAATAAGATGAACCTTTCAAGGATAAACTTTCCTTCCTTGTACTTTTGGCTACTCTCCTTGGCATATTCCTGGAACACGCAACAGCAAAACTAAATTAGACAACACAAAGAAGTAAGTCTACATTATGCAGCTATCTGTTGATCAGAAAAATGAGCTGTTTATGAACAGAAAAGACAGATCTCACATATTTCCATCCTAAGTTGAACAACGATTGATATCAATGACTTGAACGTCAACACTTTCTTGCAAAATAAAAAGACCTGAACAACGACTGATATCAAATACCAACAAATAAAAAAGCAAACAAATTCGGAACCCACCAGCAAAAACTCGAAGACTTAGGGTTAAGAGTTATAAAACAAGAAAAGGGGTATTTACCGAAATCGATCAAAAGCTCCCCACCTTATTCTTACCGCTTCCCTTTAGCTCTCGCAAAATCTCTTTTAGATGTGGGTTCCGGGTTGATCTGGTTGAGATGTGAGATGTGAGATGTGAGAGATGTAGGTAAGAGCCGAGGAAAGGTAGAAGAATAAAGAGAAAACGAGAAATGAGAGATAAGTGAGTTTGGGCAAAATCGACATTCAAGGATAGGGTAATCAGCTGATTGCCCAAAACGCTCCTTACAAGGAGCTTATTGAAATTCAGCTGGTTGGGTTGAATCAGCCAACCAAACCAGCTGATAACTAAACAAAATAAATAGCTTTTTGATAGAGTCAATCAGTTAATTTTGGTCAATCAGTTAAAAAATAGCTGATCAGCCAACAACCAAACAAGGCCAATATATGGGGTTATTTTCTAGCTTGAGATCCTTAAAGCAGAGGTTGATTTCTTTTCTTTTTTTTCTTATCTTAAATTTTATTAATTCTAACAAATTCTCATTCTCATTCTTATTCTTAAATTTTGATAAAGGATCGAGAAATGCCATCAAATTTAACTAATGCAATTAATCTTATTTTCTTGACAAATATTAGAACAAGTGTATTATATTAAATATTTTATATTCTTTTTCGCAGGCCCTATATTGTGTTGAAGAGCATCACTCATCTTTCTTCGTTGTAGTTTAAGGTTGTCCATTCATTCAGGTTAGTCATCCAACTAATGTTTACCATATATATTGCTTTAATAATACGATTCTGATACCTTTGGATTTTATGTGAAATGCAAATGAGATCTTGATTTTGTGTTATTGTTTAGAATATTCTTATAATTATTGATGAGTTTTTATATTCTTCTTTAATATTCTAAGTATTTACTGTATGTGGAATGAGTTTGAGATATTATGGATGATTTGAGACACATGTGAACCCAAATTAAGGTGATCCAATGTTTAGAATTCATTCCAGCATTTCCTATTTTAAACAACTAAGGTCTTGTTTGATAACTAACAATGAAGTAATTGGAATGAAAAAATAAGAAGAGAAATAGAATTTATTGACGGTATATTATTAAAAAAAATTCTGGTTCAATTACCGACAGAAATCTGTTGTTCCGTCGGTAAAATTAACACCATTTATTGACGAAAAACCACCGGAATCATATAGACCATCGGCATATTTACCGACGGTCAACATCACAAAAAATTGTTGATATATTTACTGACGGATATGGAAAATTAAATATCCGTCGGTAAATTTACTAACGGAATTATGTTTTCCATCGATAATTATTACCTACAGCAATTTTTACGACACCTTTGTTCGTCAGTAAAGTTCGTCATTAACCTGACTTACTAACTGAAAGTTTACAATTTTCGTCAGTAATTTTCTTCGCTAAATCACATTTTTCTTGTACGGGAATGACATTTTTCTGGTACTACCAGTTGGCAGATTTTACTGCCAAGTAATCTTGTTTATCTTTGGAATGGTTCTCATACAGGATTCAAAGTGTAGAATGAACCACAGAGTTGAAGGACAACATTATTGCTAAACCTCTTGTTCAGTAGGTACAAATACAAGTAATTGCCGACATAATGTAACTTTTAGAGATGTATCATACAAAGAAAGCAAGTGAAAATTACAGAATAGGACGTGACAGTCTCGGATTATTTGTCAATTTGGTTAAGCTTGCCAAGACCATTACAACGAGGACAGACGATCTGAGCCTGGTCCTTGCGTGCAGCATTAGCCCTCAAGGTTGCTGCAGATTGCCGAATAAAGCCAGCTCCATCACACTCTGGACACCTAAGGCATTAACAGCAATGAAAAAACAAAGTTGAATCACGAAAAAAAAGAAAAGAAAAATGGAGGACGAGAGGCAATTACAGGTCTTTTCTAGAGAAAAGAATAGGAAAGGCAGTTCCAAGCAAAGCCACCGCAGCTGCACCGGCGATGAGGTAGGTGGTGCCATCAGCTGATACGTCACCAACAGCTGCAACCACCGTCAGCGGTCTCATTCGGTTAATCTTGTTCTTGTATGTTCTATTCCAGGATTCAACCCTCTGTGGTTTTCTCATAGTCTGGAATCCAGCACTCGCAACTACCCATTGCTTTGATGAAGTTTTAGCAAAGGAAGAATGACTAGGAGCTAGCGTTGCCATCATTTTCACCCCAAGAACTGAACTTTTCTGAGAAGGAAGTGCGTAAAAGTGGCTACAAAATTTGGGGTCAGGGAGATTGGATGTTTTTAAGGATTCGATGGCGTATGTTTGGATAACGCCACGTCAGATCTCAAGAATCCTGAAGTCTTAAAGGATAAGGTTGGTCCAGCAACTTCACCGCACTGACCAGGTTGTAGTTCTTAACATGGACACGTTATGGGAGAAATAAACAAGGCCCTGAGCAGCACATCCGAGACCACCTCTAACTGCTACGTTCAAAATATCATATCAACACCTGATATATCAATTTTAGAAGAGCTTCTGGTAGAGCAAATAATAAACAATTTCCAGCAGGTCACTGTCCTTAATTTTATCACTTGGATGTTACGATCTATAACTTCTGGAAAAGGGAATAATCCTTTTTAGGACCTCCAATCGGTCATATTAATTTGCCTTATGATTAACTTTAGATCAGGTTGTATCGGAACTGAAATGCCAAACATATACAGCAGGGAATACAGCAACTTTCCTTCGATGCGGTTAAAATCAAATGTTTATGTACACAAGATGAAATCTCTGCTCATAAGTAAGAACACAAAGGATGTCAAATACAGTTACAAAGCGGCCTAAAAGTTCGATCTTTGTCGAGCCAACTACCATAGATGAGACATCAATGGTAAAAATAGAACATAGTTGGTCATCTCCGCCTCAGTAGGCACAATCTGCATGTTCCAGGAGCAAACTAACCACAACTCCTCTGCAACAAACCAAGGCTTACTGATCCACATTCTAAATTGCAAACGCGTAAAGTTGGAAATCACGATAAAAACCTCGATTTGCTTACTCCAAAACCATCTTAGAATGGTACAAGAATTAATTGCCAGTATTTCACATAAGATAGTACAGAATGGTTCAAGTAATATTCATTTTTGAACTCAAGCTTTAAGAAGCATCAGTGAATAAGACAGTAATGAATCTTATCTCCATATCACTGACTGACAAACTATAAAAATAAAGTTGCATGGCATGTATGGAATTAACAAGGAATCAATAGACCAAACAGGTACCGTGCTGTTTGTGACCATCATTTCCCTTAAAAACATAAATAAGTTAGAACACTAGCAAAATCCCAAAAAAATTTAAATTTATCCACTTCTTTCTTAGTTTCCCTGGTAAAACTACATGGCAAACTCTGATCAGAATAACAATCTGGAAACTGGTCCAGAGTCTAGAGTTCTGCTTTATCACAACTTGGGGCTTCCTAGAAATATTCTTCAACAAAAGAAAGCTCTCAAGTGGATTTTCTCACGCCAACAAAAGGAAATTAAATAGAAACCAATGATGCCTTGTGAATGTGTGTAATCATGGGGACAATGATAAAGAGTGAAGAACCAAACTAGTTCAGAAATAAAAGCTCATTAAACTGGCTTATAGGCATCATCCACAAGAAAATAAAAGAGGGAACTCCAAGTTCTCTATACTATCATACAACTGTAATCATGACCTAAGAATCTACTACAATCACAATCTAAGCATGGATCACAACAACCATATGCAATTTATCCATTCAATATTGGCGATCAACCTAGTCTTGCTCATTTCCTTAGGTTATGTTTGGTTGAGTGGTTATTAATGGAATGAAATGTAATGTAATATTATTTCATCGTTTGAGATGAGGGTTTATAATAGAATGGAATGGAAAGAGAGGGTTTCACATTACATCTCATTTTATCCTAAACAGTAAAAATAAGTTACCTCAGATTTGAGAGGTTTAGGATGGAATGTAAAATAATAAACAATATTTCACTATATTACATTATGAACCCTTCTTCTAAATAATATTTCACTATATTACATTATGAACCTTTCTATCCCTCCCAAATAACAAATTTCTAATATTACATCCATTTACATTTCATTCCATTATAAATAATTTCATTCTATTCCATTCTACTAAAAACCTTACGTCCAACTAAACACAGTCTTATTTATACCAGCAAACCAAAAGATGTGCACAAGCATCTCTTTTCCCAGTAGTAAGTTTCAGTTTCAAAATCAACAATGGGAAGTCCACAAAGAACAGCAGATGGACACAATGAATCTAAAACTACGAAATGGAAAAGAATGCATAGATTGCACATCAGAACTCATTAGACATTAGCAACATATTTTCAGGGCCTAAAAAGACTAATGAATCACAATAGCTAGCAGCCTTCTGCTAACTTTCTTACTCTCCTTCCTTAGAACAGTAAACTAATATCCTATCATTCAAAACTTTTCTCATTGACAAAACTTTAAAGCAAGCAATACATCTTCAATCCTGAATGTAGTTATATACAGTAAAACCAATCATACAATATACAAAAATTCCATTCCTTGCAAGGAACAATCTAAAATTTGTTGGCATCAGCAATTAGATAATCAAACTAAGAAAATCATCAACATGAAAGAGTTGTTTAATTACAGTATTGATTTCGATCCGGGGAAAAATGATTCACCGTCTGTTATCATCCATAACAAGAGTCTCACCGCGCCTCCTTGACCTCCTCTCTGCTCCTGCATTCCTTCTCCTCCTACCAATCCTCCCAAAGAAAGAAACAAAGTTATTAAAAACCTGACGAAACCCTCCACTCTCTCTTGACTGCCGTCCGCTTGGCACCCATTGTATTCTTCTAGGCACACCACTACCATTGAAACCCCCATCCATTTCCGTGAAAACAACCGGAAGCTCACGCTCTGCCGCCCGCCGCCCACCGGTAAACCTTCCCACCGCAAAACCCCCGCCGGGCAGTCTCCAAATGGTCAATCCAACCGACTCCTCATCAGATTCTGGCGAACTTCTTCCACTCCCACGCACATCTGTAGGCAATTCATGTCTGCAAACAGGACACGAATTGCGAATTGACAACCATGGGAGTATACAATCCGAATGATAAATGTGTTTACAGGGCATTTCACGAGCTTCAATGTCAAACTCAAATTTTTCTTTACAAACGGCACAATGAGAGTCCATTGAGACATGACATGATTGTATCTTGATCACAGGCATTGACTCTATTGCTGCTTTCGAAGCCGGTGGGTTCTCCAACCGACCAACGCCGCTAATTTCCAGCTGAGCCAACTGATCCAAAAGCCGGTCAAACCCGGAACCCATCAAAAACTCCGACACACTTGCAGGTAAAGGTCGAAGACCCGACCCGGAAGCATCATCATAATACAACTCGAAGTTCCCGGAATTCCCATCGTTTGTACCGCCGCCATCGGGAGGGCCGCGGAGAACAATAACCGGATTGAACGGTGAGCGATCTCCCCCACCGCCTCTGCGTCGAATTCGTCGTACTCTTGGGGTTGTGATCGGACCCGAATCCGAATTATCGCCGATATGAATTCCGACGCCCGGCAAGCGGTGATGAATCGGGGAGCGAGATGGGGTAGCTCCGATTTCTTCCACAAACCCGCCGCCGCAATCCGGACAGAGGATTGAATCTTGGTCTGGTCTGACTCGAACCCGGATGAAGCGGTTGCATCTATAACACCAAAAAGAGGATCTAAACGAAGCCATCGAAGTGATACCAATAATTGTGAGAGAACAAGCTCAAAACCCAATGCAAAAGATTCAATTTGGAAGAGTTGTGAGTGAGAAAGATGGAGTCTTTTTAAGTCAGCAGGTGAAAATCGGACACGGCAAGGTTAAAACACAGGTCCAAAATGGCTTCCAAGAGGGGTTTGTGCGTATGCGCGTAGGAGTTCGCGTGGAAGATCCATAAAGCGCGTCTAAATGCGTGGAGTTTAAGCTGTTTTTTTCTCTTTAATTTCTTTGTTTGTCGTAAATGTTTATCATTCACCAAATCAAGTTGGATTTTTCCTAATTTATTGGAAATGAGAAAATAGTGATGACTTCATTTTAAGTAGGTATAAAAATTATCTTATTTTTTAAATTTAGAAATTCTCAACCTCTATCTTTTAGATATATGTTGAGTAAATCTTTAAATTAATACAATAACTTGTAAATTACGCTAATTGGGTATTCCGAACTAGACAAGCCCTGTATGACAGGCTCAATCGAAAGAATGTAAATAAGGAGATTTGAATACAAGATCTTTTGACCTCATATATCCCATTCTACTAACTCGACCATCATTTAAAAGGTCATATAAAAATTATGAAAAACTTAATTTTAAAAAAATTATGAATAATATTTTAAAAATTAAATTATAACATGATATTTTGCTTCGTGTAACTAATTTTCTTTAAAAGTAATGGCATACAGTCCAGAACTCGTTAGTGGAGTAATAGATTCATCTATATAATACTTTATTTATTTAAATAATAATAATAACAATAATAAATTAATTTTAAAATTTTAAAAATAGCATAGACAATTTATCCCTTTTGCTAAATGAAAAACAGATAAAGAGAAAAACAAGAGTAAAAAATGATCGGTTGCTTTGAAGAAGAAGATGATAGATATAGAATGTGCCCCATAACATTTCGATTTGGACCGATTGAACAAATTTAAATTTATTAAAATTTTAAATCTGGAAAGATTAATGTAATTCGATTAGTTTAAGTTAATTAGATATAAAAACATTATTTTAAGCCAAGACCGACACAACCATTGGCAGCACTAACTTCAGCATTCAATACAAGTTGGTATACACATTATTTGGGATTAAAGACCTTGTTTTCATTAGGGTGTTCAGCCCTATGTCACTTAATCTTATCTACATATTTATGTAATGTGTGGATGAGATTTAATAGAATACGGTAAGAATTGATTAATCGGAACAAAAAATCTGATCTTTATTATTTGTCACTTCAAGTGCTCAATTCTAATAAGAAAGGTCGAGAGTAAGCAAAACTAAGTTGCATAATTGTTCGATTGCTTGGTTGGGAATAGATCTTTTGTCCCCGAATTTCTGTTCCCTATGCCTAAAGTTTTTTTAGTCATTCATTACAATAAATTAGTTGTTTGAGAGATTTTGGGCACAAAAAATATAGAGATTTAAGAACAGAAGAACTGATCCCTATTGTTACTATAATCTCTTTTAAAATAAATTAAAAATTAGAGGTTTTATTATAAACAATCTCTTAATGATGCAAAGGTCAAATTGTTTACCATCAGAATTTTTGGAATAAGTCTCGTAGATGATAGATCCGATAAAACGTGGGTTTGCATTGGTTTGACAGTCAAGCAAAGCACCTAATAGCACTCAAAAGTCAAAACCACGTTTTGCATGAATGCAAAAGAGAGACTATGACTTTTTTAATATAGCCGAATTAAAAAAAAAGTAATTTTTTAATTTTTGGGTTTTAACTCGACGTTGATATTTTATTAACGTTACTAATATGATTTGTTATGTAAAGAAAAAAATCTTAAGTATATGTACCCGTTAAATTTAATTAAGTTTAATTAAATTATATCGTTTTAGAATTAAAATTATTTTATCAAATTCTTTCATGCCAATGCGAGACAACAATTACACTTTTTCGTACTAGTGCTAAATAATAAGGACACAGCTTCTAACAATCCAAATGAAATCTCAATTTGTCACCCTAGGCTCTCCTTCTTTTTTGTGCAGGAATGAATTGATTTAGGGTTTTTAATTTCAACGACACTCTGTCACACTAGTGCGAAATGACAATAACAAAGTTTCTAAAAATTTAAATGAAATTATAATTTGTCACCCTTAGTCCTCTTTCTTTCTATGTAATAACGAATTGATTTAGAGTTTTTAATTCTAGCGATTTAGGCAGCAAGTTTGTTTTAGGAATTTCATTCTCAAAATAACATAGATTAATTAAACTTAATTAAATCTGACGTATATAAGTATTTAAGGTTTGTTTTACTTGGCAAGCCACGTCAACAACTTAAACATAAATAGTAACGTCGGGCTATAATTGTAAAAAATTAAAAGTTTGATTATTTAATTACTATTTTTAAGTTCAAACTATAATTTCAAAATTGACTAAAACTTGAGATTTTTTTAATTAACCCCGTAATTATTAATAGTCATTTTATTAAAAAATATTGAAAATTTGATTACAAAATTTTTCTTTTTACTATATAAAAAAATATAAATCTCTTATTTTAATAATTTATATCTCTTTAATTATTTTGCGATAATTTATCTTGTTTTTATTCCTCAACAAGGGTCCGAACCTTTCTTATTTATAAATATGGTTTATATGGAATTATACATTTGTGAATAACCCTTTTTTCCACTCAAATGAGAATTTAAGCACATAATTTCCTAGTTTTAATCCATTTTAAAATTTTCATTTTTAATGTATTCTGATCATATATTTCATAAAAACCTTTTTAAAAATTACAGATTGTTATAATTAATTTATTTTTATATTTCAATATATTATACACAAAATGTTGATGGACTTCCAACATTCATGGACCTAAGTCTAACCAGTGCCTCTTTTACATGAGTCACAAAGCTAACCCAAGGAAAAGCTTGTATGCCCAACACCAATGAGAACCTCGCGTACATATGAATGGGTCAGGTTAAGAGGTTGTTTTTTGGCCCAGCAAGCCTCACCACCAAGAGAGAGTTTCTAAGGCGGTCGCCTTCCTACTTCCTTTCAGTTTTAGACCTGACCCATTCTCGTACAATCCCGAACTCTGTCGATATTTCGCGAGTTGTGTTTCTGGTTTTATATATATCCTCATCGAAAAAGCTTCATTTTTTATTATTTATCATAAAAGCTTTTGTTGAATTCTATTGGTTTATCGTTCTGGGTTGTTTTGGTTGTGTTGTGTGATCTTGAAGCTGTTGTTATGGCCAAAGATGGACCCAATTGGGAGGGATTGCTTAAATGGAGTCTTGCACATTCTGATGGGACTCAACAGACTCGCAATCTCAGGTAAATACCTCTACTTTCTCTTTTTGATGCACTGATGGGTTGGTTTTTTCACTTGTGTTCATGAATCCTAAAATATTGGAGAAGCTAGCAAGCAAAAGTTTGGAACTTTTTTTTTGTATTTTTTCGATGGTCTCTTAAGTTGGGTTTTTCGTTTAGTTGAAGATCGTGATTTGATGTTATTTTGCTTTGACTGTTTTAATTTAAGTTGATTTGCTCATTTTATTTTAGCGAGGAGGACCGAAAATGGTTTATGGAGGCTATGCAAGCACAGACTGTTGATGTGATTAAGCGCATGAAGGAGATAACTCTTGTCATGCAAGCCCCAGAACAAGTTTTGGAAGCTCAGGGGGTTACTCCTGCAGACATTGAAGGTACCTATCCAGGCTTCTTGGTTCCCTAGCAGAGCATTTTTGTCCTCTACTACTAACGTTGTTTCTTAATTTTGTTATTCGTTCTTGCAATTGGCAGATATGTTGGATGAGCTACAGGAGCATGTTGAGTCTATTGACATGGCAAATGGTAAGTTTCTATCCATAAATTTTGAGAATTTATGCATTACCACCTCTAACTTGTTCAAGCTTTTGTTATTTAGTTTTGTTGTTTGTACGATCATGTTCACTGCAAGATCGGCACGCACTTTATGTTCTCTGCATTTCACAAACAATTTTCTTCTCAGAATGTCTTGATGCAGTCGATGTTTGTGTGGTAGCGAAGTTTTCCTCTTTTATTTTTTTCATATTTTCCATGGATCTAAGCCACGGACAATATGTTGATATTATGCTTATTTCATTCTTTCATCAAATCATATTTTCTTAGTTTATTCGGCTAATTATGCATTAATGACAGATCTTCATTCAATTGGTGGTTTGGTCCCTCTCCTTGGTTATCTGAAGAACTCTCATTCTAACATTCGAGCAAAGGCTGCTGAGGTAGTAACCACCATCGTCCAGAATAATCCTCGGAGTCAGCAACTGGTTATGGAAGCAAATGGCTTAGAGCCTTTACTGAGTAATTTCACATCAGACCCTGATATGACCGTCCGAACCAAGGCACTTGGTGCAATATCTTGTAAGTATCGTTTTAATGAATCTCTGATGATGGATTTTTGATATGCATATCTTATGAAAAAGATGTTTATGAGGAATTATTTCCATGTATCTCAGCTTTAATCCGACACAACAAGCTAGGTGTTGCTGCATTTCGTCTGGCAAATGGTTATGCAGCCTTGAAAGATGCTTTAGGATCTGAGAATGTGAGATTCCAAAGGTAATACTGTAATATCATTTGGTCATAGATAATCATCAGCAGTATAGTGAATTTAGGCACTTAGAAAAGGGCTTTGAGTCTGAACTTTAAGGAATTCTGATTGATGCCACTTTTTCAATGGTAAACTGCTATTTCACCATAATACTCTTCATAAAGCTCCTCTTTTGATGCTTTCTTAAGGGCCAAATCTTTTGCAGGAAAGCCTTGAACTTGATCCATTACCTACTGCACGAGAATAGGTCAGATTGCAGTGTTGTGACTGAGCTAGGATTCCCACGCATTATGCTGCATCTTGCGTCGAGTGAGGATGCAGAGGTGCGGGAGGCTGCCCTTCGGGGCCTTCTTGAGCTTGCTCAAGATAACACAGAAGGGAAAGCTGGCAGATTGAGTGAGGAAGACCCGAAATTGAAGCAACTACTTGAAGAACGGATTAATGGTATCAGCATGATGTCATCTGAAGATTTGGGGGCAGCTAGAGAGGAGAGACTGTTGGTAGACTCCACATGGAAGGCCTGCTATAATGAACCATCCTCCCTACGAGAGAAAGGGCTTCTTGTTCTTCCTGGAGAAGATGCACCACCACCTGATGTTGCTAGCAGGCTTTTCGAACCCCCTCTTCGGGCATGGGCTGCAAATCCAAATACAACCACTGAGAAGAAGCAAGCTCCTCCTCTCTTGTTAGGATCAGGTCCTCCACCAGAGACTGGAAATGTGCAAGATACATCAAGTGCCGAACAACAAAATGCATCCCATTAAAGTACTTTGAGTAGGCAGTTTTTACATGTCAGGTTTTAGCTGAAGTATCATATTTACTATCCCAGGTTTTGAATCTTTTGCCGAGCTGATTTACATGAGTTCTCAATTAAACTATTTTCAATCTCGAGCATGTATGTATAACAAGGGATCTTTTCTTCATTTCGAATTTACCAATGTGTGCTCAGTTCTTCATGTGAAACTTTAGCTGGTAATTTCCTTATTGAAGTATATGGGACTGAGAGGCAAATGAAATAGTATAATTCATTTCATCTTCTATCTTTAAGACATTTACTAGCTTTCTGACCGAGAGAAGCTACAAAGATACAATGAGGTAACATCATAACTCCTTGTAAGAAGATATCAACTAATGACATTTTATACCAGTTTGCTCCACTTTCCTTGAAGAACCAGGATACTTGGTTCTTCAAAAAGGAGGTGGGCAAAAAGTGATCACGTACCGCGAAGCTCTGCATCTGTTAAGACTGGAAGAATCATCAAAAGCATAACTATAAGCCTTTGGACATATGGCCTTGAAAAGATTCGCAAATAGAGTAGGCTTGCAGGTTCTGGGGTTAGCATATTCCCCAGTACAACAGTTCTTAGCAGATTGCATAGCCAAGCAAGCACTTTTACACCCCACAACTTTCCCATCTTTCTTCACTTCCAAGGCAGATGGGCAACAGACATTCAGATCCACTTCACAGGATGCCATGCTACATCCTATTCCACCCCCAACTGGATGCATAGAAACTGGCAAATTAAATCCGTCAACCAAGCTAACATCGTAGTAATGCAGAGGTGAACTGGATGATCCAAGGGTCATTTCAACTACTGTTGCCGGAGGAGTGCCACCAGTGCCTTGACAACAAAGTAAACCGGAACAATCTCCAGTGTCACACGAGCCTTTTCCGTTCTGGTCAAAACTGCATCCCTGCCTACCCCATACCCTTCCTGACCATTTCTGAGGCACGTCAATTACTAATTCCTCTCCACTTCCAAGGTGGAAGCCACCATCTTTTGGTGTTGGATTCCCAGCACTTCCAAGTAGTCCAGGCCATACACTTTCATTGCAGTTGTTCACTATTATGAGTTGCTCCCCATCTGCAGAATCCATCAGATATCCACAAACATCAAAAGTCAGTAATCTGATCGACACATAAACACATATCT
This sequence comes from Erythroxylum coriaceum, assembly GCA_026874005.2. Lineage (NCBI taxonomy): Eukaryota > Viridiplantae > Streptophyta > Magnoliopsida > Malpighiales > Erythroxylaceae > Erythroxylum > Erythroxylum coriaceum. Next base: position 619,564 of record JANQAP020000154.1, read on the forward strand.
TAACAAACCAAAAAGGAAAAAAGAGTTTTTAAGACAAGAATGATGAATACTTGCTGTGCATACTGAGACCAACAGGTAGAGAAGAAAACAGATGAATCCTGAATTTGACATTTTCGCAGATGTACTCTCCTGCTCTCGGATGCTTATATATATATACGTGTGTTTGTGTATGTGAGAGGGGGTCGTGGGGTTACATGTGGTGAGCAACTAAGGCAGTGGCTTCCAAACATGGCGCCACAAGTGAAACGGTTAGTGTAACATGCGAAAGTGCGCCTTTTAGCTTTTCTTTTAATCTCTCTTCTCCTCTTTACTCTTTCACAACAGTACACAGGGGGATTGGGCATATATCCATTACTTCTAAAAGGGTTTTTCTTTCTCCATTTCTGATCTCTGTTTCAATACTATCTTCATCATTTATCACTTAGTTCGAAGTCCCGCAATAAAGCGGAATCTGAAAAAATTTAATAGTATATAGCTTTACCTCTACAAAATAAAAAGACTATTTTCGATAGACTCACGTGCAGATTCCAATACTATATTGTTACAAAAAAAACAGAACCAAACACAAAGTTCCCTCAACATTGGAGACCATGAAGCATATACTTTTCATAAGATCAAAGTAAGGACATGTGACGAACTACCCCAGACTAATATTTTTATTAAGTAATTGTTATATTTATTATTTAATAAATTAAAAATATAAAAAATCTTCAAAATGATTATATACTCTTTTATATATTTCATTTCAAAATTATTTTATAGTGTGAATAATAAAATTCACATACAATGATACAATAAAAATACAATATTTAACGATTATATAATAAGAATTTACATTAACAAATAACTTAACTTCGAGTTATTTGTTAAAATCTAAAAGTTAATATTTTAGTATTATTTTTTAAATTAAGACTTGTATTACTATTTTTTTAATCAACCTATTCCAAATTAAAATATTGAGAATTTTAATTATACCATAAAATGTAAACTTGAACTATAAGTTGGAAACGACGTGTCGTTCACCTGTTTCTGTTGATTTCAGTCTTTTCATCCCTGAAGCTGAAATAGGTAAAGTCTAAAACCATTTTTCAGGGTTCTAGCAATTTTACAAGGCATGGCTATGCTTCGCTCTCTCTTAAAGCTATCGACGGCAGCGACCACCGTCGCTAGAAGGTACCAGTTGGGGCCCACCTCCCTCAAGTCTTCCTTACTGACTGCGTCACCGCCACCCTCGAGGTTGTTCCACTCTGAAATCAATGGCGCAACTGCAAACCCAGTTGCTCTTCAGATGATTGACTACGCACTCTCCCTTGACCGGTCCCAGAAATCAGGTTCCATTTTTATGTGATTTTCCTGCTACCCTTGTTGTTTTTTTGGATTAAAGGTGTTGGATTTGTTCGAAAGTTTCACTTTTTTTTTTAATGTAATTATATGGATAGATGAATCACATGCACAAGCTATGTTGGTTTTGGAGCAGTGTTCTTTGTCGTACTCTAGTGAGAGCCAAGATACTGTTACTCAAAATTCCAAGGGAATGGCCTTATTGGCTATGTCTAGCTTATTATCTAGAAGGTTTTGATCTTTTCTGTTATTTATCTCGTCTTTAGTTGGATTGGAAACTCTAGTATTGCTTAATCTGGTATTTCTTTTTAGAGGAAATTACGATGATGCTATGGGAAAACTGCACGAAGTTCAGGACTTGAAACTATCTTCTTTGTTTGTTAGAGGTCGGTAATTGTCTTTTTGTCCATAATTCATGCATTTACAGTGAATTCCTATCTGCTCAGTTCCAGTATTGAGAAGGATATTGACTAGAAGTGAACTTTTTAATCTTATAGTTGCTGCAATGGAAGCTCTTGTTGGGCTCAATTTAGAGTTGGGGCGGGTAAGTCCCTCAAATCAGGTCATTCTTCTATTTTACAATTATGAATTTTGCTGTTTTGCCAAGAAAAAGCTTTATCTCTTCAGATGCTTCTCCCTCTATAGGATGATACTTCATCGGTGCTAGCAAATAAGTGCTTGGAAATCTTGGAGAGTGAAGAATTCAAAAGCAGTGGTGTAGATTTTGATGCTGCAAATGCTCGTGGTAAAGCAGTGAAGGGGCTCGTTGAGCTCGTGCTTGGAAATCTTGAATCAGGTTAAAGATAATTGCTTTTTTTGTTGTTGTGCATTTCTATGTTGCTTTTTTGGGTATACACTAAATGGCCACTATCTGTTTGCAGCTGAATCATATTTCCAAGGTTTTCAGGAAAATAAAGCCTTTGTTGGTGAGCATCTGTTTCATTTGTTGGATATATGTAGCAGTTGAAGTCTACACTAATTTTGTCAATATAGGAACTGCTGCTTTATCATATGGAGAATTCTTGCATGCCACACAGAATTTTCAATCAGCAAAGGATTTATATCAGAAGGTTATTAAAAGGATGACTGAGAAAAATGAATTTTCTGACATACATGCCGTAGCAGCTTGTAATATGAACACACAGGAAGTTTTGCTGGCAGCTAACTGTGCCTTGGGACAACTGGAAGCACACATGGGGTGAGTTTAGATATATTTGTGCCATCTCTGGCTGCTTCTTTCCAGTTATGATCTCCAGGTACTATATATAGCTAACATCTGTCCAGGAACTTCGGTGACGCAGAGGAGACATTGACAAGGGGATTGAGTAAAGCTGAACAATACTTTGGTATGCTACTATGACTTAGCTTCTTTAGTTTTAAGCAATTTGGGAATTTTCATATTCTATGACTCTTACATGTGGGCTATATATCAAGAAAGGCTAGCAGTTATTTGATTGATGATGTGCAGATTCTCGTCATCCCAAAGTTGGCATTGTTTTAACCTGCTTGGCACGTATGTTTCGGAGTAAAGCAGTTCAAGAACGTTCAAGTTCACTCTTAATACAAGAGGTTAGAGCCTTCACACCACCAAAAGGATAGGATGATGATCTAAATTTCTTATTCTATCTTCATCATTGGGATTGCTAGTTGCCCTTTGCCTTATTATGTGTGCTTCTTAATGTTTGAACAGGATGTTTTCTTCTCGATCCTAATCAGTCATTTGCCAACAAAGTCAAAATTTAAGCTCATTTTTTGCTCCATCCACTCATTGTTCTTTTCACATTTTGTCGAAAGAATTTGCTAACTTGGGTTCTCGAGCAATACTTTTAAAGGAACATATGACTGCTAATTTGGCAAAAGGTCATGATATGAAAGAATTTGCTAACTTCGGTTCTCGAGCAATACTTTTAAAGGAACATATGACTGCTAATTTGGCAAAAGGTCATGATATGTCTTTGTAGTCTGTCAAAGCATTGCATTAACTTCATAATTCATTTTGACAGGGACTCTATAGGAGAGCAATAGAGCTGCTGAAGGCCCCACCACTTGAGCCTGAAGGTGCAGGTAAAACATTTGTTGATTATTTCTGCTCATACTCGACTAGTCAACTGCTAATTTTGCTTCTGTGATTGCATAGGTGATGAAAGAACAGGAACAGAAAGTAGAAGTGATATTATTTCCCTTGCTAGAGGTATGTTTTAAGGCAAGATATTGTATGTTGGATCATGCACTCTGAATATAAGAGCATACCTATAGCCACGACCACCTATCAGTTAAATCTTTTGTAGCATTTGTTACTTCTCGTGCTTCACATTCGGTATAGCCAATTCACAGACTAGATATAGCCGTAGCACCAAGTTCTATAATGACTCAGGCTTCACTTAAACTGGTTACAGAACGAGAGGTGCAATGTTTATACTATTCCAAATATCTGGGGCTGTATTATCTTTTCTAAGCAGGGATGAATGAGAGATGCACAGACATTATATTCTGGTTGGTAATTTTTGATTCGTTTGATTGCTTTGTAGGAGGTTACGGAGAAGTACTTTGTATTCAAGAAAACAGAAGGGGTGAAGGAGAGAAAATGAAGAAATGGGCAGAGGCAACGTGGAGAAATGGCCGCATGTCATTAAGTGAGGCATTGAAGTTCTCAGAATCCTCCAAGAAAGTGCCTGTAATTGACACTAGAATTCGAAGAGCCCTTTAGTTTCCTTCTCCAAGGGCAGAGGCAGTTGAATATGAATCTGTTACTCTTGTAGAGATACGTTAGGAAGTATATGTATCCATCTTAATCCTTATTTTGGCATCCAAGTTTCATAAATCCTTCATTGAAGATCATTTCTTTGTATATCATCCATAAGATATTTCACAAATTTGCAATAAATTTCAATCATAATTATTTCTTCTCTATCTCTGTCTGTCTTGCGTTACAAGTGAAATCACATATAATCAGAATTTATGAAGAAAACGAGAACGATATTGTTTGTTCAAATACATACACTTGTGAGACTAGTGCATGATCGATATGCAGTACTCTTCAAAAAAACTCGTCTTCAGAGAGGAAGATCGAGACCTTTACCAACATCCACACCAATTACTTGAAGTACCCCTTTGTTTATTATCTGAAGAATACCACCATTACCAAAAGTAAGAATTATATTAAAAATATTATATACAAACACATAGGAAATTTTCATACCAATTCAACAATGAAAGTTCCAATAAGGCCAATCATACAAGCTCTGGAATTCCATATCTCTGCAGTCCTTGTAAATCCCAGAAAAGGGGCTTCTAGTTTAGGCTCAGTTTTGGGTAATTCCACCTGAAAAGTTAAAAAAACCAACACTTCGATGGTTAAAATCAGATTCAGATATAAAAGGGTCTGTAAATTACGAACATAGGAACATGACATACACCAGCAGGAAGCTTTGCAGCTTGGACCCTGAAGGACTGTGGTTTTCTGGTGGTTGTAGTGTTGAAAAAGAAGGGTCTTTTGCTATGGTGATGAAGGGTGAGAGCTTTTGTGGGAATGAGAGATGAAACAGAAGCCATTTTTGAGTGTTTTTTGATTGCCTCAAAGTGTCCAACTTTGTTATCCGAGTTCGTCTTTGTTCTTGTCACTGCATTGGGTGAGTAAGACTTCTTGGTGGCCCACCGTAATCTTGTGGATAGGATTGGCCTTTTACTGCTTATACTTTACATTTTCAATTAGTTTTAATCATTAAAAACCAATACTTAATCTAAAATTGATTAGTACGAATCAACTTTAAGGTCCTTAAGCTATAAATTAATAATTTTCCTTTATATAAATAAGGTTAAAAAAATTATATTTTTTTGTAGTTTAAAATTTTTTTAAAACTCTCTAATTTTTAAAACTTTTGAAAAAATAATTCTTTATTTTTTAAATTTTTCAGAAAATTCTTTCTTTCAGACTTCGATTAATAAAAATAACGAAACCAGTAATAAAAATATCAAACATAACTAATAAAATAATATTTATATAATTTAAATTGTACAAATTAAATTTCGCTGAAAGTAATAATTTATTATAATTATTTTAAATTATTAATTTTAAATAAAATTTAATTTGTATATTTTGTTGTTAGTTTTTAACCAAAACATAAAAAAAAAGATCTTTCGAAGAATTAAGAAATAAAAGACTTTTTTCAAAAAATTTAAAGATCATAATTTTTTTTAAAATTTTCTTAAACTATAATTAAATTAAACATCAGCATATCTATCCCATATATCTTTTACTTGGCAATAGAAGTAGTATATTTTTTTCTAATTAAACACCTTGCTATTTAATTTAATTTTTCTTTCGAATTATTGAAATACATAAGTTGGAAAATCCAAAACTTCTGTCACATTGCAGGAAAGTCTGATGTAACTCAAAAACCCGCATCAATGTAGAGATTTCTTATTTACTGAAACTTGCTTTAAATTCAGTTGGTTAGAAGTTTTCAACCCCAACCATAGATTGAGAGCGAGCCCCATAGTTTTCTGGGTACGTCGCTTATTCCACATTAAGTCCAACACAAGAAAGTGAATCAATCTAGTCTGCCGTACCCCTATCGTCCTGATTTGTCAGCTACAATTTTTAGCTAATCCATATTGGTTCTTGAGGTCCAACAGTCCTTTTCCTGGTGCTTCCTTTTCCTCTTGGTCTGTTCATAGTTGATTTTGGATATTCCTGAAATGTCTCTGAAGAGGGACTGATTAACATGGCAATCGTGAATTTCATTTCTATCTGACAACAGAACCGTCACAGGGCTTGATGGGCCGTAGCAGGACTTGCCACAAGGGACCAAGTTATCAATTTGATCGAGCAGTATTCGAGCTTGCATGATGTTATAGCACTTCACTATATCTTCCTACAATGTTCATACTAGTGTTAAAAAGACATTGAAATAATAGGTTACATTAATCTCAATCATGAATGTAGATCACCTTCTGGTCCTGATTGAATAAGTTCATAGCACAAGCGAGTTGGGAACTGAGGTTTGATGGAACCAACTCTTGTAGACTACACCAAAGAGCAGACATTGCAACTGTACTTGGTCGATATTCAAGGAATTTGCAATCTGCACAGCTAGAAACTTTAACGGGACTACATAGCCAATCTGAAAAGTCTTGTTTCAGGTATTGAAATTTGACAGTATCCTATCAGTCAATAACTATACAAGAATTCATATGGAGCTTATCTAAATGTTGTAAGAGAATCTGAAGAGCAAATACCATCAAATCTCTGACAAAAACTTTATATCATACATGAAAAGGATATATACCCAGGATGGCTCCAAGAAGAAGCTTGGTGACTTGGGCAACTAAATCCTTGTGAAGCTTAGATTCCAATGATCCAATGGTCATTACCAGCGACTGCACATAAGAATAAGCTGTAACAGCACCAAGTCGCCATCCGAGCTCTTGTGACAGTATCAGTTCCATCTGCTGGATCTTGATAGCTTGAAATGAATGATCGAGGTCCTCCATCTTCTTCCAAATACAGCATGTTATTAGTAGCAGTACTGCAGATTCAAAATTCATTGTTGAGAATGATCATTACCTGAATTTCATGCAAGGAAGGAGCAGATGTCTCCACCAACTTGGAAGCAACAGATAAACAGGCAGCAGATAGAAGTTCTACCATCCAGTAATGCCATTCCTGCAAAATTAATACGATCATCACCAACAGTTCGTTATATATGCTTCAATTATTTAACAGGAGTTGGGAGACAAACTAATGAAACTATAATATCTCTTACTTGGCACAGTTTCACAGAGATGAACCTATCAAGGTAATTTGCAGCAACAAACACGGTTTCTATGGAGAGATTCAGGCGGGTGCGAGACTGGAAAAATGTAGATTTTTATGAGAGGAAATCGGTGATGTTGACTTGCAAAATTAGAAAAACACGATATCAACTCAAAAACTCTTTAGCAGTCAACACGAGAACTAACCTTAATAAGCCATTGAATAGCTCTAAACCTAAGAAAGATCAAATCTTTGGACACAAGAAACTCAATGTATTCCGGTTTCGGCATGTAATTCAACTCCTTCTCCAAGAATATAAAAACAGCTTGCTCGTAGTCTTCCTTAGTTGTGCAAAACGAACCACTGCAACCCTCTATATTGCTACTATGGCTTGCTTTACAGCAACCGGGACTCGCAGAACTCGAGAGCCACACCTCATCACAAAGCAAACTATCCATTAGAATAGACCAACTAATAATTCTTGAGATGGTGAACTAAATATATGTGGCAGGTTAGAACAAGGGATGTTCATATTCATAACGCAATGGCAAGGTGTGGTGATGGGGGTCTGACATGAAAATCATTAGATCAAGTGTCTCTGTGTTTGTGTTCATAAGGAGTTGGTTTAAGGCTAGTTATAGAGAGGTGATGTAGGGTGGTTAGAGATGGAGGCAGACATAAAAAACAGGACACGTCCTGCATGAAGAAGGGTAAATGCTGCATGGATGTATTGTATGTTTTGACCAATTGCGTGAACCCACGAGGGGTGAGTATAAATGTGCTTCCTTTCAATATGGGGAAGGAGCAAACAACTCAACAAGGTAGTTCTAGTTCGTGTTTAAGAACCCACCAGTTGAGAAGCGAGAATGTTGGGACTGTGTTGCTGATATTTTCATTTTTCTTTTCTGCTAGGTCCCATCTCATCACGTAAGTTCTCTTGTCTTCCAGCTAAGCTAGGGTTGGTGCCCACGTTTCAACACATTGGTCATATGATTAACTGATCATGGGATCATGGGGATAGGAGCGTAGTGACTGATGATGCTCCAACAACATAGCAGCAGCTGCTCGATTTGCTTTTACTCTTTTACCTGTTTAGTGAGGGAATGGATCAATTTGGACGTTCAGGAACACTCAATTTTTTGTTGGTCTGACCATACCCAAATGGTTCCCTGGCATTGTAAAATTAATTTGCATCACTTGGTAGTTGGTTTTGGTTTTGGAAGTTGGCTTTTATCCCTGAATAGGATGTTATAGAAGGCACTAGTTTCTAATACTTGTCTCATTGAAAGAATGTATGCTCAAGAGGGATTTTTGTTTTCGCCTCAATTCCGGCTTAAAACCTGATCAAACTCAACTCAAAACAACATTGTTCAGCAACTTCAGTCTGGGCTGGATCCGGCCTGAAATGCCATCCCTACCCAAGAAGCGAGATATGTAGCCTTTCTATGGTTTCATGCTAGTTTCATCAGCTTCTGAGTAAATAAATGTTGCAATAAGATGGTCACATACGCTTATGCCGACAAATATTAATGATGTTTACAGAAGTTAGCAAAAGTCCAAGAGTGAAAACTATTCCTGCCTAGCCTTGTAGGAACCCCATAAAAACAACCCCTTTTATTGTTTCAATATACTCTGAGAACCAGCACTCAAAATATATAGATTGGATATCCTATATTTCAGTAAGGTTTGGCATATTCTGGAGAATACAGTTCAAGGAGTTGGTCTCAGGTTAAGTTGGCTGATATCCGTGGGAGTAATAACCTCTCTTTCTTCACTGCAACTCGTAAGACGAAAAACTAGAGCCCAATCTCCCCTCATTGGTTGATTTCAGTTCAAGTTTCTGAAAAGGGCTGCAGGTTAATTAAGGTTGAGATTAGTATATATCAACTATTCCGGAATAAAAACAGTTTTACAGCACTTTCCACAAACAGTGCCAAACACTCATCAACATTTTGTGTTGTATAGAAACAAGAGTTCTAGCATCCAGAATGGTGTCGGTCAAAAAGAGAAGCACCTGCTATTGGGATCATAATAGAAGCCACTGATTGAGCCATCGGTACAAGAGAAACATACGTAGTAAAATCCAGCAATTGTTAACCCACAGTCAGTTCCAACATTGACAAAATATTGTTCTTTCCATCTCTGTGAAGAATAGTTATGGAAACAGTAAGTTCCATCATGATAACTCAAGTTTGTAACAATATTCAATAACATAATAAAAATCGTAGAATAGGTTACCATGAATATATATGGGCAGTTACTCAAGTCCAAGGACTTGCCACCATCAACCTCCACTTGGCCCTGGAAACGGCAATCTTAATAGTCATAGCTGATATTGTGCATATGGAGAATAGGATAGACTTCTTACCAGAAAGGGTGAGAATGATGGAAACTTGGTCCAGTGTCTTATATCATCTTCCGGACTGCAGAAATTCTGATAATGATTACAAATGAATTTTTCATCCCAATGCATACAAGATTACAGTATAGCAACTTACGATGCTTCCCATTTGCCAGTGAAGAAAGTGTAATTCTTGCCATCGACAATCTCCCCTTCCCAGAAGGTTACTACCTGATGCAGATGCAAATTTAGATGCTTGTAACACATGTGACTAGATCATGTACACACAAACAAATCCTCTCAACAATCTCACGTTCTAGCGATCATAGACCCCTTAGGATGAGTATTTTCTAGCTATACATAGGACAGTACAAAACCAATACAGTGCTATTGTGCAAGTTACATAATTTTAACCCAAGATCTTCATACTGCTGAGGTACAGGAGTATTACCCGAATGAATGCATCCATTATTCATGTTTAGCTGCAGATACTTGTACAAAATCTAACAGGCTACTTCGGGAAACTTATGACTGTGGACACAAAATATATAATACCCAAGGAGAGAGAACTTTGAGATCAACAAGTACTGTCACGAAGCATAATAAAAATGAACTCCATGAAGAATGTACGGTTAAAATGTTTGTTTACTTCCATAGGACATTCCCTATGTGGATGCGTTCTACTGTCTTTTGCATAATAGAGAACAGAGAAAAAGTAGCAGAAAGTGCAAATACTCAAGGAAAGAATCTGCTCACCGGCGTATCTGCCATTGGCACATTAAGAGCTTCCATAGTGCCACACAAGTAACCGTGATCAAGGTCACATCCTTGAATGCGGACATTAACTCTCCAAGCTTCATCCTTATGTAAACTAGAAACATTTTGGGTACCAGAAAAGGCCTAAAATAAGATAACTTAGTGAGCAGATATCCAAACCAATGTTGTAGGCAATTCTAGAAATTTCCCAGACAGAAAAAAGACTACAGCTTTCAAGGACTTTCAAACTAGTTCTCCACCTTTAAGCAAATGGCAAATATCCAACTGTAAAGCACATTTCAAATAAGACAATCCTCATTGGACACAGAAAGGTTTAAAATTTTCATGGTTAAGCAGACAAATCTTCAAATTGATGTTGTTCCAGTGACCATTGTTGGAAAAACAGAATTAAAATCCTCTTGTATTTGAAAGAGAACAAAAAGGAAACGAAATGAATATTCATTTACTAGTTCCCATCAATTACAAAGTTAAAACAAAAACTCCAAGCACTCACCTGCCCAACGCTCAAAAGGGTACAAAAAGGTGGCGAAGTGCATCCAGAATAAGGTCCTATACATTGAAAACCCCGTGCGTTAGGTACCGTTAACTGATAACGTAATTGTTTCCATTTACAAACAATCTGCTATAAAAGGTAATAGGGTAAAGCTAAATATTCTTTCTTGCATTAAAAGATTGAAAAAAGAAAACAAAATATGAATCTCAAACTCTGAAAGCCTAATCTAAGTCAAGCACCGACGTCAGCATTGATTTAAGCACAGTTACAACAGGGGAAAATTCGAGGAGTATTAATGAAGTACAAGTACCTGAGACATGAGAAGGAGCAGAATTTTCGACAACTCTCACCGGCATTTCCTTTTGATGTGATCAAGAACTAAAATCAAAACGATCGATCCAGAACTTCGATGGCCCTCTTTGCTCGTCCTTGTCCTCCTCGACACGAGAGATTATTGAATACAGTCATTCAGCATTCGTTTCGCATGGGAACGACGTCGCTTAGCAAGAATAGTCCTTCACAAGTCACAATTCCTCTTTACTTCTTAGGTCTTAATTTTTCACGATTTATTAAATTGACTAAAATGCAAATTAAAATTACTTATTTATACTAAATTACTAATTTATAATTATTTTATTATACTTTTTTAAAATTTAAATATCACTTTTTTATATAATCTTTTATGATATTTAAATGTATAAAAAATAAAATAAAATATTCTTATTATTTCATAACAAAAATATTAAATCAATCAATTGAACATCTTTAATGAGTTGTGATGCTATTTTTTTTTTAAGTTGATAATTATATTACCTCCAACGTAGGCTTAGTTTGGGAGGGTGATAATGGTTGATAACCTGTTAAAATTAACCTACTGAAATGATAAGTACTTATTCTTTGTGTTTAAATTGCTGTTTTAATAACTGTTGAAACATGAAAATAAGTATTTGGCAAGTGCAGTTGCGGTTGCTAAAAAGAGATAAAATGACTAAAAAATTTCTTGATTTAATAAACTATTAATTGTTGTATAAATAATTAAAAAATATATTATTAGTCATATAAATTTAAAATTATAAA
>JANQAP020000154.1:641355-674982 GCA_026874005.2 Erythroxylum coriaceum
TTAATCAAATATATAATATATTTAATTGATAATAAATTAAATAATATATGTTTTTGTTTCATATTTTAATTCTACTTTGTTGTATTCTTATCACGAACTCTTGTTGTAAATTATAATAATCTGAGAGTTAAGGATATTCATTATTCTTTTTATTGAATTTTTTGATGTAATTATTATTTATTACATAACGAAAATTAAAATTGTAATATTTTCAATACTTTATATTGTTCATTTGTTCTTAATTTTATATTTATATGATAATGATTGTCTTTTTCATATAAATTGTGGTTATTATTTATATGTGAAATATATGAAAATTATTGTTATTTCATATTAATTGTAATTATTATTTATTATTTTTATTTTTAGAAACATGGTTAAAAATATATAGTACAAATGTACAATATAACAATGGGCTATTTTGTAATTTTTAAAAAAATTAAGGAATTATTTTATAAATTTAAAAAATTACTTAAAACGGTATGCGGTATTGACCGATACCGGTACAGTATCGTACCAGAACCTAATCTAGTACCAAGTCTGATACGATATTCATAATATTGAGATTAACAGCCTCAAGAAATTTTGTTAGGCATATTGATTATGAGTTGATGAGACTGAACTTTAAACAATTGATAAGGTATAAGGTTATTGTTTTATGATCAGAAGATTACAAATTTGGGTAACAGAAATAATCTTTTTGTAAAATATAAAGAGAAGAATATGAATAATTAATTATCGTCAGCGACCCTCGCAAAGCAAAGCGGGAATTATGCCTGAGATTTTCCATATTAAATGTTGGTTGATTTGGTTTGGCGGCAATGGTTAAGGTAGGGATCTATGATTGACTCTGTCCCTTTCTCTGTTCGACTACCTAAGAAACTGTTTGCGAATTACATGTTACACCACAACATGAGCGTCATATTAGAAATAGAAATTGCATTACATATGTACACACTTATGAGTAATAAGAATATTGGACAAAGTTTTGGAAAAGTGTTTTTTTTCTACAATAGAGATGCTCCTTAATATTACCAAAAATTGAATGTGTAGTTAGATCGAAAATAGCAGAGTTATTAAGGTAGAAAGAAATTGGATATATCATCTACCTCCTGAAAGCTGGGAGCCTGCAATGGAAGATGTGCACGAGAATGCCTTACTCACAGAAGATGGGTAGGACAAGACAAGATTAGAAAACCCTTGACGATTTCTAAATGTGACGCCACTGGCAGAAATGGCAAATGATGAAATTTCAGGCAGAGGAACTTCACCTTCCAGGATTTGCGCTACTTGGCGCATACTTGGCCTAGCTTCAGGTTCTGAATGGGAGCACACTAGACCAAGTTTTAACACCAACTCCACTTCTTCTGCAACATAATCTGTGCCTAAATTTGAATCCTTGGCATCAAAAAGTGCACCTCTAAGCCAGTGAGAGAACACCCAATCGACTAGAATGGTGTCCTGGTTTGTTTCTAGTGGCCTCCTGCCACAAGCAACCTCAAGAAGAAACGCTCCAAATGCATATACATCAGTGCTTGTTGTGGCCTTTCCGGTTCGAGCTTGTTCGGGCGCAAGATAACCAAGAGTTCCAGCAATACGAGTTGTTTGTGGATCAGCTCCATGGTTATACAACCTTGCTAGCCCGAAATCTCCTAACCTTCCGTTCAATTCTCCATCTATCAAGACATTGCTGGCCTTCACGTCTCTGTGAATCACAACTTGTTCCCACTCTTCATGCAGATAAAGCAATCCTGAAGCTACTCCTTTGATGACTCTAAACCTTTGGCTCCATGTCAATGTGGTCTTTGGTTGATCATGGAGATATTTATCAAAACTTCCACTGGGCATATAGTCGTATACCAAAAGTAGCTCTCCTTTACGTCGACAGTAACCCAATAGTGAGACCAAGTTCCTGTGACGAAGCCTTCCAATACTGACAATTTCTGCTACAAATTCCTTCATCCCTTGTCTTGATTCATGTGACACCCTTTTCACTGCAATCTCAACCTTAGATTTTGGTAGCACACCCTTATAAACCCTCCCAAATCCACCAACACCAAGCAACTCTTTTTCTCTAAATCCTTTTGTGGCAATATACAAATCCTTGTACTTGAATCTATGTGGCCCGTAATCAATCTCCCAGTCCTCAACCTCTTCTGCAAATTTTCTTTTCCGTCTTATGAAATAAACAATACCTGAAGCTGCAACTATCACCAGAATCACAGATATCACAGGTACCCCAATTGTTAACAGTTTTGATGCCTTCTTTGGACCCATTCGAGGAAGCTTAGGGAATTGAGAGATCTCCAATGCCTGAGCTTGACCATTCATCTTAAAGCTCCAACCGAGGATAAAGTGTGATGTTTCGACAGCACCAGTAGCTGATGAGAAGCCAACGTACGAGGTATCACTTAATATTGGTGACAAATCATAGTCCAAAGATAGAAGTGGCATAGTTGGTTTATCAACATGAATTGGAGCTAAAGTGGCTTTAATTTGCTTCCTTATTCCATCATAATCCACCCAAACTTGCATTGGTTTGCCACTGATAAGACTCAAGTTTGTGAACTTTCGTCCATGATCAGCATAATAACCAGCCGGAGTCGATTTAACGGATGTTAGACCATTTATATCGAACCCAACGTGGTTGTCGTTGATATCATTGAACTCCCAGCCATCGACTGTGTCAAGCTCCACAGCAAAAACATGGTTGCTCTCTTCGCCATTGTTTGTCTGGTTGAACAAACCAAGATACTGGCTTGGAAGAGAACCTGGTAGGCCTCTAGTAGGAGCGATTACAAAAGCAAGTCCATGAGCAGCGAGGTTACGATATTCAGATGCAATACCAAACACAAAAGAGGTCGAGAAAGAGAGAGCAGAACTATTGGCATAGGTCTTGAATGTTACTGGGTTTGGATAAAAGGCGTGACCTTGCTTTTGCTTGGTTCCATTAGTGAGCATCAAAAGGCCATCGGAGGTGAAAGTAGCTACACCATCAAGGCTTAGATTGGCTGATGACTTGAAGCCATTATAGATGAAACTGAGGTCCTCAGCAGCAGCCACCAAGGTAATGAGCGACACCAGAAGAATTAAAAGCTTGGACAACATAGCCAATCTCTTCCAGCCACTAGAAAAGTTCTAAAAGCCAGTTATGTGATACAAGTTTAAGGTTTGCAAGCTCTTAACTGTACATAAACGGATGGAGAATATCCCTGAATACAAAAACAAAACCGGTCGACATTTCTGGTTGAGGGATGGAATTTAATGTCAAAAGTTGTCCAACTTCATAAATTCTTTTGCTTATCACATGTTTATGATTACAATACATCTTATAATATTTTTATTATTTATTTAAATTGCTTTTTAAAATATCTTATAGTACTAAAAAATATATATAAACTGAATCTTTTAATTATTTTAATTTTAATTATTATGTAATTAATTATGAACAAGATATGTATAAACTATTCTTATTTTAATAATAAATTCTATAAAAGTTCTGAAAATAAATTATATTGGTCAAACTTGTGTAGGGTGGTCCAATGGCTGCATGAGCTACTGGACAATAAGCTGATTCGCTACTTTGTGAATTGAAGGTAATCCAAACAATCACTGAGCGATTTCAACTTGATCATGACTAGTCTAATGATAATAAGTGATTTTTGAATTCTTATGCCTCGCTAATTTGTTGGCAAGTAACTCCTAGCTAGTTAACACTTATACTGCTAACTAATAGATACGACGAAGATTAATATATCTAAGAAAAAAGTTATTTTAAAAATGACAATTTCAACTTGATTCTAAATTAATCAAATTTTAAAATAAGCTTGAATTGGAAGACGATAGCATTTTAATTTATAAAATTTTAAATTTATAGTTCAAAACGACTGTTTTAATTAGTGCTATAAAAATAATGTCATATTAAAATTATTAAATTATAATATGCTATTTTAGAATTATAGATAAATAAAACTAAAATAGAAAGATTTATATAATAATTAAATAATACTATAAAAATAAGTTATTATTTTGTAAAAAAAAAAACCGAATTTCAAGAAAAGTCAATAAAATTCAATATTGCTAGCCATAACTATTAAGTGTAATAATATCTAAATTATTTATTAGTATCTAAAGGTATTTTAGACAACTTTAATGCCAGCCCAACACTGCCATCAAATTGCCCCATGTAGACTGCTGTTTGCATGTTGCCTAGAAAATATTCGTGGTCAAAGTCTTGGATGGCATGGCACATGTCTTCTTTGACACATTTCTTTCTCTTCTTTTTATGTCCAAGTCATTACAGCTTTCAGAATTTAATATTAGACAGTACAGCACAATTCCTCTCTCTTTATAACAATCCATGAAGCAGTACACAAGCAAGGATGGTAAATGGTTCCAGCTGATTAATTTTACGTTAATTAAATTTGAACTAATTCGATAATTAGAACAGTTTGCATCTTTTATTATAAAATATTTAAAAATTAGGATTAAAATAATATTATTTTAAATAATTTAAACAAATATTAACTAAAATTCAAACTGAACATAAGTCATTATTGAAAGATCGAGCCAAATCAATCTAATAATAATCCTGATTCGTTACCATCTCTATGTACAATTATAGAGTCTAAAAATGAAAAAGTATAGTTTTATTCAACCTCAAAAATTGACTTCAAAAGAAGTAGGCTTCAGACAACAACTCTCTGGACCTAGTCAAAGTTTAATCAAGTGCCCAATACTGAGGCCTACACAAAAGAACAAAGCTAAGTCCTCTCTGTAACCTGATAGCAGTATAAGAGTCTCAGGCCTCAAGAGCTTGTTTGTTGTTTATGTTCGGATTGGAACATTCCAATTAGCCTGCAAAGAAATGCTACAGGGGAGAGTCTAACAATGATTAAGCGCCACTTTATTGTAACATGTACTCTTTGCTTGTCTTTTTATCAGCTAAATTATGAAACCTCAAAAACTTAAGAACCCTATTCTGGGTTGAATATTGGAAAGAACAAATTGTCGGGTAATTGACATCAAGTTATGTTAGAGAAGAACCTAGATGATCCAATCTAGAGATGACAATGATATGATTCAGATTTGACTCGACTGGTAGCTCAAGATTTATTATTAATGTTTTTTATGATAACTACATAATATTTCAAATTTTAAATTAGATTTATTTCCTTATGTAAGCAAGGATATAATTTTTAAAAGGAAATAAAATCATAAGAATAATGCTTCCTTTCTGACAAGAATCTTGTTAATGATTTTACCTTATTAGAAATGATTTTACAATAATCATATATTTTGTCAATTAGCTCTAAGACATTGTTATATTTATTTCTTAACGTCTAAATATTGAAAGATTCAACAGAGATAATATTGAAGATTCGTTAGACACAAAGTCAACTCAAAATCGAAATGAAGCAACGACTAGTTGAAGAAAATGTCTATTTAATAAAGAGTCATTGCAGTTGCGAACAAGAAGCTAAGAAGCCAAATTTTTGAAATACATCAAAGGCATCAATACTCTTGAAAGTCATACCTTTATCATATTTCTTGTGCCTTAGAAAGTAAAAATTCTTCTTGAGGGAAATCATTGAAGCTCATATCAAGCAAGTCATTTTTTCATTTGTTGAGAGCTTGTAGAGGTTAGCTAAAACTACTAGTGTAGAAGATTAAAGAATCTTGAAAAAAAATGTACTTGTGAGTTTGAAGAGACTTGTCAAATCATTACTTGGAATTTTAGTGAAACACTTAAGTCAGATACTTGGAGACTAGATGTAAGCTTGGGTTATAAGTCGAACAAGTAGAAATCGACTGTGTCATTCTCTCTCTCTCTTTTAATTTAAATTTTTGCATTATAGTATTTGTGATTTATATTTGCAAGAGGCTCCTTCACTTTTATAATAGGCTCCTTCTGTTTCAACTTGCAAGAGGTTTTTTGTTTTAACAGGCGCCTTCTGTTTTAAAGTGTTTTAACATGATTTATCGTTTAGCAGGCTCCTATTGTTTAGAAGTCTCCTATTGTTTAACAGGCTTCTTTCATTTAATAGGATTCTATCGTCTAACAGACTCCTTTCTTTTTTAGCGCTAGTAGGCTCTTATTGATTAAACAGGCTCCTTTTGTTTTAAGCGTTAGCAAGTTCCTTTCAATTAACAGGTTCCTTTCATTTTCAACGTTAACAGGATCATTTCGAAAGTTTATAAGACCCTTCTATTTATAAATTCATTTTGTTTATTAGGAAATTATCAATTTGAAAGTATCTTGCAAATTATTTTTTACACGCAATTCACTTCCCTCTTGCGTGTGTTTGCTTTATCATCGATCTCATTTTTATGGTACAAATTTGATATGATTCGGATTTGACTTGACGTCCTTTTTTATGGTACAATTTTGACTTGAATCTCAATTGGATTTGAGTTGAAATTACAACAACATTGTTTTGATAGAATTGATTAAAACAATATTATTTAATTAATATATTGAAGAATTTACAAGACAAAATAATATCTTTTTAATTAATTATACCAAAACAATGTTATTTTACTAAAATAGCTTAGGTTGTTTTGAGTCAGGTTGAACTAATTCTCTAAGTTTGAGTCCACCCCTAAACTCAAATCAATCAATTCAAACTCAATATGTTGACTATAGGTCGAATCAATTCAAACTAAATATGTTGACTATAGTTCGAATTTAACTATTTTTGCTACTAACCTGACTTAGTAAATTTTTAACCTGTATATTTTTTTGAGATTTTTGCTAAATGATTATTGGGATTGTAAAGTTGTAAATATATTCTTAGAATTCTGATTTCTAGCTGTAGGATTAATTGTTGGGATTTCTTCCCTTATTGTACATTATAATTAGTACGTTTCAGAGAAAAGAATGAAAAACAAAAGTATTTTCTTTCTTCTTCTTCTTCTCATCTGTCAAGTTGGTATCAGAGCTTACAAAACCTTTGAAATTGGGTGAAAAACAAAATGAATCATCTGGATCAAAATCTATTCCTATTGTTGTTCAATTTGAAGAAGTATTTAATGCAAGCATTATTCTTTCTAAATCAAATTATAATGTTTAGTCACGACTTATGGAGATGTATATTGTTGAAAGGAGGAAACTCTCTTATATTTATGGCAAAACAAAGCCACCTACAAAATATGAAGATGTGTAGAAGAAGTAGTATGCTAAAATAAAAAAAATTAAAAGATGGTTGCCGATGTCTATGAGTCCAGAGATTATGAAACAATACTTACAATTACCTATAACCTGTGAAATCTAGAGTGCACTAGTAAAAACCTTCTATGATGGAAGTGATGAATTGTAGTCTTTTGCCCTAAACCAAAAGGCATTCACTACGAAACAAAGTGGAAGACCTCTCTCTCAATACTATGGAGAGTTAACTGAAGTCTTTCAAGAATTGGATCACTTGGACAAAATTGTCATAAAGTATCCTGAAGATGTTGAATCATATCGAAAGTTGATTGAATGACTAATGGGGTGTTTGGTTGAGGGTAATAGAAATTCTATTACTCTTCTATTCTTACCTATTACTTATTCCCTTGTTTGGTTTGTTTTATGACCCAAGGAATAACATTTCTAAAGATTACCTATTCCTTACATTAAGGAATAGCTAAAGATAATCCCCCCTCCTCTTTATCTATTGCATGCAAGTGGGAATACATCAAACACAACTCTCTTTCTTTTAGACAACTTATACCCCTCAATAATAATAATAATTACTAATAATAATAATATAAATAAATTAAATAAAAAATAATAATAATAATAGTTGTTAGTAGAAAATTAAGAATAATAATAATAATAATTTAATAATATTAAGAATAAATTTCATAATAATAAGAAGAAAATTAATAATAATAAGGAATTTAATAATAATAATAATAAATATAATTAAGGAATTTAATAATAATAATTAATAAAATTAATAATAATAAGTAGAAAATTAATAATAATAATAATAAATATTAATAATAATAATAAATTTAATAATAATAAAAATATTGTTAATAATAAAAATAAAATTAAAAAATATAATAATAAGGAATTTATTAATCATAAAATAAATATAAATAATAAATTTAATAATAATAAGGAATTTAATAATAATCAAAATAAAAATAATTAATAAAATAATAATAATAATAAGGATATTTTGTTAGTTATTCCTTTGTCATTCCAAGTTTACATTTTCAAACCAAACACTGACATAGAAATTTCTTATCTATTCCATTCCTTGAACCAAACAAAGTAATATTCATTTTATTCTATTCCTCATCTTTTCTATTCCTAAGAATAACTATTATATTCCTTATCTATTCCATTCCTTGAACCAAACAGCCTGTAAGGGTTCATATATTCCTAATAGGTTGAGATGACGTTGTTTGAACCGGTTCGTGGAGAGATTCTGAGGAAGGAATCAATTCTGATTGTGGAAGAATGCTATGCATTAATTAGAAGAGAGGTAATACGCCGTGAAACATTGAAAGGAGAATTTGGAAACCTTGAAGCTATTGCTGTGGTGGTTAGGAACAAACCAAAGACAACCGCTGGTGGTGAAAAGTCTACATACATAGTCACTCATTGCAACCAAACTAAACATACTAAAGATCATTGATGTGAACTTATAGGATATCCAGATTGGTGGGAGTATAATCGAGCACCCCAAAAGAAGAATTCGAAGAAGACTCTAACCGCTGCTTGAGACTAAAAACAATGATGATGTTGTTGAGAATAATTCGACATTAGTAGCAGCTACAGATAAGGTAGTAAGACTACTAATGTTCTGGTGCTACAAATTATATGACCTTTGATTCTAAACAGGTTATTGAACTCAAAGAGCCCTTACAAAATTTTTTTTTACTACCAATGGTGATGAAGCCCTAGTTCTTAGGACAGTGCTTTAACTCTCACTAATACTCTAAATTTAGATTATGTTTTGGTTGTTCAATCCTTATGTTATAACCTCTTGTTTGTTTCTCAAATAAGAGTAGCCTTATCTCGCATTATAATGTTTTGACTAATTTTTGTCTCTTTAAAGACATCCAAACAAATTAGATGATTGGTTGTGATATTAGGAGAGGGAAGTTGTATCATCTGGGCCTAACGTTAAGGAGTTTAAACAAGTTGCATCAACTTTATGTGGTGGATGACTCAAAAGTTGAAAAAATAAAGCTAAACTCTAATTGTGGCACCGAAGTTTGGGGTATGCATCTTTTAGGTATCTCAAAAAAGTATTTCCCAATTTGTTTAAAAAAATTTATGTATCTAGTTTCTATTATGATATTTGTGAACTTGCAAAATGTCATCAAAATTCATTTTCATAAGTGTTAAATAAAATTCCCTTGCACTTTATGGTTATTCAATCTAATGTACAAGGTCCATCCAAAATTCCAACTTTGGGTGGGTCTTGTTGGTTTGTTACTTTTATTGACTTGGTTGTAATTAATGAAATCTAAGAGTGAAGTGAATTTATTGTTCCAAAAATTCTATAAAATCATTCAAATTCAATACAATGCACCTGTTCGAGTTCTTTGTAATGATAGTCATAGAGAATAGTAGAGCTTTGAATTGAAACATTATTTGGTAGCATAAGGTATTATTAATCAAGCAACTTGTATGGATAAACCCTAACATAATAAGGTAACTGAGAGGAAAAATTGAGATTTACAAGAATGCCTCTTTAATTCAAGCTCATATGACATTGACCTATTAGGGAGAAATTCTTTCTTCTGCTGTTTATTTGATTAATCAAACTCCTTTATGCTCTATTGAATTTCAAATAACATTTCAAGTTCTAACTAATTTTGTAGATGCTCTACTGATACAAAATTTGCCTGCTCATATTTTTAGATATGTAGCATTTGCGCATATCTATAAACATCAATGCAACAATCTAGCTCCACAAGCCCTACGATGTGTTTTTATTGGATATGCGACAAACCAAAAAGGGTACTGGTGTCATCATCCTCCAACTAAACATATGTTCATAATGGATGTAGTCTTTCATGAAAATACAATGTATTTCTCTAAGTCTGAACTTCAGGGGAAGTACCAGAAGGAAATTCAAACCCTTCATTATAAACTTTAGGCAAAGTGCGAAAGTGATTGTCATTTTTCTGATGGTAATGATGGTGCTAATAATTAGTTATAAAATAAAGAGGAGTAGGAAGAGGCTATTGAACTAAAGGATATTGAACAAAAAGGGAATATTAAAGAGGAGGATGCTGGTCCATTAAATGTTGAAGTCGAGAATGTTCCTATTCCTGACCCTGAGCCACTCAGAAAACAACTACCAAAGTGTCTTACTAGAGGCATTCCTAAGGCCACATATGAACCTGAAATTTCATGTAAAGTAAAATATCCCACGAGTCATTATATGTCAAAGAATAATTTTTTGGAATTAAATAAGTCATTTGTAAATCAATTATTTGTTGTAGCTATTCCTAAGAGTATACAGGAAGCTCTAGATGTTCGAAAGTAGAGAGTTATAATGAATAAGGAAATGAACTCTTCACAAAAGAATAAAAATTGGGATGCCGATGGGTTTATCAAATAAGTCATTTGTAAATCAATTATTTGTTGCAGCTATTCCTAACAATGTTCAAGAAGCTCTAGATGTTCTAAAGTAGAGGGTTGTAATGAATGAGAAAATAAACTCTTTACAAAAGAATAAAAATTGGGACGTTAATGGTTTTACACTGTAAAGTACAATGCAAATGGCGTAATTGAAAGTTTCAAAGTAAGATTGGTGGCACAGGGGTATACCCAAACCATTGGGATTAATTACATAGAGACATTTGCTCTTATAGCTAAAATCAATAATATTAGGTTATTATTGTCCCTGACTGTAGACTTGGATTGGCCTTTGCACCAATTCGATGTAAAAAATTCTTTGTTGCATGGTGACTTGTCTGAAGAAATCTATATAGAACTTCCACCAAGTTGTATGGTAGCAAAAAGGCATAGAAAAAACATTTGTTGATTGAAGAAATCATTGTATGAGCTAAAGCAGTCTCCAAAAGCATGGTTTAGAATGTTCACAAGGTCTATGATAACTTTCGGATATCATCAAAGCAATTTTGACGACACTTTATTCTTAAAAAGAAGGTAAGGTCAAATCACTGCTCTTATTGTATATGTGGATGACATGGTGGTGACAGGAGATGATCTAGAAGAGAGGAATGCACTACAAGAACACTTGTCTGGGGAATATGAAATTAAAGATCTTGGTTGCTTGAAATATTTCTGTAGGATTGAAGTTTCTAGATCAAAGAAAGGAATTTTTCTATCCCAAAGAAAATATGCATTAGACTTATTACATGAAATTATTATGTTAGTATGTTAACCAGCTAATACACTAATTAAGGAAGGCTAAGATAAAGGAAGATACCAAAGGCTTGTAGGAAGGCTAATGTATTGGCTCATATAAGACCTAACCTTGCTTATGTTTTGAGTATTGTTAGTCAGTTTATACATAATCTTGGAGAACAATATATGAGGGCAGTTATGAGAATTTTGAAATATCTAAAATATGCTCCAGGTAAAGGAATTTTGTTTGCTAAAAATACATATTGGCAAAGTATAGATGTGTATATAGATGCTGATTGGGTTGGATCAATAGAAGATAGAAGATCAACTTCTAACTACTTCACATTTGTAGGTGGTAATCTGGTCATATGGAGAAGTTAAAAAACAAAAGGTGGTTAGTCGCTCAAGTGCAGAAGCTGAATTATGAGGTATAACACTTGGTTTATGTGAAGCTGTGGCTCAGACTACTTTCACAGGATTTAGGCTATCCACTGAAGCAACAAATTAGTCTATATTGTGACAAAAAAAATTGTTTGTGATATAGCTCACAATCCTATCCAACATTATCGAAAAAAATATGTTGAGGTTGATAGGTTCTTCATTAAGGAGCAATTGAATGAAAAATTTTTGGAGTTGCCCAAGATTCGATTTGAGGATCAATTGGCTAACATTCTTACTGAAGTAGTTTCAAATCACATGTTCTCAAAATTTCTTAGTTGGGCATGTGTGACATCTATGCACTAACTTGAGAGGTGAGATTTTTTTCTCCATTATTGTTGGGATTATACAACTATAAATATATTCTTCAAATCCTAATTTCTAGCTATAGGATTAATTGATGAGATTTCTTCTTCTTCTCATCTTTCAAGTATTTCCATACTATAAAGTATAAATGAATTATGTTACTTTTAGTTATTACAAAAAGGTGTTGAATGGTTTCCTTATGCATGAAAATTTAGGTTCCATTTGGATCAAATTCAGGAGCAAGAATCACAAAGCCTGATCTTGTTGGTTAATGAAGCTAAAGTAAAAGATAAAGAAAGACTTGTAGGAGGTGAAAGTCCAAGCTGTTTCCACTTGATTCCATTGTTACTAATGATTTCAGAGAAAAAAAAATTAGGATTTATAAACGGTAAAAATTGCAAGAGTTCCAATGATAATGAAACTGGTTCATGTAGGAAGTTTTTGAAACTTGTGAACTCATCCTGTAATGTTATTATTTTGGTCCTTCTTTTTAATACTAATGTATCCACTAAACTTTGCTTGTAAGTACACATTATAATAGGCAAAAAGGGCACATTGAACCCTGAGGTTTACATCCATTGACAAATTTAACTATAATATTTCAGAGAATACAAATTAAACCTTTTCATTAGATAAACGTTAAAATTCAACTCTAAGTTAACAGAGAAATTGACGGCAATGTGACGTTGTGCTGACCTGGCATATGTTTATAATATTTTTACTGTTAATGTAGGTCCCACGTGAATCTGAATTGACAGTGTGAGACCTGTATACTTAAATTAAAAAATAAATCAAATTAATATTTCAAATTGTAGGACTCACTTAAATTAACTAATTAACCTGTTAACTTAACAGATAATTTAACCCCAGCAACGTTTTCTTCTTTGGTGCATATCGTCGAGCTCCTTCTTTGGAAACCTTATAGTCCTCTTAAACTTGATGTTTGGGTGCAGCGCTCCCTCATATCTCCGATAATCTTTTTTTTTCCTATAATGTCCCTCAACAAGTTGAAAGCACCTGGAATTTCTCTCCATCCATAGCTTATTTATGCACATTCCTATACTTATTATATAACTATAAGTCCCCTTTAAATATGCTCCTTTGTTCACTCATCCGTTGCACCATTACTTTAAAGTTACCGTTTGGCTTCTATATATACTCGAGATCTATGAATCTTTCCCATATCCCCTCTAGGTAATTGCATTAAAAGAAGAGGCGACATTGAGTTTCTAAACAAAACTCGCATAAGGTTGGGTTCGATCCCTTTCTCACATATTTCCTTCAAGAACCTCTCTATCATGTCGATCCTACCAATTTTGCACCACCCATATATCATAATCATGTACATCCTACCATTAAGTCCATCCCCAGTTTTCCTTTTGTTGAAGAGCTCGACAGCAACCTTCATATACCTGTATTTGAACCTACCTAATACAAGCCAAGAAAAAGAAAACACATATCGGATGTGTATGATTACGACAGTACTCATGTTAAAATTCAAGTTGCTCCCAAGCCTCTTTTCTTCAACATCATTGTTCTTCTTTCAGCCATTAGTACTATTATAAAAACCCTTGACCTTGTCTGTCAATTGTTGTTGTATCAAGACTAAGCTTGTTATTTTTTTTGATGCAGCCATTCCCTTTGATTACATAAATCGATTGAACATTACTTTAAGGTTATCTATCTCATATTAATGGCAATCGAATTATAACTAAATTTTTTGCGTCCACACTACAACAGAAGGGACTTTTGAATACGTTTTCTTTGGCGACAAAATAGAAAATGTTACTAAAAGATATCTATTCACAAAGAATTCTAAATTTGTTGGCCAAAGTACAATATTTTGCCACATCAAAGAAAACTGTCGGTAAATGAACATATTTCAAGACGATTAAAGGAAATCGTTGCAATAGGAGCAAATTTTTGCAACGGTTATTGAATTTTGTCATGAATATAGCAGCCTTTAATGACTAATATTGATATCGTCTCAAGTAGTAATGGAAAATCAATATATTTTGTGACGATTACAATGAATCATCGCAAATGGCACCTACAAATAGTGACGGGGAACTTTTTCGTCTCCCATATATTGTCGTTTTGTGACGATTATCTAAATCATCACACTTGTTTTGATAAACGAATATATTTTGCAACGATTTTTGAGAAGCGTCGCAGAAGGAGCGACTTTTTACGACCATTTTTGAAATTCGTCGCCAATATGATAGCATTTGGTGACGATTTTGTAAGTCGTCGCTGGAGGTTGAGTATGATATGTTTAACGATGAATTGTTAATTCGTCACCAAAAGTTTTCTTAAATATTTTGATAATTTGTTAGGAGAATTTTGATGAATTTTTGTATGCGATAGTATTCTTAAAATTAATAATATTTGAAAGATAGTTTGTTAATGCTAAGTGTACTAAATAATCCTAGTTAAGATAAATAATAATTGACATTTATATAATCCTATTTAAGCTATCTTTGTTGCCAAGTTGCTTTTAATGTTTTAAACATATTGTTGAAAAGCAAATGGTAGGTAATTTAAATTTTGAAAAATAAATATATTTTGGACATAAAAAGATAATCATACCTAAAATTTTAATTTTAATAGGATAAAATATCATAAATTTAAGTTAACTACTATTCTTAATCTTTAATATTTATTAAAAATAAAATAATAATTTATAAAAATATTGGAAATGGTAGCAATATAATATAAGGTAAGTAGTAAAAGATTTTAATTAGAAGTTTAACAATTCTTATAGGCATACAACAACAACAATAACAATACACATCTAGTATGAATCGCACTAATACGCGGGGTCTGGGGAAGTCCAATAATACGCAGCCTTACCCATAACTAATAAAGAGGTTGTTTCCAAAATTCTTACAAACAAAATAATAAATAAAGTTTCACACTAATTCCATCGAAAAGGAAATGAAATAATTATTTTTTTGGATTCCAAGTGAGTTTCCTATGTTTGGATTTCCAAGAAGGATCTTTGTAAGTTCGAAGGTATCAATTAAAAAAGTGAAAGATTTTCCCTTAGGTGTTGGGTTATTGACACCTTCTTCTAACAACTTCTTAGCAGTAACTAAACTAGTAGAAGATATAGTGAACGAATCCCCAGATGCAATACAGATTACTGAATTAGATGAATTGTTAGAACGATGCATTTCACCTAAGACACAATTAGTGTAGAACTTAGATAGCTAGCTTAGTGAAATCGTATAACGAACCGAAATTGGAACACATGCATACCTGATTGAACAGACATATTAATTGGAATTAACAAATTTTCCAAAACAACTTATTTCTCTAATTCTTTACGGACCATCATGACATCGCCATTGTCTGCATTTCCATCTATGTTCTCTTGAAGATTCAAGGAAGCTTAACACAACACATAGTATATATAATCAAATGTTCATATATATAATAGCTTCATAATAGGAAATGAGTTATAGATAATAAAGAAAGAGAGGCAGTTTGGATGATACTAAAAAGCTTAAAGAAGAAGATCGGTTATAGAAGGCAAGCGGTTACTAATGTATGAAGAGGGGATTTGTTCTGCATTAATTTTTTCTTCGTTAGGGACAATTTTGACACATTCCTCCCAGCAGAACTCATTTATACCATCCAAAATTAGTCATCATGTCGACATTCCTCGATGAATTAATGTTAACATTTATCTTTTAAAAAGTCAATTTAGCATAAAATTCATTATCAATTAAATTCTTGATGATAAGTCAAAGTACTACAGTTTAATAGTTATACATCTTCAATTTTCCTAATGAGATGAAAGTTACCCTTATTAAAATGAAAGTTATTTATTTACCCTTTATATCATACCTAAATTTTAGAATTTAAAGTAGAGTACACATGACTGTGTTCTTTATGTACCTCTCATCTCCACTTCAGCTCCCATACGACAAACGTCAAGAAATCTGGGATCCCTAGCCAAGAAATTGTTAAAACGAAAGGGGAACAATTATGTTGTAAGCTAGAATAAATTGGTGATTACGATAGGAGTATGGCCTGAAAATAGGGGCTCTTTGCAGTTGGCGAAGCTGTCTGGAAATTGTGCCAGCCAATTAGCATGTACAAGGGCTCTATCTAGTTTCTTCTTGATGAACCATCTAGTACTTTGCTTGTTTTTCCAAGAGAAAGGATATCCCATCTGTTTCAGGTCAGCCACTCCAAGGAGATCAACACAATCCTTGAGGTCTGGTGAGAAATTCTTGAGTCTACAATTACCTTGAGCTTTTGAACTATATAACGTGGAATTAAAATCACCACAGATCAACCAAGGGGATGTAATGCTAGGGCATAAAGTCACTAGATCGTTCCATAAAATGTGCCTCTAGAAGCCAAAATTAGCGTATATGAAAGACATTATGGTAGTCTCATTTTGCTTCAGAAAATGAACCTGAAGGTGTAACACCTGATCGATTGTGTGAAGGGTATCTACCCTGATGGCATCGACATTGTAGCAGACAATGATTCTGCCGAAAGCATGATGAGAGTGGTTGGAAATAAATTTCCATTGAGGACCTAGTATCCCCAGCTTGTCCACCTTATCAGCCCTTATTTTGGTTTCCAATGTTGGAAATTAATTCAAATTCCTTTAAAATAAGTCTTAGTTTGTTTTTAATTTTGCAGATTCTGGATAGCTTTCTGATTTTATTCTACTTTATTATAGTCAAAATATTTGATTTTGTTGAATATTTGCTTTGATTTTCAGTTTATTTGTAAGCCTATATAAAGGCATGATCAAATAGAATAAATGATTGAGTTAAGTTGCAAAGTTGCATCCCAAAAATTACAACATGGTATCAGAGCCATAGATCTTTGAGGGACTGTGAGATTGAATGAAGCAAAAAAAAAAAATTTCTTCCAATGGCTGCTAAAAAAAAAAAGAGTCAAGTGATAGCTTTGATGATAGTGATTCTGAGGAATCATCCGATGAAGATGAGGGTGCCACTACAAAAGTTGCAAAAAAAGGTTCCTAATGTGGTTGAAAAAACTTTTTTTTGTGGGTTGGTGAAAAAGTGCATCAACAATAGTAAGATGATGAGAAAGTGCATCATACAGTGAAGAGAAGGTGCTTCACAAATAAGGAGTTTGGAGAGACGTGCTCCAATGATTGCAGGTTGGTGAGAAGTGCATCAACAGGATGATGAGAAGTGCATCATTTGGTGAAGAGAAGTGCTTCACAGAATATTATGAAGATGGAGAGAAGTGCTCCAGAAAATTTGAATTAAGAGGGAATGTTGGAAATTAATTCAAATTCCTTTAGAATAAGTCTTAGTTTGTTTTTAATTTTGCAGATTCTAGATAGTTTTCTGATTTTATTCTACTTTATTATAGTCAAAATATTTGATTTTGTTAAAGATTTGCTTTGATTTTCAGTTTATTTGTAAGCCTATATAAAGACATGATCAAATAGAATAAATGATTAAGTTAAGTTGCAAAGTTGCATCCCAAAAATTCCAACATCCAAAAGTCTAACTATTTGAGGCTTTTCCCTTATGACAAAATCCCTCAAAATTGCCTGCTTTGTTGGGCAATTTAACCCTCTTACTTTCCATACAATGATGGACATCAATGAGTAAATCTAGAATTTTTCTTCTTGCTCCATTGGAAGCGTCTTCTCTCTACTGTCTGGAACTGGTCGGGTATTGTAGAGGACTTCTTGTTGGTTTCAATAGGAGCCGAGGGAGAGTGATCGTCCATGCCTGGTCCCAGTATAACCAACAACCAAGGAGCAATTGTTCTCAACCAACGAAAAGGGAGGGATTTCAATCAGGTGGGGTTTGATATTTTCCTCTACTGAAAGTTGAAGAGGGCTACAGTTTTAAGTCGGAAGACTGGGGGGGATTTCGTCTAGTGAACTTGAGATGGGAGGGTCATAGTGAGTGTCAGTCTCCTGCAATACAGTATTCGGTGATGATTCCACATGTTCAGATCTATTCCCTTCCATCCCGGGAGGGTTGTCTTCGACCAAAGGAATTTTCTCTTCCTGTCTAGACAGCTCCATATTCATTAATTCTTGATAAGAGCCCATTTGAAACACCCTCCCTGTTGCTTTCTAGATTTTCCCATGAACCATTATCAGGGGCTTCCAATGGTAGGAGATTTCAACTGTATCCTCCCTCAGTCTGTGGCCCTCATCCAGCCTCATAATGGGTATGACATTCTGTAGCTCCTTTGATAATTCCAAATTCAGGCAAATCCTCGTGTATCCGATTCTTTTCTTCCTTCTGTATTCTCATCAAAACACATAGGCTTCCTGATAAAACTAGCAAGCGAACTGAGACCCTGAGTTGTCCAGTAACTCAAGAGGCACATTGTAGAAGTTAATCCATGAAGGAACACTTTGCACTTTGATAGTTTCCAGGTTAAGACTTGGTTGCCACTGTTGTAAGAAAATGGGTTGGTTGCCATAATGCCATAGTCCCTCCTCAAGAACTTTGTGAGCATCGGATTTTGTGGAAAATTTGAACAAAATGAGATTATCTTCAAAGAGTAGTACGTCAGTCAAGCCTTTACCTTTCCACTGCTTCTGAGCCCATCGGTGGATGAGGGGGAAGGGGGTCTGTGCTCGAAGAAAAACCCAACGAGAGTCGCCTCCCAACTCCTGGCTCCTTCCGCTAGAACTTCAATCTTTGGGTAGACTATGAGTTTTCCTTCAATCTCCTTGGGTGGCCGGTAGGAAAGGTTAGTGTCTATATGGTCTCCAACGACCTGTTTCCAACTTTTCCTCAAGAATGCAGGGGGTTGAACGACAGGAACGGAGGTTCGGGTGGCATCAGAGGAAGGAGAAAGGGGAGGGGGGAATGGCTGGGCAAAGCTAGAAAACCATAGCTGACAAGGTGGTTGGATGTCGACATCAGGAAGAGGGGAAAGTTAGAAAAGGCAAGAAGCGTTTTCCCAGGAAGAGCTGGTTCAGAGGTTGCTCTCTAACATCTCATTCATATCTGAGCTGGTACAGAGGTTGCTCTCTAACATCTCATATCTCACATCTCTTGCATCTTTCCCTCGTAACTAGTGTTGATTATAACATGTTTATGATTACGAGATATCTTATAATTTTATTTGTTTAAAAAATACTTTTATTATTTTAAAAAGTTTTAGAAAAATATCTTATAGTATTAAAATATATAAAGGATTTTCACAGAATTTTTATTAGTTTAATATTAATTATCCTATAATTAATAATAAAATTATGATAATAAGTTATACTAGTCAAAACTTGTGCATGATCCAAGGGACGAGAAGCTGGTTAGATATTTTGTGAAATGGATGTAATTCAAACAATCGTTGAGCAGTTTCAACTTGATTAGGTTTAAGTCAAAGGATAATAAATGATTTGGCGATTAAGCTAACTAATTTGTTGAAAAAGCAACTCCTAGTTAACCATATATCTTTTAGCTAATCAACGTGATGATTAAATTTCTAGTTAAATAAATTTCAGATTTATTTTAAATTTGAAAGTCAGTTTAAAAAATTTAAATCGAGTCATTAAAATAATATTTTTTAAAATTTATAAATCAAAAATTTTCAATATAATATTATTTTAAAAATATAAAATATAATTAAATAATATTTTAAACAAATAAGTTATAATTTTAAAAATATAAAAATGAAAAATTCAACATTTTCAATATAACTAACCATAATTTTTAAGGTTAATAATATCTAAATTATTTATTACTATCTAAAGGTATTTTAGACAACTTTAATGACTATAAATGCCGGTCCATACTGCCCATAAAACTGCCCTAATGGTGTATTTAACAAGTGTAAAAACTAAAACATATTCACGGTCACTGTGTTCGATGGTAAGCCACTAGCCTTGTTTGACACATGTCTTTCTACATCTTTTTCTTATGTCTATGTCATTACAGCTTTCAGAATTTAATATTATCGTACTTGTGACGTTCTTTATTGCAAACCATATTACTTAAAAATTAAAATGGTTATTTAAAATGGTCGACGTTGAGAATACCTTATCAAATTTGATACCGGGTTAGATTTTAATACAATATTAAATCAGTATCGGTTAATATCAAGTATTATTTTGAATAATTTTTTAAATTTATAAAATAGTCCTTAAATTTTTTTAAAAATTGTAAAATAGTTCATTGTCATATTGCACAGTTACACTGTATAGTTTATAAGTTTACATCAACTATGTTTTCAAAAATCATAATAATAAATAATAATCACAATTAATATGAAAAAAGACAATTATTATCATACAAGTATAAAATTAAGAACAATAAAAAGTATTTGAAATATTACAATTTTATCATATAGTAAATAATAATTACATTAAAACATCAAATAAAAAGAACAATAAACATCTTTAACTTTCTAATTATTACAATTTGCAACAAGAGTTCGTGATAAGAAAACAACCAATTAGAAGTGAAACATGAAACAAAAACATATATTATTTAATTTACTATTAATTAAATATTATTTAATTATTTAATTATTAATAAGAATTTAAACAATTTTAATTTAATATTAAATATTTAGTTAATTAAAATTAATTATTAATAAAATTGTAGATAGCTTAATTTAAATTAAATTTGTAAAATTAATTATTATAATTTTAAAATATATAAATTTTAAACAAAATTTGATTTAATAATTAAAATATATTTAAAAATAAATATTAGTTTATAAATAATAAAATTTAAATTATTTATTTTTAAAATAAAATAATTTTTATTAATACTTTATTAATAAATATTATATAAAATATTAAAATAAATTTAATTAAAAATAATTTATTTTAAAGTTTTATTTAAAATAAAATAAATATTTTTATTATTCATAATAATTATACATTAAATAAAACTTTAAAATAAATTAAAAATTAAAAATCACAATAAAAATTGAAATAAATAGTTAATTAAAAAATGTTTGAAAAGGGAGGGAAGGGGAGGGAGGGGACATGGGAAGGAAAAATTTTGCTAAAAAATCATTCTATTTTTTAAAATTTATGGTATTGGCCGGTATTCAGCTGATATTTAAACGGTACCGACCGGTACTAGACGAAATTGACCGGTATCGACCGATATTTTTTAATATAATTCTGTACCGTTTTTCGATCAATACGGTACATTTTGGCCGATATTGACCGGTACGGTACGGAATTCAAATCTTTACCTATAAGTAAGTTTGTATTACACAACTTTTGACTGAGTTTTAAATCGAATCTTGTAGGGGATCGGTATGTGTTGTTAGACTATTTCATATTGGCTAAACATGAAAATGTTAAAGAGATTATAAGTGATAAGGGTCAATTATTTAAATGACCAGTTCTAGTTATTTTGGCAACGATTAACCTAAGCCTAATTCTTGTTAATGGGCTCTATACTCTACCCATATTAAAAATTTTAATATGGTATCAGAGCAGATTTGGTCCGGATTATTAATTTCCCAGTTATCCGTCTGGATGTCCAATCCTAACAGCTCGGTCTGGTTAACACTGCGTTTATTTCAAGTGACAACTAGATGTCCAGTTTCAATTCACTTGAGGCAGAGTGTTAGAGTATTTCATATTGACTAAACATAAAAATGTTAAAGGGTTTATAAGTGGTAAGGGTTAACTATCCAAATGACTAGTTCTAGTTATTTTGATAATGATTGAACCAAGTTTAATTCTTATTAATAAGCTCTACACTTTACCTATATTAAAAATTCTAATGTGTGTCTCATGTCCCATGTCTCATGTCTCACGAGCTTTCTTATTTATGCTCCGGATTGGAAGTTGGAACATTTACAGGGGATAGTCTAATAATGATTAATGGCAACTTTATTATATCTTATGCGCTTGCTCGTCTTTTATCGGCTAAATTCTGAAACTTCAAAAACATAAGAACCCTATGCAGGGTCTAATATTATGGAGAGAACTTACATGATTCACTTTAGAGATGATAATGACCCGAATCAAGTCTAACTTAACTTATTTTTTAAATTCAAACTCGACATAATCTTCAGTATTGAAAGCCCATTTATAATTAAGAGTTTATGATACTTGTATTGCCCCGAATGACAAAAGAGGCTTTGATTTTATATTTTTGTGTAAACAACAAAATTTTAAAATCGAGTTTGTTTTCATTTAGACAATAAAGAGAAAGACATTTTGTTTTCATTTAGACAATAAAGACAAAGATAGTAAACTCTGAAATCAATGAATTTAAATACACCAAAAATAAAATTTTGAATTCAAAAATAAAATTAAAAATCGAATGGGTTAAATTTGAGCTTAAATCAAAATAATTCCGTTTTAATATAATTGATCAAATAATAAATCAAAATAATGTCATTTTAATATAATTGTTCAAAATGATATTATTTAATCAACATGTTTAAGAATTTATAGGACATTGATCAAAATGATATTATTTAATCAACATGTTTAAGAATTTATAGAACAAAACAATGTCGTTTAGGTCAGTATATCAAAACAACGATGTTTTTAACTAAAACGACTTAACTGTTTAAATAAGGTTTGGTTGATTCTCTAAATTTGACCTCGTCCAAATTTCAATCAACTTAAATCTAAGTTGTTAACTTCGGATTAAATCAGACCAATTTTGATAACCTTAACTAACACCATCCTTTTTGCTTAGTTAAATTTTTAATCTCTATAATTTTCATACCATAAAGTCTATAGGAAATACGATATTTTCAATTATTATAAAATGGGTACTAAATAGTGCCTTTATGTGAGAAAATTCAAAGTTTCAAAAGTTTCCATTTAGATCAAATTCATGAGCAAGAATCACATGGCCTGATTTTGTTAGTCGATGAAGATGAAGAGAAAGATAAAGGAGTACTTGCCATGAGATAAAAATCTAAATTTGTTTCACCCGATTCCTTTGTTATTGTAAATTTCAGGGACAAAAGGATTAGATTTGTAAGCAACAAAAATTGCAAGAGCTCCAATGATTAGCTAATGGGGCTGGTTCATGTAGGAAGTTTCTGAAGCCCATAGACTCATATTGAAATGTTGCTTATTGTTTTGATACTTTTGCTTAATAGTGATGTATCCACTGAATGTTATTTGTAAGTATACATTACAATATTGAAACCTTTTTTAAATTTATTGACGCGTGTAGATGGCATGCATATACTTCAATTGTTCCACTTAAAACAACTTTTTATTAAAAAGTAGGTTTTATATACATCATACTACATGATACTTATTATTATAGGGACTTTTTTGGGTGCAACGGAATTGGAATGATTTTTCCAAAGTCCTCGGATAGTAGTCAAGCTTAAGTAGCAAAGCTCAATTTAACCATCCTTTTGTGATCCTCGACCAAAAATTATGTTCATTTCTGAACACCTCACTTCACTCGTATTTAAGTACTTTACTCCACTCTCACAACACAAGTGTCTTGCACAAACACTCAAAAGGTACAAACAAGAGAGTTACGACAAATCTTACCTTTTATTTTTAAGGTCATTGTGCGCCCAACGTAACATAATTATTAAGGTAAACTTCTTATGTCGAGTCTTCACCTCCTTTTCATTTGATCCATCTTGACCATGGAATTGATTTGCTCATCACCCATCATCTGCTTTAGGCATTCAGGAGCAAAGTGCAATCCTTCACAAATGAAACAAACAATATCTCGTTTTGTTTGTTTCTTAAACTTGCATTAAAAAGATTTACATACATTTTCCTTGCCTTTCTCCAAACTATTCCATGTCCCACCATTCTTCTTGCTCTTATTGCTAGTTTAAATGGTTGGTGGCATTTTAAAATCCACCAAAGCATCTGCAAATACTATTACGCTAGGAAGGTCTTTTACATTTTGCCTTCGAAGCTCTATTTATGCCCAACCTTATAAGTTGCTTATGAAGTTGGACTTCTTGTCTTCCTCTGACATGTTTTGTATGTCCACATCAAAGATGTGTATTTCCTCACATACTCACGCATTGAGTTGTCTTGCTTTAATTATTTTAAAGCTTTCCTCGTGAGCCATAAAGTGTTATTGGGAAAGAAGTAGTCCATTAACTCATTTATTTTCTGCTAAGTGTCAATCGGAGGTCTACCCATACTGATGTTATTAGAGATATTAATTCTTCACCATAGCTTTGCATCGTCCACCATATACATAATCGTTATAGACACCTTCTCTAAATCATATGCCATTGTTGCTGCAAAGTATGTTTCCATGTCTTATAAGAAATTTTTGAACTTCTTGACAAAGCGTTTGTCATAAAAAAAACTTAGGGTTCACGCACTTTCACCTAAATGATCTCTAATCAAACTCCCAATTTGTGCCTAAACATATCACGTTTAAGCATCAATAAGCCATAGCTCATCTCCTTATAATCCTTTATCTATTCGTCAATTGCTTTCCTTATCTCTTGAAGCTCAATTGTCAAAACTTCAAAACGTTACAAGAAATGAACCACTCTCTCATCCATTAGGACTAGAGGATCAATGATCTCCTCTAATCGAGCAATTATATCTATCAAATTACTTCCACCATCCATTGTTCTCCAAACAAGACTTTGATATTAGTTGTTATGAGGATTTGTTTGGGCTAAATGAAATTAGAATGATTTTGTCAAATTCCTTATGCTGTAGTGAAGCTTAAGTTGTAAAGCTCAACTTAGCCTTCCTTTCGTGATTGCTAACCAATAATTATGTTTATTTCTGAATGTCTCACGTCATTCGTGTTTAAGTGTTTCACTCCACTCTCATAACACAAGTTTTGCACAAATAATTAAACGGGAAAAACAAGAGAGTTACAATAAATCAAATCTTTTATTAATCAAACCTCAAAGATAAAATTTAAAGAAATTCAAGTTTCTTCCAACTTGAAGAACTATACAAGAATAATGCTAAAAAAAACTCCTTACTTGATGCTCTCACAAAAAACTTTCCCTTAAAGCTCTCAACTCTCTTACATATGATTGATTTTATAACGCTTCACACAAATAAACTATAAAGAATGCCTTTATATAGGCTTACAAGAAATTAAGGACCAAAAAAGCTAAAACTACCCATTTAGTGGAGAATTGTCACTTCTTCCATTAACTCCACTAAGTTAGAGGGGAGTTATCCACTTTTGGCCACTAATTCCACTTTTGCACGTGAGATAAGTGTTTGGAAGATGTCTATTCGACCCACTTTCCCAATAATTAAAGAAGTGCTCCCACTTTATAAGATAATGCTTCCACTTTTTTAGGCCACTACTTGTCTGTTATTGTCATGTGTTGTCATATCTTCGTATCTTAAAGTCAAGTGTCTCGATGAGCCTTCCGTTTAGCCATCCTATGCCATCTTTGTCCATGATCCATTCAAGCACGTCCATAGTACAGGCTCATTGCTCCATGACCTAAGTTAGCTAAAATCAAAGTTATTATATACTAATCCTCACATGTTTATATACCTTTTGACCTCCTTGTCGAAGTTAGGTGCCTACTTGCACCATCGGACTTAGCATGACTTAATTGTGCCATCATTTTTTAGTCTCGCATCCGAATCTTGCATCTTGTTAAAGATTTTAACCAATGCACGTCAATGCTCGCCTACTCTCAAGTAATTGAGCAACAAATTAGGCATCCATCGATTTATTTTACTTCTACCTTGAAAACTAAGCAAACATTTGAAAAATAAATCAATATTAAAATTGTTTAATCATATTTAAACAATTCAAAATTCGATCATATCAATACTAAAGTAAAGTGGTTTTGTTCAATCGATTTCACAAAAGACGAACACATTTTGCTCAGAATTCAAAGTTGCGACAAACCTGTGTCATTAGTACAAGTGAGGAAGTTGGTATATTCCAGGGATATGGAGCTTTGTGTACAATCTCTTCGCCTTTTATTTTAATAAACTCATGAACATTTGATTATCGGTCTCTTTCTAAGAGTTATCGGATAATACTCTATTTTCTGACCCACCACAGAATTGTACAAATTCCTTTTGTAATTTTATTGATTTTTAAAATAATAATATTGTTATTTAAATTTTTTACTAAATTTATGCAAATTATTTTAATATAAATAATTATTAAAATTAAAAAAAAAGCAATATGATAAAATTATTATTTAGAATTTTAATCTTATAAACCATTTTTGTAATTTAAATAATTAAAAAAATTTAAAATTTGAGTAAAATTATGTTAAAAAATTCGCTTCATTTAAAAAAAAAAAAAATTTCTGGACTCTACCATTGACAAGTACTTTGGTGACATTACTTCAGCATATGGTAACTGATGTTTGGGTCATATTTTTAGTGATACTGTGATTTCATTGCAGAATTGTTCATTGCCTACTCATATAAATTTTTTATTCATAACTAATTATCTAATCATTTTGTATTAAAATAATTAAAATTTTAGTGAAAATATTATATATATATATATATATATATAGATATTTCAATATTATAAGATATTTCTAAAGCAATTTAAAATACTAAAAATATTTTTAAAATAAATTAAATTGTAAGGTGTCTTGTAATCATAAACATATTTAAAATAAAAAAAAATCGGTTATTTTTATAACTAAAATTTAAGATTTTAAATAAAAATTATTATTAAATTTAAAAGTAATTTTAGATATAATAATTATTCGATAAAAATATTTAAAATTTTAAATATATGAATTTAAAATTTCTAAAAATAATTATTTCTAAAACTAAAAGTCCTAAAGTATCAAATATTTATTTATAAATAATAAATTTATTTTTTAAACTAATATATATCAATAAATAAAATTAACAAAAGGTGTAACCAAAACGTTGGAAATCTATCCTCTTAGGCAAGCAGGGACCTCAGTTGTCTCACCTCTTCTTTGCAGATGATTTGATTTTGTTCTCCGAAACCTCTTTGGATCAGGTTCAAGTCATACAAAAAGTGCTTGCTATTTTCTGTACTTCCTCTGGTCAGAAAGTCAGCAAAAACAAGACACGTTGTTTTTGCTCCAAGAATGTTGATCGCTCATTGGCTCGAGCTTTAAGCAGACAACTGGGTTTCCAGATTACAGATAATCTAGGCATCTACCTCGGGGTCCCTCTCATTCATGAATGAACTACTAGGCACTCCTACCAATACATCCTTGATAATGTCAAACAACGGTTATCCAGTTGGAGTGCTAAACATTGATCACTTGCTGGTCTAGTTACCTTAGCACAATTGGTTATTTTTGCTTTACCTGTTTTTACTATGCAAACCGTGCGCTTACCTCTGCTTTTCTGTGATGACCTAGAAAAAATGCTTCGCAATTTTATATGGGGTTCTGATAGTAATCACAAGAAGATCAATTTGGTTAACTGTGATACTGTGTGTAAACCGAAGGATATGGGGGGTTTGGGCCTAAAGAAAATTCGTTCCACCAACGATGCTCTTCTTTGTAAACTAGGATGGACGCTTGTCTCCAAACCCAATGTTCTTTGGGTTCGAGTGTTGTGTGCTAAATATAGATTCTCCAACTTTCCACTCCCAATAACTATTGACGCAAAGGGTGGCTCTATGGTTTGGCGAGGAATTGCTGCTACATGGGACTTCGTCCAGCGCTGTATAAGGTGGGTTGTTGGCAATGGTTTGACAGTTAAGTTCTGGACGGATGCTTGGGTTGCGGATCTTGGTCCCCTCAGTAGCTACACGACCACGGTACTGCCTCAAACTCTTATGGCTCTCACAGTAGCACACTATATGGATGATAATGGCTGCTGGATTTGGGATAGGTTTCAAGCTTTCCTCCCAAGGCGAATCTGTATGCATATCGCAGCCATTCACCCTCCTAGTAGCAGCTTCGGATATGATAAGATGATATGGGGTGTTTCGTCCACGGGCTCCTTTAGTACTGCTTCAGTTTACAACTTGATCGAGGACTTTTATAGGGCGGACAACCATATTCTGTGGAAACAGATATGGAGCTGGCCGGGGCCACCGCGCATTAGCTCTTTTCTCTGGCTTCTGGGCCGAGGTAGCCTCTTAACAAACCAGCAGCGAGTCACTAGACACATAGCATGCAATGCAACATGTGCTAGTTGTGGTGGTGTGGAGTGTTGTATGCACGTCGTGTGGGATTGCCCAAGGGTTAAGCAAATTTGGGCGACAGTTCTTTCAGGTATTGCTCACATTAGTTTTTTTTTTTACTCCAAATTAACTTGCTTAAGCAAAAATTTACAAAATCATAATAAGGTTAATGGCGTTGATTGGAATATTTTATTTGGTACTTCTTGTTGGTTTTTTTGGTATTGGCGAAACAAATGCCTGTTTGATGTGCACTTCTCTTGGCTTTCAAATCCTCTGCAGATTATTTTCTCTTATGTAGAGTGGATTCTCAGGGCGAGGGTCTTAGCGGGTCGGGTTCTCTCAGCTCAGCGCAACCCAGTAGTGCGGTTTGTTAGGTGGTCACTGCCACCTTTGGGGTGGATCCGGCTGAATACTGATGGTGCTTTTCATCGTACTACACAGACTGCGTCTGCAGGTGGAGTTCTCCGAAACCACACAGGGGTCTGGCTGGGAGGATTCGTACACAATATAGGTACTTGTTCAGCAGTTTGTGCTGAACTTTGGGGTGTCTACTCGGGCCTCTTGCTTGCTTGGGAGTTGGGGTACCGGCAGATAGAGCTGGAAGTTGATTCTTTGTTAGTTGTCAAATTCCTAACTTCCTCGAACAATCCAAGGACCTTCCCTGATTCGCTAATTTGGGGTATCCAAGGGTTGCTAGCTCGGACTTGGACAGTGCGCCTTCGTCACATTTATCGAGAGGCCAATAGGTGTGCGGACTGGCCGGCCACTTATGCTCAATCTTTTGGGGTTGGTATCACTACACTCCGAAACCCACCTGTAGGGTGTTCTACTATCCTCATTGCGGATATGACTGGGGACTTTGTTCCCCGTTATAGTTAAGTTTTTAATAGTTTAGTTTTTCCTTTTTCTACACAAAAAAACAAATATGTAGAAAAAATTGTGATATGTGAATTAAGTCCTATTCTCAACTTTGCATCTCAAGTCCGAACGAAGACATCAAGAACCTGAGTTCCTGCCTGGATTTTCACTATTATTTATTATTTATTGTTGGCCTTTAAAGCTAAATGGAAAGTTTTGACAAAATAAAAATAAATAAAATTTAATTAAAAATATTTTTAATTATTCAAAAATATTTTTTAATTTTAGTAGTTAATTATAAAAAGTTTTCAAATACTTCACAAATTTTCAATTATAATCTAAAATTTAGATACTGACAATTAAATATTAAAATTTTTTTTTTTCAAATATAGTCTAACATTAATTTTTCCATTAAGAGAGCTAACGTAGCAAGTCACATCAGACTGTGTTTTTTGACACGTAAGATGTCAGGTGTAATGTATGAACATGTCATAAGTTTGTAAATTTTAATTAATTAACGTTAATAAAACAATTTTAAAAAGATAAAAAATTCTTAGCCCTAACCAATGTAATTTCACCAATCGCAGAAGTAAGATATCTTTGGCTACTGTCTATTCACTCACCACTTTTCGCACTGTTCACTCACGACATTGCTCACTGTCTGCAAACTCGCTCACCGTCTGTGAACCTACTTCCCCACCGTCTCCTCACTAACTAGCTCCTTTTGGCACGCTAATCTTGCCATTGTTTGAAAACATTTTTTTCCTCTTCGCATGCAATTAAAAGTATGTCTTCTCTTTGTTTTGATTTTTTTGTTTCATCTTTGATTTACTGTGCTTAGTATCATTCCTCTTATAGGCACACTATACATTTGTATTTTAGGATTTTGCTCTTTTATAGGACTAGCAGTATGAGATTAGAGAAATTTATATTACAAATAGTTGAAAATATGGACTCTATATTATTGTCATTTTGCATATCAACTGGGCGCGAAGAACCATTATACTGCCATAGGAAGCTTTGATGGATAGATAAGAATTTGGAGTATGCCACCAAACTAAACTACAACTATACTTAAACTTATCGTGTTCATAATATATACGATTGATGATTTTATACTCTTAACATGCAATAGTCTCAATGTATGCCATTAGTCTAACAAGTGGAGCTTTTCTTGGAGCAATGATTGAGATCAAATTAAAAAGAAGGTTATGTTTCTGAATCATATATTAAATATTACCACAGAATTCTAGTAACTTATTTATATTACTAGGTGCATTGCTATGTAAAACCCTTAAATATTTGATATGGAAGGCATTGTCTTACCTCTTGAAGTAGTTTACGTTAAAACTATCCTAATTTCAAATCTTGAATGTTATATATAAACAAATATTTGGCTCACTATAAGCATCAAGTTTAATAAAAAGATATAAATATAATGAGCTTATTGTTGTAATTTCTAATAGAAATTGGAAAATGGCATCCATGTGCATGTGATAATAAGACCATAGGAGTATAAGACTACTGTATGAAGTGATGTGCTATGTGAACCAAAAAGCATGCTGAAATGTTATCTATTATTGGTTTGAACCTTGATGGAGCCTTTATGCTTTCTAGTGAATAAAAAGAAAGTAGTTGAGTATAGTTATGTTATATCTATATCCCAAATATAGTTACACAAATAATAAGAAAAAGGAAAACATGTGCTTTAACTATTATCTTATTTGCTCAAAATCAAAGTGAGCACTAGTTAGATATTCTGCTCTACATACCAATCGGCCTTTTCTAAATTCATTGATTTTTCTATTTTTTCATCTATTGTTCAAGCTTATAAAACCAAGTTATTGACCCTTAAGTGCACAATAAGTAATGTTATAGAGCTTAATCACTACTTGACTTACTCTTATCATCCAACTGTTTGTCTTGAAAAAAACTTTTTTATTTTGTTCTAGTTAACAAAATACAGCACACTAAATGCTTTAAGTTAGGCATCAACCATTAATGCATTTAAGGTTCCTCAGTGAAAGATGCTCATATAATGTACTTTAGAATAATTTGATGGTGGTTAAATAGTTTAAAACATATCTTAATAACCAATATTCTCTTAACTTCACATGCTTTTCACATGATTCATACTAGTTGGTTGAGCTGTCAAGATAAGTTTTTCCTGCCCTCTTTATCACCACTGTTATCATATTAGGTAATTTATGATTAGGATTATCATAATATCAACTGATGTTTGTCTCTTGTAAATTTTCTTATTCATCCATTAAGTTTTTATTAATTACGCTCACCACGTATGGGTCATTTGGCTTCCATTGCTTAAATTTTGCATCTTATCTAATATATGTTGTTTAATTAAAAACTAATGATATAATTATTTGTTTTGTAGATGCTAATTAATTTTGAATTTCATTATGGTGGGGATGTTAGAAAAACATGATAATTAATATGTTTGGGGTAAGATTAAAAGGAAGAAAGATATAGGTGGTAATGAACTTTGCATGCTAGTCCTTAAAAGAGTGTCTAAAGATAAAGCACATAGAGTAATATCTATGTTTTACAAACTTTTCAATAAGTCAATGAGAAGCTTGAAGGAGTTAAGCTTCTAATATGATAAGCACATATTGGCAATGCTCGATTGCGTGGAAGAATTAAACTGCCATAATTTTGAATTCTACTACGAACATGATATGAGCATCCTACAACAGATGGTGAAGAATTTGATTATGATATTAACAATGACTTTAATGCTAGTACAGAGCATAATATAAATATGAATGACGAGGGGTTGCTCTAATTTGAAGTAGAACAAGATGATGATTTCATTGTTATATAGATGAGTGAATTTGGAGATGATTTAGTTGATAATGAGTTATTTGAAACTGATGATAAAGAATATATTACTGTGAGAATAAATGAGAGGAGATCTACCAAGACTTTATATAATAGGTTTGAATGTGACAATGTTGGGGATGTGGTTAGAGCTAGTGGAAAGGATTGCAATGAAGATGGTGATTATTCTAAAGATACACAAAGATAATAAGGAAGTTTATATAGTTGGTTTAGCGAATACGAGGATAATGATGATAAAGTTCAATCACCAGTTTGTAGCAATGATGAAGCATTTATTCCAAAGAAGAAATACATTGACTTTAATCCAAAGGTAGATATAAAGGATTTTAAGATTGAAATTGGTATGAAGTTTAAGGATAATAAGAAGTTGAGGGAAGCAATAAAAAACTATGCAATTACTAACAATATGATGTTTTAATGGTGAGATTCGGTGTGAGAATAGAGGTTATTTGTGAGCCACAACGTCCATTTCAGGTGTATGCTAGCTGGATTAGAAATGAAAAGATATTTGTCATTAAGATCATAAAAATGAAGCATAATTGTAGGAAAGTGCAAAGAAACAAGCAAGCTAGCAGGAAATGGATAACAAATGAATTCTTACACAAGTTTAAGAGGAACTCGAATTGGTCAATTATTAAGATGATGGATGATCTTTAAAGAAAATATGCATCACAGGTGACTAAATCCCAATATTATAGGGCTAAATAGGAAGCTATTGTCATGCTACAAGGATCTGTTGAAGGCCATTGTACCAAGTTATAGTCTTATAAGCAAGAGTCACGACGAGTTACTAAAGATGGATAGTATATTATTCAAATTGAAATTGAAGAATAGTCTGGATAGTCAATATTTAAAATGTTTTATGTGGGATTTAGTGCTTTAAATTATGGTTTTATTTGTGGATGTAGGAAAAAAATTACTAAATGGATGTTTTATGAGGACATTCCTTGAAGGTGCTTTATTAGCTGCAGTTGGTCATGATGAAAATAATAAGATGTTTCCTATATCTTAGGATGTGGTTGAGGGAGAAAATTACCTATACTGGCATTAGTTTTTGAACATTCTTACTGAAGATCTAAATATAAATGGGAATGCATGGACTTTTGTAAGCGTTCAATAGAAGGTAAACTTTAAATATCTATATATGTAATGTTCATTTCTTTATGTGCTTTGAGTTCTTCAATTTAGGTTACCT
The DNA here is from genome assembly GCA_026874005.2 of Erythroxylum coriaceum. Lineage (NCBI taxonomy): Eukaryota > Viridiplantae > Streptophyta > Magnoliopsida > Malpighiales > Erythroxylaceae > Erythroxylum > Erythroxylum coriaceum. The sequence continues at coordinate 674,363 of JANQAP020000154.1, forward strand.
TACTTTTTTATTACAGTGTTTTTTCGATGCATTAAATAATCTCTTCCCAGAAGTTGAGCATAGAAAATGTGTCTGATATGTCTATTCAAATTGGTCTAGTGTATATAAAGGCCACACATATAGGATTTTATTTTGGTAAGTGGTGAGTTGCACAATCAAAGTGGAATCTGATGAGGTAATAAATCGGTTGAAGACTATCTAAAAAGAGGCCTATGATGATTTCAAACTTAAGATACTAGAGACTTTTGTGAAGGCATTTACGAGAACAAGACCAAAGTGTGAAATAGTCCAAAACAACATATCAGAGACATTTAATAGATTCATTTATGAAGTTTGTACAAAAAACTTGATCAATATGTTAGAAAATAAATATGTTTCCTTCATAACTAAGATACATTAAAAAAGAGATATAATGCTTAAATCCACAGACGATATATGCCCAAGAGTGAGGAAGAAAAGAAAAGTTGCACAATGGGAAGCAAGGCACTGTAACCAAGACTAATAAGATTTTGAAATTTGAAGTCACACTTTTTACAGACAAGTTCATCGTTGATTTACAAGTACAAACTTGTCAATGTAAAATTTAATATTTAATAGGAATTCCATATAAGTAATATATA
>JANQAP020000155.1:25207-40064 GCA_026874005.2 Erythroxylum coriaceum
CGAGCGGGTTGTATACGTAAAGATATTTGGTGGCTTTGATTGGACTTTTCCCCGGTTTGGAAATGTGAATAAAGTCCGCAATCAAACATCCATTTTCGACTATTTTATTGGAAAAACAATCACAAAGATGTGGTTATCACAGCCTGCGAAAACAAAAGGGCTCATATTTATCTTTGCTTCAAGATTGACCAATGAGGTTTAATTTAGTATTATCCTCCAACTTCTGACTCATGCTCTAATATTTTTAACAGAATCCACGTCAAGTTCAAGTTCAAGTTGACCCATCATTTTAATTTGAGAGGCAATTCCTAGTACAGATCAAGAATACTCCAAAACTATTATAGTTCACTGCCGTTTAATCTTAAAACGACCACAAGATACTTTTAATTAAACCCGATAAGAATAATATTTTGTCGTGCACAGCCATTTCATTTGCTCTCTTTGAAAAAAGAAACAGAAAAGTCTGTACGCGGCCTTCTAGTCAGGACTGTCCGTATTGAATCCTAGGGTTGCAGAGTGCAGACCGGCTGTCTGTCAAGCGTTGTGTTACGTGGACCAAAAGGCAAAAGGCAAAAGGCTTTGTGTTGAATTGGCCTTCTCAAAAGTCAAAATCTATCCTTCCGTTTTCTACTTCTCAAAAGTCAAAATCCTTCCGTTTTTTACTTCTCAAAAGTCAAAAACCATTGTTTACACTCACACGAAACAGAAAATGCCGTACAAAGGTTTGATTTGTACGTACTTTCAGTCAGAACACCAGGATGTCAGTTTGCTTATTAATGTTAATAGTAAAAATTGAAAATGTGACAGTTTGTAGATTGCTCCAAATGACTTACCCAAAAAAAGCCCATACGTTTCACCCCCCAAAAAAAAAGCCCATACGTTAGATGGGATCCCAATAATTTATATTTTTCAAATTAATAAAAACTATCATCCCTGTTCTCATTTCTCGTTCAGACTATTACCGTTACTAACACTAACTTCAAACGAATTACTGATTTTCTTATTATTAAAATAAAGTAAAAAAGTAAAATGCATAATCTTAATATTGCACCTGTGCTTGTTGACCTCCTTGAATGAATACTATGTGCGCGGGAATTGAATTTGGACAAATACAAAATAAGCTAGGCCCTTAGGCATTTCAGCTAAGGTGCACGAAGCGTTATAAATCAATTGAGTGTTTTAATTTGTACACTGGCCTTTCAAAGAAAGAAGAGAGCGATCTTATGATCTTATCTTCCATTAATCAATACCTCAACTTTAACACAGACAATTATGCTTGTCTACCATTAAACTCTTTATAACTCTCCACGCACCTAAATGACACGTCTAACTAATTCAGTGATCGTTGAATGGGAATGGGTGCCATACGCATTACCATAACATAAATGAAATATCTCTGAAACTATTCGAGCTCGAGGCATTCGCAACGATTGCCACATCCATCCATTAACATTAGAAACCCCAAAGGTCAAAGACTTTTGCTGAAATCGTGTAAGTTTTGTGCATGCATAAAGTAAAAGGAGAGAAATAGAACGGAGACAAAAAAAGAAAGGAAGGGAAGTCGAAGAAAGGAGGAGGAAGATTATAAATTGAACTGCCTTTCCTTGTTCTAAAATATACATATTAATCACAGATATAAAGTAGGTTTCATAAACTTTGACGTGTTATCAGTGGAACATGTACATTTTAAAAACTGAAATAAAGCCCTACAACTACAAGATCGAAAATTTAATCCTCCACCAACTTAATTTGATCCCATTCAGGATTTGGTTCTAAAAGTTGTCCGGAGAATAGGTGCAGAAAGCAGGCCTGAAGCGTGCAAAAAGTTACTTCTAATAAGCACCGGTGTCTGTTCGAATGCCTTATAAATATTTTCCATCCTTTTGTTATAATCAAATTTGAACACGTGTAAGTTGCACCATATATTATTATAAATATTTGGTCCACCAACAACACTAGGTCTAATATTGTCGTCATTTCTGTGCATCGTAAAATACACATTCGCGATGGTATTTCTAGTCAAATAAATAAATATATTATTATTATTACATATAAAATAAAATTTTGGACATAAATGAAAATTTTTCACAATTTTAACTAAAAAATTCCTTAAACTTTTAACATTAGAATAATAAGATCTCAAAAATGTCTTTTCAATATATATATTCTTTTATCACACAAAAATATAAGTATACTCTATATTTGCCCTTTTATAAGAATTCTATGTATCAAAAGTATCAAACCTTTGATCATGTTTGAATTATGAGTTTTATAAAAAATATTGGTTAACTTAGATCCTTAAAAGACATATCTTTAGAGTTTATACCTGTTAAGAAAAAAGAACATGTGTCTTGGCCAATGTACCTGAAATTTTAGTTGTCAGCTCTTGTTGATGTTTTGAGTATTGGAGTAGTATATAATACATAAAAGTGCTAAAATTATAACATTCTTCTGCGGTTTAGTTGCTTTTCAACAAATAAAACGACTGAGGATTGCATATAGATCCAAATTTTGTGTATTTTCATAATTATTATAATAGATTACTTCACAAGAACTTACCGCTTAACTTTGTAAAATTATTTGTGTCACGCTACAATAGATTATTTAAACATTTGAATCTCTACTATTAAACTAAAATTACACAAATTTGTTTAGTAAATTGCACGGGGTCGACGTGTTAATCCCTATTTGCAGAGTGAATAAAAAGCGACATCACCAATAGACATTGAGTGACAGTAGCTGTTAAAGTTGGGGACAGGCAGGGACTGATTTGGGTCTAATCATTGCCTCGTGCATGCCATCGATCTCTACTCTCTACTTTCCTTTTGTTGGTTGAAACGTCCACTGTAACGCCATCATGCTTTACTGAATTATCTAGTGAAGTGTTGCCAGGATTTGCTTATTCTTTTTCTCCTCAATTATGTATTTCCCTTACATGTATGAAACTAATACTGCACTTATGATCTGATGATAATAATATAATGTATGATTAGATACAAATAACATATTTTAAGACATAGCATATGATTCTTTTTAGAACTACAAAAGATAAGGATAATAATAAAAAATTAAAAGGGTTACAGTCGGAGCAGGGACTGGTCATGTCAGGCGCACCTCCGCTTCACAAGTGCTTCCAAGATTGGATCCCACACTCCCTCGTGGGCAGAATTATTGTCCACCCCATGCCCATGCCTTTTCATTTCTATTAGTCCCCATGTCTCCTTCGATACGACGCATACTTTCTCCTCTCAAGCGCTTATTTATAGGCTTTACGACTCACTCACTCTTCACCTCATTATTCTATCTAATATCTTCTCCTTCCTTGTGTTTCTTAAAAATAACACTCATCACTACTAAGCTGTATAAGTATGAGTTTGGAGGCATCCAGCTGCCATTTCTTCTTCTCCTTTTTACTGTGTGTTTTGTACGTCTACTGAGCAACTAAATATTCATCACTTTCATATACACTACGTACTAATAATTCATTCATTTATATCCTCGTAACATACTAGAAGTCCAACCGAGATGAGGATGATGATTGATCTAGGCAATCAAAGAGGCCCCCTTCATATTCTCGATGCTCCAACCTCTGTGGAGTGCGGGAGAGAGGTAAGGTTCCGGCGTTCGTTGAGGTCTCTAGTGGAGTGCATGGTTCCATGTTGTGGTTTTGTGCCGTCGGATTCACTTGCAAATGACGTCACAGTTTCATCCCCATCATTGTCAACAACTCATCATCACGGCTCTGGGTCCAGTTCCAGCGTCGTCACAGGGACCTTCTTTGGTTACAGGAAGAGTAAGGTGAGTTTTTGCCTGCAAGAGGACACGCATATCTCTCCTATTATACTGCTAGAATTCGCTGTGCCAACCGCGTTCCTTGCAAGAGAGATGCAGTATGGGTTGCTCCGAATAGCACTGGAATGCTCCTGCAGCAACAGGAAAAACGAAGGTACGAACCGGTCCTCCCTCTTCAACGTGGCGGTGTGGTCTATGTACTGCAACGGCAGGAAGGTGGGTTACGCCTTGAGGAGGCAGATGACGGTGAATGACGCAGCCGTACTCAAACAGATGCAGTCAGTCTCAGTTGGCGCCGGCGTTTTGCCTGCGGCCCCTAATTCCCAGGACGGAGATCTCATGTACCTTCGTGCTAGTTTCCAACGAGTCATCGGATCAGTTGATTCGGAGTCCTTTCACATGATTAATCCCGTGGGCAGTTCTGGTCAAGAACTCAGTATCTTCCTCTTGAGATCATGATGTCATTTTTACATTTTCTGTACTATATGTATACATACATACGAATATATATATATATGTTTCGCATTTAATTATATGGAAAAAAGTAGCCTTAATTGTATCCTTTTCTTCAATTATTTTATTATTGATACGTTATATATATATAATTAGATTTGTAATTGGTAACTTCCTCTAAAAGAAATTGTTCGGTCTTACCTTTCATGTTATGTTGGATTAATTACTTTACTTGGTGGCTAAGGTTAAAAACAAATTGCAATCAGTTTCAAACACCAATTAAAGGTTGTGATCACTTTTTGCAACATTGAATGATACAAGTGGGGCCCTCGTATTCGCCGATTAATATTGATTGGTGTGTATGATTATGAATTGTTTCTTACCGAAGAAAATAATTAAATTAATTAAACCAAGTGCATGCCCCCACTATCAGCCAGAGCTCTCGTGAAAAAAAGGGAAAAGGAGAAGTATAGCGAGGAAGAACGAATGTCTCTGTCTGCATCCACTTTTCATTCCTTAAGCTATCTATCTCTAGCTTCAGTGCAAGGTGGAGATAGAATTTAGAAGCAGCAGCTAAGTTGAAGCTGTCCCTAGGAAAGAGAAGTGGCACTAATTAGGCCACTAACTTTTCGATAATTTGGCTGCTTCTGTGCATCTATACATGAAAAAAGGAATCAAATGTCACATAAAATACCATAAGATGCCAAACTGTGATTGACCGTTGACTGCCTCTTTTGAATTATTGAAGCCCTTGATTAGAACAAAAGGGGGATGATAGTTGTTGTTGTTGATATATGTAGCAGACGTCTTCCACCAAATTTATATAGACTCATTTTCGATCGTCTTCTTCTCCGTGGACACAAAATAGACTAGATGCCTATGATTTAATATGACAATTATATCATACATTGGACATGCACACGAGTGGGAGTTTCCCACAAGAACACGACAGAACGGGACCCGCCTAGTCTTACGCTTTGTCCAATTTTTATCCAAAGTCCACTCAATCAGATATGAAATCCAAAGTTCAGTCCAACTGACTCATAGTTTGGACTCTACTGCCCTGACGAGCCCACTTTATGTTAGTTTATATTGCACTAGTTTCCTTGTTGGGTCTGGTAATTTCAGCCTTCCTTCCATCTACTGTTGGGAAGTGCTAACGATAAGGTGAATTATCAACTAAACTCGTTTAAAATAGGTGTGGTGTTGAATAAGTTCACTTAGTTTACTAACGTAATACATCCAATGTTACTATCAGATTATCGAGGTAAACAAATGATCTTTCCTGTACAATGCAACTAGAAAAGTGTATACGACGGGTATGGACTATGGATTGAAGAAAATGGAAAGGAAGGACAGTACAAGTATGACTGGAGGGTGTTATGGTGGTTCTGGCTGGCCAGATTGTATTAAATAGACTGGACCCATGGCTGGCTGCAAAGTGTACATCCATCTGACTGGACCAAAATAGAGGAGTGTTGGATGTGGGTTGGGTATAGTACTATTGTGTAATCATTTAACAGCTAAGGCCAATAATTAATTTGAATGCAAAGAGGAAAGACAGCTAAGACCTCTCTCTCTCGCTTATAGTATCACTTGCACATGATCATATTAACAAAAAGGCCAACCTATTGCTCTTTAATTTATTTATAAAGCAAATAAGAAACGCTTTTTATATTTATTACCTTTACCTATTTTGATATCGATTGAAAATTCGAAAAAGAAAGCCTAGCCATCATGAATAACCACAAAAGGATTTGACTCTCTCCCTTAATTAATTAATCAACTATATTAATAATATTAAGTATGTGTAACTGCAACTGCAATGCATGCGTCTTGGTTGGTGTTGGAAGGGAGTTGGCAGAACTAATACATCTGTCCCTGTCGCCTGCTCTGTCCGACTCCGACTGCCTTTCCTGCGTAATCATCATCACTCTTCTACTGCATCTAATCCCCTTTAACTAATTGCATATTACATTTACATCGTACGATTTCACTCCTTCTGTTTTTGTTTAATACACATACAAATGATTTCAATGAGGATAGGCCACTAAGATATATGATTCATAATAATTGCTTCTCCTTCTTTTAGTAAGTAATGCCCCTCCTTGTCACACCATGCGAGTCATATCATATGGTCTGGTCCCTTTCGCCTCTCTTCTTCTTCTTCTTCTTCTTCTTCTTTGTGTTTTCTTACGACTTTAATTTTTGCAACAACTCCATGGTCGATCAGCATGGGTCCCAATCCCATTACGGTCGTTTTAGTTGAGAACTAACTCATTATACAAAGTATACAATTTACTCGACGCACAGGTTGTTTCCAGATGGTCGTAACACACGAACGCAAGCACAATAGGATGTCTGTTTCAGATAACATCTCGTCTTCGTCTTCGTCTTCATCTCATTCTCTTCCCTTCCAAACTTCCCCAAGGTAAAAGTTCTCTCTTCTTCTTCTTTTCTCTTTTTTTTTTTGCTTTTTATTGCCAAATCCAAGAAACACCATTTTCTGACTTCATTTGTCATGCACTTACCTGCAGTTTTCCGGTCGCTGACATGATCAATGGTTTCACTCTTCTTGGTAATGTAACCTCCAAGACATCTTCCCAGTCAATTTCTGTAAGTAGTATCCTTCTATATTCTCCACTCCTAAGCGACTAGTTCTTATTATAGTACTTCTTCAGTTCACTTTAAATCGCTCCTTTTGCTATAATTTACCAACCATAACATATCTACTGTAAAGCTATATGCGTCACGATGTGAAGAGTGTGCGACTTCCCAGCTCTTTTAGTGGAGTGTGTGCACTGTTGTACCTTTTCTGAATAAGTTTATGCAGCTTGTTCTTTTTTTTTTTTTCCAATGCTTCCAAATGACTGTCCTCAACTCCATCACTGTAGACGGAACTTTCGTTAACATTGTCTTTTAGAGAAGACAATTTCTTACTTCCTTTACTTGATGGTTGCACTTGGTAAAATTTCATAGCCGTATCACATTAACTAAATGCCTTCTTTCTTAAACAGCATTTTATTTCATGCTACAGATCGTAAAGTTGGAGGAAGATTCATCCTGTGAGGCTTCACTTAGTTGGGATTCCGAGAACAAAGTGGGTTCTAGTACCATCATTTCAATTCCTAGTGACGAAACTCCCACTCCTAAGGTTTAATACACGTTCCTGTTCTATTATTGCCCATTTAAAGAAAAGAATTTGAGCGCAAGAATGGAGTTCTCTGTAGTCAGAATTGTCTCTGTTCATGGAAAGCAAGAAGATTGCAATAAAGAAACAGGATATAGAAGGAGAACAACATACATTTTACCTATGCTATTGATTCCTTTTAATTTTTAATACTGCATTATATATTAGTAATCTTAGTGGAAATCTTTCCGTGTCTTATAATGACCTCTTGTTACCTATTGCAGCCTTCTGCTGAAATCAGGAAGGAGATTGCCATACTTGAGGCTGAAATATTCCACTTGGAGCGTCATCTTCTTTCACTCTATCGAGCAGCTTTTGAGGAAAAGCTGCCCTCCTTACCTTATATCGACAATAACCATTTACAACACAAGGTTGGATCACCATTTCAAGTTGCTTCAAATCAGAGAAATCAGGATATAAAATCATGTGCACGAATAAATGGTTCCATTCATGTTGATCAAACCTTTCCTCCGCAAGGTCGGCCGACTTTGGACAAGCAAAGCTGCCCTGCTACCGTTCATTCGAAGAGAACGAAGGTATGCATGCTTGTCCACTAAAATAATCTGCCATTTGGGTTGTGTTCAAAAATTAAGATGCCTGATCATTGCAGGACCAGAAAAATGCTGATTCTGGTCATCGCAGTCTTGCGGATCACCTGGGTGCTTCCTGCTTTTTTAACAGCCTTATGACTCCAGATAGACTTTCTGAAGACATAGTGAGATGCATATCTTCTATTTACTGCAGACTTGACAACCCCCAATATCGCCAAATTGGTTTATCAGTTTCTCCCCTGTCATCTTTGTCTTCCTCCAGTATATTTTCTTCAAAAAATCCTCAAGATAGTTGGAGTCCACATTGCAATGAGGATGCTATAGATTGCCAACTTCAAGGATTAAAAGAAAGGAATGGACCTTATGCTGGAATGGTGGAGATTGTGAACCTGTGCTTAGATAATGACGCCCTCATTTATGCTGCTACAGCACTGAAAAGTTTCAGGTGGTTAACATCCCTGTTTTTCAAATTTGGGTACCATTGAGCTTCTTAAAACCCTTTCACTTTAGACCTCTAACCAAGCATTGTAGCTCCAGATTATGTCATCCTTTATGATACCATCATACTAGACATCAGGCAAAGGAATTATAGTTCGTAATTCTGGCTAGGGACAAATGACATCCTTGTTTGTGGGTCTTTTTCAGAATGGGAGAAGTTAACTATGCATTCAAATATTATCTTCATAAATTTATCTAAGCATTCAAAAGGTTACTGCTCTTCATATATTTCTCACTGCTTTATATCGGTGTAGGTCAATGGTACGAAGTCTTGAGATGGTGGATCCAAGGAAGATGAGGAGGGAAGGGAAACTTGCATTTTGGATTAACATCCATAACGCCTTGGTCATGCATGTTAGTATTCTAAATTCTTAAATTTCCTTATACTTTCCCCTATGGATAATTAATAACAGCAGGAAACAAGATTAGTTTGTCTGGCATAACTACATTTAACCCATAACAAGAGGAAGTTGTTCATACATTCTTGATCAATGCCGCAGGAAAGTAGTTATAGATGATACAGACTATACATTCCAAACTTACAAGTTTTCAGGCTGATCCATGTCTAGCATTTCTTGGGTACTAAATATCTGATTCTAAAGTGACGGTCCTAAGTAATTGACCTCAGACCCGTCTGAGAGGCTAGGATGCAACGTCAAGAAACTATTCTTTTTTTCTTTTTTTGTATACAAAGGAAAAAAGACAACGGAACTTATAACACTAATGCACCTCTCGCCGATAAGACACGCCTTGGTTGTCCTGTCGAATCCACGGTCTTAGAGCAGGTGGGACGTCAAGAAACTATTTATCCTAGAACTTAACAACAAGATAACAGAGAGGAGTCAAATGGTTGGGTTCGATATCCTACTGGCTTGAAGACATAGCCACCTTGATCATGAAATGTCGTATCTTTGAATTCAGAAACTATGGCTAATGTAGAAGGAAAAGACTATTGCAATTGCTGTAAATATGGTCTAGATGTGATGAAACTTTCTTGCAGGCATATTTAGCTTACGGGAATCGTAATCATGTAAGAAATGCGTCTATTCTGAAGGTGAGAAAATGTAATCTATATTATCTGTTACTTTGTCTGTCACATTGAAGTTGGATTATTCATACTTTGATTAATGTTGTTGTATAATCACTTCAGGCGGCTTACAATGTGGGTGGACATTGCATAAACGCATGTACGATACAGAATTCAATTCTTGGAGTGCGGTCGCACTACTCACAGAGGGTATGATTATGTTGATAAATTGGGAAAATCTTGTATTTTTACTGTTGGAGGTAGCTAGCTATATGTACACGATAAAGCACATGAATGCAGACATTTTTCATTATGTTTTGGCAAACTATTGTCCTGACAAACATTTTGCTGATGCTTTAGGAATTCTTATTAGACAAGACGATAATGGTATGATTTCTCTATATTTGCATGAAATGTGTGTGGAATGGTTGCAGTGGCTACAAGCACTGTTTTCCCCTGGAAGGAAACTGAGGAACGGAAACATCAAACATGTTTATGCCCTGGAGTATCCAGAACCGCTTGTGCATTTTGCACTCTGTTCGGGGGCATACTCGGACCCACCGGTAAGAAAACGGGTTGTTTTTGTTCTTTCAATTATTTAAACATGTAGAAAATGGGCTTTGAGAATTTTTTTTTTTTTTAAATTTACTTGAAGGTTCGAGTGTATAGTAGTAAGAACATATTTGAGGAACTAAGACTTGCGAAAGAGGAATTCATACAAGCGAGGGTGTACATCCAAAACCAAAAGGAAGTAAAGATATTCCTACCAAAATTGCTTTCATATTTTCAGAAAGATATGTCTATGGATTCGATGGAGCTACTAGAATTGATATCTCGTCATCACGAAGAACAACAATGCAAGGCTTTGAGACGATGCATTGCGAGGGAAAAGCCTGATAAGTGCATCAATTGGTTACCACAAGCCTCTTCCTTCCGCTATTTGATCCATGTCCAAAGCGAATTTGTCCAGTAAGGTTAAATTTCAATTCCTCGGTCGTTGACAGGTCCTGGACTAGGCCCACCAATGTATTATGTGTTGTGTATAATAAATTATTACTCTTGTCTCAGACTGATTAGTATTTTGAGTTCTTTCTTTAATTATTTTAATTTTTTTAGTATCAAATAAAGCTAATGAGAAAAAATAATATTCAGAAGTTTTTGAATTGTAGCATCAGAAGAAATAAAATAGTCTCGGTCGAATAGAAAGAAAAAATCAACAAGGGGTATAGTGGGTCAAGTTCGCCTTGTATCAATATACATCAGGCCAAACTCACTAGACCCAACCCGACCCTAACAGGCCCGAATCGACCTGAGATACAAATCAATTCCAATTGATCTGGCCTGGCCCGTCACACGAGTGAAAAGAAAATCTATACAAGCAGCGTGATCCGCGAAAATGGTGAAACATTCCATTGACCATCTACAAAATTTTTGCGCATCCAAATAGTAAAACGGTTGAGCGAAGGAGATGAAAATGTTATTGGCTTTGAGAAGAGAGACTGCTTCTTTTTCTCCGCATCACCATGGTAATAATCACGATCTTTCCCGATGCTCTGTGATTTGTTCTTTTTCTTTGGCAAACGATGCAGCTGTGTCTGTGTATGTATTGTACAGATTCATTTTGTTCTTCTGATTAGTCGGCAAGGAAAAGTGAGGTTGACGAAATGGTATTCGCCTTATTCACAGAAGGACAGGGCAAAGGTATTCTCAACCTTTTCTTTTCTTCTTCTTAAAATGTTATGTCGTAATCGAATGTAATTACGGGAAATGTGTGTTGGCGCGCAAAAGGTAATCAGGGAGCTGAGTGGGATAATACTGAACAGAGGTCCCAGGCTCTGCAACTTCGTGGAATGGAAAGGCTTTAAGGTTGTTTATAGAAGGTATGCGGGGCTCTATTTTTGTATGTGCATCGATGAGAATGACAATGAACTCGAAGTTCTTGATATTATTCACCACTATGTTGAGATACTCGATCGCTATTTTGGCAGTGTAAGCAATTCCGTCAATACCTCATTCAATCAAAAGCTCATCCACAGCACCTGCTCTTTTCCTTTTTTTTTTTGAACTGATTGGGTTTTATTTATTTGTTCTCATTCCCATATCACTTGAAAGGTCTGTGAACTCGATTTGATCTTCAATTTTCACAAGGTTGGAACTCGTTTACTCATAAATTAGTTAATGCTTGATGCTATGTGAAATTAAGAAGAAGCTGGTGGAAAATGCGCAGGCGTACTACATACTGGATGAGATACTGATAGCGGGTGAGTTTCAGGAGTCAAGCAAGAGAAGTGTTATACGCTTAATGTCTGCACATGTAATTCCTTCTTCTTCTTCTTTGCCATTTGTTTTTTCTTTTGGATACAAGTACAAGTGTTTAAGGATTGAAACTGCAGGATTCGATGGTGGAAATGGCTAAAGAACAGGCCAGTTCTATTGGCAACATGATCGCCCAGGTCACCAAATAAACAGCTCGTCCTCCTACCCCCCATTATTTCCGGTGGCAAACAAAGTCTTCCGATTGTTCTAGGCTTCAATAATCTTTTTTCACAACTTTTGTCTTTGTTTCCGATGCTTCTTGTTATATGCGTTTGTGTTTCACAAACAAGTTAATAGACACAATGTCTGTTGTTGCAGTGATTATTATATTACCTGCAAAATGGGTCAATCTCATAACTGATCATCAGTCGCTAATATCATAGCTATAACCACCATTATCACTTTCTTTTTTATGGAAGGTTTTTCTTTTACTTAGCTTTTGTTTGGATCCTTATTCGTACGAAAAAAAGGAAAGAAAATATTGAGAAAAAAAGAGAAGAGAAATGGAACTTTCTTTTTTCTGTTTGTTTTTTTAATTTATTAAAGAAGAGAATTAAAATTTATATTGGATAAAAGAATATTTTGAAACTTTTATAAAACTTGTTTATTTTTTGTTATGAAAACTTCAGCATACACAGATAAAGTATTATCAAATTTGATAATAGAATTCTATGATGAAGCTTTAAGAATTTGAAATTTCTATTTGTGCAGAAGAAAATAGGAAGAAAGGTAAGATAATTGTGTTCTGCGTGGAAAAAATTATGACTGAAAATGTATCTTTTTTATTGAAGTAAATAAAAATACTATGATAATTTATATATATTGGGATTTTTTTCCCTTAAATTTCTCCTCCTTTTTTTCCAATTTAAAGGAAAATATATTTAACCCAAATTTTACTCAATTTTCTCTCTATTTTCTCATATTCTCTTTGTTTATTTTTATCCAATCGATAAAAACTAAGAGAAGTTCAATTCTCCACTTTTTTTTCTCTTACTTTCCTTCGATCTAAACCAGAGCTACAAACACCGCTTCGTTCTACTTCTTCCCCTGCATGAGAGGAGGTTAAAAGATCACGTGAGACGGGGAGAGGGCAAAATTAAAAGAAAAAGAAAGAAAGAAAGAAAAATGTTCGAAATGAAAAAAGAAGCTAAAGATGCGGCCCGCGGTTGTCCAAAGGGAGAGACTGGGGTATTGTTAAGGCAAAAGCGCCATTCAAATGCTTACAAATAGCGGGCAGAGCGATTTTATGTAACATATCCGTAATCGAGGTTACGATAAGCAGTCGTCAAATTTCCCAACTATTATCCCAGTCTCTGCGTCCAGAAATAATGGAGTTGTCTTCACCGGTAAACATTGAGCATTCTGTTACTTCCTTTTATCGTCTATTTTGCGGGGGGAATCGTGTGGGCGGGAATTGTGTGGGCGGGCCTCCGATGCGAGCTACTAAAGTGGTATTTGGGAATTGTCATAGAGTTCTACTCTACCTGCTGACGTCCCTCATTGAGATTTTGCTTAAAAATGAGTGTCAGTGCGAGACTTATAGTTGTGATTTTCCTTTGTAGGGTTTTTGTTGAAAATGAGTATTCCAGAATGCTTTGTTGGAGTCTGAATGTCTCACTTTGCATATGAGTTCATCATATGTTCTATTCGGTAATTCTAGATAAATGGAATCTCAGGAAGTTGATGGAGAAAATGAAGAAAAAGGAGGAGGAGGAGCAGCAACGAGGTTGAGACAATTAGAAGAGTCAGTAGAGGCCCATCCGGAAGATCCCTCCCTTCATTTTGATCTTGTATTTTATACTCTCCCTCATTTTCTCTTTTGTCCAATTGTTTTTCCTTCTTATTTGTCTTGTTTAGAAATGGCTTCATGCGTCCATCGAAGAAAAGAACGAAAGGAAATGCGTCTAACAAAATGGAAAATTTGCAGGGACTGTTGTTATGGGAAGAAGGACTTGATTCTACGTCCAAGGAGAAAGCTGCTGAGCATTTTTTAATCTCAGCCAAACTTAACCCACAAAATGCTCAAGCTTTCAAGTACCTGGGACATTACTACTCTAATTTTGCCCTCGATTCTCAGAGGGCTCTCAAATGTTACCAGAGGGCTGTCTCTCTTCATCCTGATGATTCTGATTCAGGTGATGCCCTCTGTGAGTTGTTGCGCCGATCTGGTAAAGAGAACTTGGAGCTCGCCTCCTGTAACGAAGCCTCTCAAAAGTCTCCCAGGGCCTTTTGGGCTTTTCGTCGTTTGGGTTTTCTCCATTTTCATCACAACCGTTGCTCAGAAGCTGTTCGTTGTCTCCAGTATGCAATTCGAGGTTATCCCACATCTGCTGATTTGTGGGAAGTAAGCCTAGCTCCTTCTCTTCTTTCTTGTTCTACTCACTTATATCTACTTCATTTCACTCTTCTCCTGCTCAATACTTGTATCATTTTGACTTTCTTCCTTCACCCATTCTATCCTCCGATAGGCGCTCGGTGTTGCCTACCAGCGACTTGGGATGTTTACTGCTGCTACTAAGGTACACGCTTTTTTGTTTATTCGGACATAGACGACATGCTGATATGTTATCATTTGTGGAATCATTGATTTACACAGAACCTGTTTAAATAATGTGTTTCTAAATGGCAAAAATATTTTTTTGAAAAGAAAAAAATATTGGGGAATTCTATCATAGCAATGCGCTGTGATAATATTGCAATAGTCATGTAGTGCTCAGCTTATGTTAATAAGTCAAGGGTGTTGAGATCCAAGAACATTTCTACCCTCAAATTCAAGTCAGGCCCTCCCCAAAACAGAGGAACAAGTCACTCATTTCTATCAGCTTATTCATCATTAATATTCCGGCTTATACTTTCTCTCATATTTCCCTTAGTGGATCTTCTTTTCTTCATCTCCTTTTTCCCCCCTTATCGTTCTTTTCTCCTCCTCCTCCTCCTCCTCCTCCTCCTTCTCTTTCTTCTTCTTTTCCTTCCCCTTCTTTTTCTTCTTCTTCTTTTTCTATAGTTGGAGCTATTTGTTTTTTTCTTTTT
>JANQAP020000156.1:0-12549 GCA_026874005.2 Erythroxylum coriaceum
GTTTTTTGAGCTCTGCATCCCATGGGATTTTTGCGAATTTAGGAGCAAAAAAATTGCTCCTGTTTGTCGGAGACGTTCTTCCGCTGGTCAGGTGATGGAAATTCACTGAATTAAGCCTATTTCAGGTAAATTTCCCGCTCACTAGTCTCCTTTCTTTACCTCCAGCTTCAGAACATATTCCACTAGCTTTGGTTCCCAGAAAATGTGCATGAACGCAGAATCGTATATTCACAAAATACTCAACGCTTAATCACCTCCATTTCATCATACCTATTTCTCGAAGAATCTGGATCATTGGAAATGAACAACGCACTTAAAGCAACCTGTGGACCTCCAAAGAGCATCTTCCCTAGAGATCTCATCGAACAGAAGAGTGGCGTAACTTCAACTTTGTAAGATTCAAACAAGAAACCCGTAAGAACACATTCGGGAGAGGAGGATGAGAGCATTACATCGAAAGGAATTCGCAGACTTCTTCTTGAAAGCCGAGGAGGCTCAGGGAAAAGAACGATTCGAGGCTCCGTAATTCATAAGCCTCGTTAGTTAAATTTTAACAGGGTCAATACCGTACGAGTCGCTTTTTTTTTTCCCATATAAGTACAATTATAAAATTTAAGTGAAAACAAAGAGATAATAAAAACGGATCGGATTCAGACTTGGCCAAGATTTCTAATACTGTAACTTGACAAATTGCTTTGAACTATTTCGAATGACCCAAAATCTGAATACCATCATATTTAAATTTAACCGTGTCTCAATTTGATTTCGTGTTTGACAAGTTTTTATATGGTCAGAATCCTATGTGACCCATTGCAATACAAAATTGATGTGTTTAGATAAGTATAGGTATGGTATTTTAGATCATACTCATTGTAGTCTAATTTAAAGTCAACGGATTAAAATTTATTTAACTAAATTTTAGGATAAATTTAATTTTTATTTTAATTTTCAAACTTTGGACCAATGTCAATCTAAGGCTATGCAATTCAACTCAGTCAAATCCAACAACAACAACAACAACCACAACAACAATAAGAAGAAGAAGAAGAAGAAGGACATGTTAATAAATAATAATAACAATGTAGTTAGCGGAAACTATTTAAATTTTTTGGTTTTTTCGTTACAACATGTTTGGAACATAATGAATTGAATTCAATTAACCTGTTTGGAACAAAAAAATAGCCATGAATTGAATTCACATGTGGGTTTAAAATCCACTCTCTTTGCAAATTCAATTCACGGTATAATTCATGTGAATTAAATTCCACTGCAACTCTTTTTTTTTAACGTTGAAATCCAATAATACCCACGACTTCAACACAATAACCCTTTTCCCAACATCAGACGACACCGCTCTTCTCCCAACAGCAGACGACGCCACTCTTCTATTATCTTAATAGCTCGGTCTAGCTTAATGTCATTTGCAATTAATTTTTCTTTTCATTTTAATAATGAACTTTTTTTATGATTTTACTTATAATGAAATTGATGTTTATAAGTTGCTCTATGTAAGTGTGTATGTTTATTAGTTAATAAGATTATTTTTTAGTCAAGGGTAAATGTGTCATATGAAATAATTGAATTCATTTTGATTGTGTTCCAAACAGTGTAAATTGAATTCAATTCAATCTCATTAATGTAATTGAATTCAATTCGTTAATGAATTCAATTCAAAGATTTCCAAACACCCCATTAGTTATCTTTTTGTCATTTTAAGTTTATGTTTTTAACCTAAACATTGACATTACATCATTATTAAAAATCTTAGTAATAAACCAAATTAAATAATATTTATTTTATTTCATTTCTCATCTATTATATTCCTAAAGAATTATTATTCTATTACTTATTTATTCGAACAGGTGAATCAAACATCCTATTAGATTTGGACTAAAGCTGCAATTCTTCAGTCAAGTCCTTTCAAAAAATTTTGGGTTAAACTCAGGCTTAACCAATTAAAGATGACATTTGAGCTTGAGCTTGATTTGACCGATATAGTCTGAGGTTAACGAATTGAGCTTATGTTAACTAGGCATCGAGCTTATTTTTTTTTAAAATAGAGCCTTAAGTAGGACTTAAGCTCAAATTAAGTTCGAACTGCCTAGATCAGGTTTGAACTGAGGCCTAACAATTATAGGAAAAATTGGGCCGACTCAAGTTTCAAGTTACTTCAACCCAAGCATTGGCAAAAGCTGTTAGATCAAGCTTAAGCTTGGTAGGCAGGTGTTACGATTTGATCCAATTGTAAAGTATAAGAGTTTGATCTCACATTGATTAAATACTAAGTTGGTGAGAGATTTATAAGAACTTTGGGCTCTCTATCTTTACAAGCTTGTTTTTTGAGTGTGGCTCTCCTAAAGTCCTTATCAATAGATATCAAAGTCAGGTTTTGGAGTGGTGGCCTGGGAGTGTCAGGCGTGACCGACATAGTCATAACCAACAAGAATTTAGGAGTGATGACCCTAAAGTGTCAGCCGTGACCAACGAAGACGTTGATCCTTATAAAGAAGCTAATAATACGGTTTGATCAAATTATAAAATATGAGACTTGGATCTCACATTGATTAAATATAAAATTAGTATAAACTTTATAAAGTCTTTGTACTCTCAACTCTGATGCTCGTTATCAGCAGGCTCGACTTAGCCCAATGTCATCCCGCAGCCAATGCCATCCGCTGTTAAAGTGACATTGGATTAGATAATTGATTATCCCAATAATTTGGATTGTTTCTAAGTATTTGCATAAACAAATATTAAACATCTTTTCAAAGGTGTCTCGGCGGATATTTTGAGAAGAAGCAGAGAGTATCAGTCTGGCAAACAGCCTGTCCTTGAAAATTAATAGAAGAAACGAGATTGGACCATGACCATGTTTATATATATGTGTGTGTATAATCATGCATATTAGCAACGTATGATACATCAAAGAAATTGCTTCAGAGCAAGTTTTCATGAAGCTTTGCCTCTGCTTTAGCTTTGCTCTTACCTTGTTGCTATAGTAATATATATCTACAGCTGATCACGTGACTTCTTGTTGATTGCTTGCTTTCTTTGGACAGATTTCAAACTGCAACGAAAAAGATCTCTCAAATGCAGGTGAGCGCAGGTCTAGTCGCCGGTTCTCACCAAAGGAATGAACTCGTGGTTATCCTTCGAGATTGTGAATCTCTGGTATGCTATGTTCTTTGTTTTTGGTTTAATCTTCATAAGGAAGATGGAAATGAAGGATTGAGTTGATTTTGAGTGAATTCCCGCCTGTTGTGTTTCTATGAAGGCTAAGCCGTTAGAGCGGTTAAGCGGGAAAATATGCCATATATGCGGAGACGAGGTTGGGATTGGTGGTGATGAAGAAGGAGAGCCGTTCGTAGCCTGCAACGAGTGTGCCTTCCCAATTTGTAGAACTTGTTATGATTACGAGCGTAGAGAAGGCAATCAACTCTGTCCTCAGTGCAAGACCAGATTCAAGCGTCTCAAGGGTAACTTACCAATACCATCTGTACTTTTCTTAGTTTAACGGTTTGAGATATTATTAAACGGATTCAAGGATTACTTCTTTTACACGATACTGATAAGAATGAAGGAAAATAATAAAGAAAACGTGGGTTTTGAAGAATAATTAAGATTTGGGCAGTGGCAGTGCAGGTTGTGCTAGAGTTGAAGGAGACGAAGAAGAAGACGAAGTGGATGACTTAGAAAACGAATTGAATTTCGATTATGGATTCACTGAGAAGGGGAAACAACACAGTGCTACTCCTTCTCAACTCCATTCAGATGATCCTCTTCCTTTACTTACTGATGGTCAAGTGGTAAGCAAGCACCACATACTCTCAGTTACTCCATTTCTATGCATTCTGTTAGATTACATGGATATCTTATCCTGCAGGTTGATGAGATTCCTCCTGACCAGCATGCTTTGGTCCCTTCATCTTTGGCTACTGCCAAAAGGATCCGCCAATTTCCTTTACGGGATCCTACACTTCCCGGTAACAACTGTTCCATTTAAAAGGAATTGAACAGATGCATTCAATTATGTATGACTAGTTCTTAATTTGCAGTGCGACCAAGACCACTGGATCCTTCCAAAGACTTGGCTGCTTATGGCTATGGAAGTGTTGCTTGGAAGGAGAGGATGGACAACTGGGAGCGAAAACAAGAAAAATTGCGACTCCTAAATAGCGAAAATGCTGGTGAAAACAGGGATGACGATGTTGATGATGGCCCTGATCTCCCCCTGTAAGCAAGCAACAACCTCATCACATCTGGAACCTCATTTCCACTAGTATTGCTATTTTCAAACACCAACTTCTCTTTCATTTTCCATTACAGTTGCACATCCTTCTTCTTCCTTTTAGATAGTCGTAGGAATATTGTTATTTATTATGTTTCTTAATTCTTCATTATAAGTTTGAATATGCCTATGCTTGCTGACTAAATTCACAAATAACTGCTCTTGTTCCCGGAGCAGAATGGATGAGGCAAGACAACCATTATCACGAAAGTTGCCTATTCCTTCAAGCCAAATCAGTCCTTATCGTATGATCGTCATTATTCGACTTGTAGTTCTTGGATTCTTCTTTCATTATCGAGTTACCCACCCTGTCAATGATGCTTATGCTTTATGGCTTTTGTCTATCATCTGTGAGATCTGGTTTGCTATGTCATGGATTCTTGATCAATTCCCAAAGTGTTTCCCTATTGACAGGGAAACTTACCTCGACAGGTTATCCCTGAGGTACATATTCTGCTCTCTGTCGGTCTGCATTTCTCTCATACACAAAATGCATATTGGATTTATGTTCCTGCTTGTTTTTACTTTTTGGTCAGATATGAGAAGGAAGGCCAGCCTTCTCAACTCTCTGCTGTAGACATTTTTGTCAGTACTGTTGATCCATTAAAAGAACCACCTTTGGTGACAGCAAACACAGTTCTGTCTATCCTTGCAGTTGACTACCCTCTCGATAAAGTCTCATGTTATGTTTCTGACGATGGTGCTGCAATGTTGACTTTTGAGGCATTGTCAGAAACATCTGAATTTGCTAGAAAGTGGGTTCCTTTCTGTAAGAAATTTAGCATTGAGCCACGTGCACCTGAGTGGTACTTTGCTCAAAAGATTGATTATCTCAAAGACAAAGTTGATGCTTCTTTTATCAAGGAACGAAGAGCAATGAAGGTAATAAGGCTTCAAAACCGACTCTCTTTTGTCTTATCCTGTTTGTCCACACATGAATGCGCGTTTTTGTGAAATGCAGAGAGAGTACGAAGAGTTTAAAGTTCGAATCAATGCTTTGGTAGCCAAGGCCCAAAAGGTTCCAGAAGGAGGTTGGACAATGCAGGATGGGACTCCATGGCCTGGAAATCATGTCCGTGATCATCCTGGGATGATTCAAGTATGTACAATTCTCACTTAATGGTATTCTGAATCTGATATCTTCTACGGTTAAGGACCTATCCTCGATGCTTCATAGGTTTTCCTTGGCCAAAGTGGGAGGCATGATAGGGATGGAAATGAATTACCACGGCTTGTATATGTCTCCAGAGAAAAGAGACCTGGATTTAATCACCACAAAAAGGCTGGAGCTATGAATGCTTTGGTGAGTAGCTAGAAATGGTACTCTGATCCTTCACATTTCAAATTCATATAACAGGATGCAATTTTATAAATTATTCATGGGCTTATCTTTCGATCAGGTCAGGGTCTCTGCCGTTCTTACAAATGCTCCTTATCTTTTAAACTTGGATTGTGATCACTACATTAATAACAGTAAAGCTCTTAGAGAAGCAATGTGTTTTATGATGGATCCATTACTTGGAAAGAGAGTGTGCTATGTTCAATTCCCTCAGCGATTTGAGGGTATTGACAGGCATGATAGATATGCCAACAGGAACACCGTATTCTTTGACGTAAGCATCCAATACGCTGACCTTCCTAATTTCTTTATAGCTTGTTTCTTATTTGCAATATGATGCATAATTCCTCCACCATCACAGATCAATATGAAAGGATTAGACGGTATTCAAGGACCAATATATGTTGGCACTGGATGTGTGTTTAGAAGGCAGGCACTTTACGGATATGATGCTCCAAAAGCAAAGACATCCCCAACTAGGACGTTCAACGGCTGGCCTAAATGGTGCTGTGGTTGTTGTTGTTCTGGAAGGATAAAAAAGAAGACAGACAAGCTAAAGACAGAGTTGAATAAGAGAAGTTCCGGGGCATCTTTATCAATAGGTGCTCTGGAAGGTGTTGAAGAGGACATTGAAGGTAATGCTTGTGACGTTGGGTGGCCAGTTTTTCAGTTACCAAATTCTAGGGTCACTATAGTCTTAGTAAGACAATACCATTGCAGTTTGCAGTTACTCTAGCTTAAGCTCGCCGAACACTCCCACTCAGTCTGATTACTCCGATTGCCAATTGAGTAAGCTTGCAGATCTCAGCCGTGTGCAAAAGATTAGTAATGTAGTTGTTGGTGATTTGCCATAAAGTTTAAACTTGATAAGGATCCAATGCTGTATTTGAGAAGATAATTCCTTTACTGTGGATTTCGTTAGTTGCTGACTGTAAAGAAAGTTATCAATATTCCACTCATAATTGTGCCCAGCTGTCTAGTTTGAGATTTTCGGGCCATATTGATGATTTGCTTCCCCTTCGAGTTCTTTCTTTCTTAATTTTTATGCTCAGTTGGTAAGTAACTTTGGCTTTTATGCAGGAAAAGAAGGAAAAGATTCGGCTGTCGCGTCAGAGAAAAAGATGGAAAAGATGTTTGGACAATCTCCGGTGTTTATAGCTTCTACCTTGCTTGATCATGGTGGTACGCTTAAAAGTGCCAGCCCTGTATCTCTGCTAGTAGAAGCTATACATGTCATTAGCTGCGGTTATGAAGATAAAACGGAATGGGGAAAAGAGGTAGAGCAATTTCGTAATTTACATAGAAATTTCACCATTGACAAATCTTAATTCAAGTTGACGTTTCTTCTATTCCAGGTTGGATGGATTTACGGTTCTGTTACAGAGGACATATTAACGGGTTTTAAAATGCACTGTCATGGATGGAGATCTATTTATTGTATGCCTGCTAGGCCTGCATTTAAAGGTTCTGCACCCATCAATCTTTCTGATCGTCTGCACCAAGTCCTTCGATGGGCTCTTGGATCAATTGAAATATTTCTCAGCAGGCACTGCCCTCTCTGGTACGGCTATGGAGGGAATTTGAAGCGTCTAGAGCGTCTGTCCTACATAAACGCTGCTGTGTATCCTTGGACATCTATTCCTCTCCTGGCATATTGTACTCTTCCAGCTGTGTGCTTGCTGACAGGGAAATTCATAACTCCTGAGGTATACTATTTATAACTGTTGACTTGTGATTGAAACATAGTACAGTTGCTACTTTTTTCATGGGACGTATTCATTGTCATAATTTTCTGTTTTAACATTTCAGCTCAGCACCGTTGCAAGCGTGTGGTTCCTGTCCCTTTTCATTTGTATCTTTGCAACAAGTATATTGGAAATGAGATGGAGTGGTGTTGGCATTGATGAATGGTGGAGAAATGAACAATTTTGGGTGGTTGGAGGGGTATCGGCTCATCTTTTTGCAGTCTTCCAGGGGCTTTTAAAGGTTCTAGCTGGTTTCGATACGAACTTTACGGTGACATCAAAAGCAGGGGACGACGAGCAGTTATCGGAGCTGTACATGTTTAAGTGGACGACATTGCTAATTCCACCAACAACTCTACTGATAATAAACCTGATTGGAGTTGTTGCCGGTATTTCAAATGCAATAAATAATGGCTATGACTCTTGGGGTCTACTGTTTGGGAAGCTGTTTTTTGCCTTCTGGGTGATAGTTCACCTCTATCCTTTCTTGAAAGGGCTACTGGGGAGGCAGAATAGAACCCCCACAATCATAATTGTTTGGTCTATTTTACTTGCTTCCATCTTCTCTCTTCTGTGGGTTCGGATTGATCCCTTCCTTGCCAGGTCGCATGGACCAGCTTTAGAAGAATGTGGATTGGAGTGCAATTAGCAGTAGTTGGACGAATAACTTGTGCTTTAAGATAAACAATATTCATCTTCTCTTCTTACCTATAGATTGTATGGAAAATATGAAGCTTTGCACACCCCATGAATATGCAACAGCAATCCAAGGGCGCATGCATTCTTTGAATTCGGACTCCGAATTTGAACTCTCCATTAGGGTGCAATTCACATGTAAAAGCTGCATATTTGTTATTTGCTGTATACCCCCAAATCCTCATCAGTATTTCCACAATCCAAGTGCATTGAGCAGCTTTTCATTTCAAGGCGTAGCATAAAAATTTCTATGTATGTAACAAGGTGTTCAGCTTGCAACAGCAATGTAATATTAACCACTTATGATGGAAACCAATTATAGCACAAGGTATATAGATCCATGTCCCCTCTTGTTCCATAAACACATCTAATTTTGGACAGTTACTTACAAAATCAAGTAACTAATTTCATTGTCTGTTACAGGTGCATAAGAGTCTTTAAGGCGTCAAGCAAATACAACTATGGACCAAAACCAGCAAGACGGAAAAGATTATGGATTGAAGTAAATCTTATATCAAATAAGTATAAACATCACGGCAAACTCATTCAATGATTCCCAACACCAATCACCAACACAAAGTCAAAAGTGTGACACTAAAAAAGAGTTTTGCAATTCGCAAAAATAAAGCAGTAAATATCATTGTGTTACTTGCCAAAGCTGGACTTTTCCTTATGTGTGATGGACACAAGAAATCCAAAATGTAGTTGGAGGAATCTGTTGCCAAACCTGCAACCAGTATAATCTTGCTGATGTATCAGGTATTACTACACAGATCGTTGATGCTTGGAAGAATGATGTAATGACACATGATCGTGCAGTTGTCCCCCCTGAATGCAATATTTAGCTGTTGACTCCGGCCATGCCATTTCCGAAATTAGACTGCTTTTGGTTCCCCAGTTAATTGTGTATCCATCGACAACATTTACTTCTCCTCACTGTGGACGTATAAATCAACAGATGCAGCCAACTCAGCCAATTGCTTCTTGCCAAGATTAGAAACAAGCTCCAAGGAGATGAAGTGTTTCGGAATGGTTGCAAATTCTTCCTCCTTAAAATTGTATGTTGGTCGAAGTTTTTGAGCTTCAGCACTTGCTGCTTCAGCCTCTGCAAGTAAAAGGTTAGCTTCTTTATCATCTCCGAGCTCTAGAGCAGCAAATCTTTCCGCTGAAGTGGCACCGGCAGTTAAATGTAACCTCTGGAATCTAGCCTTTGCAACCTCCTTTTCTTTGGATAAAATCAATTGCTCAGATTCCTGTAATTTGTTAACCGTGTTTTGTATGTTTGCTTCAAGCTTCTCCATCTCCAAAATGGCATTCTCCAAATCCGACTTTGCACTATGCTTTTCAACATTCAATGACTTTGCCTCAGCAGCTATTCTTGCAGCTTCCTTGAAATTTCTAGCAGCAGCTGCAACTTTCTTTTCAGCTTCCAGCTCTGGGACTCTTTTGTCTATGAAAATCATCCTCTGTTTGCAGGATGACACATTGTGCTCAATACTTGACTTCGTAGAAGATAACTCCTAGAACACAGTAAAAGATAGTTTTTAGCCAATGGCAGAACAGAAGAGTGAAACAATGCAGTTGCTGGCATATCCCCTCCCATATTAAATGCAAGAACCAGGTGAAGAGTTTTTAGTCACTTGGAAACGAGTGGTACATAAAGAATAATGATGAACTTGAACATTATTTGACAGCCTGATAAGATCTTACTTCATGGAGATGAGGTGGTCTAACATAAAAAAACGAATCACGGATCGTGAAAGATAACAATGCACGATGAAAAGATGGTATTGTAAAACACATTAGCATGTTTTCATGAGCCTTTTAAATTTCACATTTTAGCTGAATTCAACTTCCATGGTACTACGCATGGATTCCTAAAAACTTCATTGGTCTTGAATTTCTCACAGAAGGAAGATCAACTCTGGACTTTGAAGAACCGGGCATTCATAGTTTAGTGACATCGTACTCTACGTTTGTAAATCCAAGTGTGGTCAAACGAAACTGATCTAAGTCCAAACCTATCCTGTGATGAAATATTTTGGACAATAAACAATAGGGAAGTAAAACCAACCTGAAGGGATGATCTTGCAGCACAAACTTCCTGTTGGAGCATTTGTACATCTTCAATAAGCTTCTCCTCAGTTTTTGCGAGACTCAGTTTGTCCTCCTGAGACTTTAAAATGGACAGCATCAGGGTTTTCCTCAGCTGAATCTCTTCCTCGTACTCTTTTGCTTCACTTTCAGAAACCCTAGCTAGTTCCCTAAGTTTTGCCCCACATGCTTCTTCTTCAGCAAGGAATTTATCAATCTCCTTCCGTTTCATCAATAAAGCTTCACTCTCTGAATGTACCTGAGATAGGCATGATTGCAAGTAATCGTACTTGGAATCAATGCTTGATTGAGTCTCCTGGAAACCTGAGACAACAACAGCGATCCTCTCATCAACTGCTTGGATTTTGGCATTGTTCACTGCTAACTCCTTCTCTTTCTCTTTGACTAAAGCAAGGAGTTCCTCAAGTTGATTGGCGAGTAATTCCTTTTCTTTAAGAAGAAATTGTTTCTCATTCCGATCACCCTCGATCGAATCTTGAATGGATTGATGAACCAAAAGCCGTGTATCACCGATTAAATGAGACACAATATCGAATTCAATCCTCTTAGCCTCCAAGGCTTCAGATGATGAAAACCAGTGGTCCATTTGATCTGAAGAGATTGCCTGCGCTTTTGCCCTGATCAAATCTGCATTTTTTTGTGCATCCTGAAATGAAACCAATAGATACATTATGATCTGATCTATACCAAAATGAGATTCAAACTGATGTAGAAAAGTAAAGTGACAGTAACCTTGGAAAATTGGAAGAGAAGAGAGGCGCATTCTTGTTCAGCAGCAATCTGGGAGTTGAGAGCTTGCTCCATCTGAGAATCCATGGCATCACAGTGGGATTGAGCATCTTTGAGAGCGAGGACCAGAGCTTGCTTTTCCTTTTCAGCAGAAGACAGGGAGTCGCTAATCCTTTCAGCTCTCTCAAAATCTTCAGCCTCACAGGCCTCCTCTAACTGCAATTCGAGTTGGGAGTGGGTAGACGATGCCAAATGAAGATCCTGAGCAGCAAGTCTTCGTCTGCTTATGGCCGCTTTGCGTTCTTCAGATGCAGAAGCAACCAGCTGGCGAGCGTTCTTGAGCTTGTCAGAAATCAGAGTCTTGAGTTGCTCGAATTTGGACAAGGATGGATGGGATTGTGACAACGAACAGGAGGAAGAGGAATCTAATTGAACTTGAGTCTCCTTTTTCACCACCACCTCCTCTTGATCTTGTTGTTGCTGAATTTTCACTTCTTGTAGATTACGATCTTGCTCTTGTTGTTGAATATCGGTAATATGGTGATCGAGATCGTGAGGAAGGGCAGGAGGAGGAGTAGGAGAATGAAGAGAAGGGGGATCATCATCAGTGTCATCAAGTCTGCCATAGCCGATCCTCCTGAGGCCAGTACCTCTCTTTTTCTTCCTGGAAATGCTCTGTCGGTGAGTAGTAGGAGTAACAGTAGATGAAGGAGAAGCAACAGTAATTGGGGATTCGCTTAGGGTTTGGAGGGGAGTGACTACAGTGAGGTCAGAGAACAGGTTCTCATCAAGAGCTTTATGAATCTTCTGATGCTGCTGTTCAGGTATGGAAGCTCTGTTACTAATACTAGTACGATGATCATCTTCTTCACCATAACCGATCTTCTTAAGCTCATCATCATCATCATTATCATCGTCAACTTTATCATTCCCTAATTGAGACGGACTAAACAAGACCATACCTTCAAACAAAGAATCCATATTATCTTCCTCATTCTCTCCCATATTCTGTATTTTTCTTCTTCTTCGGCTCCTTCTTACCCCAGCCCTCCCTCCTCCTCTTTAGTCTTGTCTTCTCTTCAATTTCCACAATCAAAGCCCAACTCATTTCGATTCAGTCCACTACTTCTTATTGGGCTTATCGAAGTTTGTCTTTAAAAAAATCCTGTCTAAATCCAACTAATAGAAGTATAGAACAATAAATCTAGGATTCCTCTCGTTCCATCCAAACAAACAAGACATGCTTGTCGTATCTTCAGGCAAGAGGCAACATTCTTAGCTCTTCGATTAATTAATGGTCGGAGGAGTTGGAGATTGAGAAAGGACAGAGATGGTGGCAAGTGCCAAACTTACGCATCTTCTTCCTTTCCTATCCCTCAGACTTTTTACTTTACTTTAAACTCACACCACTCACCGCCGTAACCATTTCCACTGCATAGGCCGGCGGGTCAACTTCTCATAGCACTAATAGCGTATTAATTGCCATTAACATCTTTTAACTCGTACTCAACCTCAAACACACACACACACGGCCTTGCCCTTTCTTCTCCAATATTCATGTTTCCACTGCATAGGCCGGCGGGTCAACTTCTCATAGCACTAATAGCGTATTAATTGCCATTAACATCTTTTAACTC
>JANQAP020000156.1:54556-82839 GCA_026874005.2 Erythroxylum coriaceum
TTAAAATTATAAATAATAAAATATTAAATTAAAATAAGAAAATATAAATAAAATAAATTTAGTAAATAAAATATTTTTTTAAAATATATTATTAGTCATATTAATTAAGAATATAATGAAAAATAATACTTGTAGTGAAGGTTATTAATGAAAAGTAAAATTTCTACCGCAGAAGCAGTTTCTTACCGCAACTCTCTTTCTGCTTATTGAATTTTGCAGTGGCACTGCATTTTTCTCCAACCTCCGGTTGTTCACTGCAGATCCAAATATATGACTGCGTTTGAAAACTGCGGTGAATAAGTACTTATCCTCATAGCACCGCAGATCCAAACGTATCCTAAATTGAGGTCTAAGGAGATCTGATAGTATATAAACCCACATACAATACAAAATAATGATAAATATACATACATATATATATATATATATATATATATTTATATATGATAATATCTTTATTTATATGATATAATTAATTAAGTTTACTCTAATCTTTATTATTTTAAAATTTTAATAATCATGACAAACTAGATTTAAAGAATAAATTAATTATATTAATAAAATAAAATTCCAAATTTTAATTTAATAAAATAAGATTTTAAAATATGCTTAAATTAAAAGTAGAAGAATTATTGCCTAAAATAACTCTAAAATTCAGATTAAATTTGTTAATTCTGTGGTTAAAATGTCTTTTTAACATTTTTTTTTCTTTTATGCTTTTTCACAGCTTTGTTTGACTTTTGGGTAGCGCCGATTGTGTGGGTCTGTGCGTGGCTACAACGTTAGGATAAAACAAAATGCAAAAACAGTAATAAGTACTAAGTAAAGTAGGCGGCATGAATGATACTTGTCCTTTTGCGTTCCACTAGAGATTCCAATTTCCACGCTATTTATTCCTATTCCACTAATTATGGGGCTCATGCACTTGGGCTGTCTTGCTAACCTAAACTAGACCACCACAAATCAATTCTAAGGTTAGAACTTACCAAACCAAACCAAACAGACCTAAATTTTCGCCTAAGCAGGGTATGGAGAGGGTAAGATGTACGCAGTCATGCCCGCATCTCCGATAGAGATACAGAGACTGTTTCCTTAGACTTTTTAAGTTCTAAGGTTAGAACTTAAAAAGTCTTATTTGTACCACAAGACAAATTCGGGCTCATTCAAAGCTTAGAGATCTAGTTGGCTCAAAACACCGTCTTCAAGCCTGTGTTAAAATCGGATTAAATATGAGATTTTAGTCTTAATCTAAAAATTTAGAACTTCCAAACTGATGGAAAATAAAAAAGTTCAAACTAAATCAAAAGTTTGATTAACTCGATCGGATTTATTAAGCTTCAAAAAGAGTCAGGTCAATAGATATCTTTTTTTTTTGTTTTTTTTGAAACGGAAGGACCCGCAGTTATTATTTTTTGAATGCGCACTGAATAAATCTTTAAGTTGACGTAATAGCCTGCAAATCACGCCAATCGGATACTCCACACTAGGCAAATCCTGTACGACAAATTTGATCGAGAGAGCGTAAGTAGAAAAATTCAAACACTGAACCTTTTGATCCTCTATCCTCTACTTTACCAACTCAACCACCTCTAAAGGGCGATATCATTTTATTATTAAATATTACTCATTAAAGACAACAAAATTACACTATTAATAAAGTTAATACTAAGAATTATTAAATATTACTTATATTTTCAATCCGTTTTGAAAATAAAATATTTTCAAAACGGATTAAAAATAAAAAAGTTCAAACTAAATCACAATTTTGATTAACTCGAGTCAGATTTATTAACTTCAAAAAGATGATAGAGATAAAATCAACGATAGAGATAACAAAATTACACTTTTAATCAATTTAATATTAAGAAATAAATATTTAAGGAGTCGAATAAGGTACAAAATTGATTGAGTCTATCTGATGTTAAGAATTGAATATTTAAAATGCCACTGCTATGTACAATAGTGATATTAGAGATAACAAATGACAATTTTAGTCATTTTGATCCTAATAATTGAATACTTAACATTGTCACCGATATAATTTGAGCAAGATGTAACAAAATCACAAGTTTAGTCAGTTTGATACTAAAATTTGACTACTTACGATATTACTATATTGTTTTAAAACGTGATATTATATAAATAAAGCAAAATTTTAAAAAATATTAAAGTGAAAATCAGAGTTTTAACTACTCAAAGTCTGATGATAATGAGTGATTAGGCCAACTACCCCACGACCTATGCAAGAGCCGAAGTACAAATAAGGGGACAGACAGAGGGTAAGGGTGATGGATCATGGACCTGTCGTTTTCATCATTTCGTCCGTACTGGACTACCAAGTTCAAAGCAATCTATGGGAACCAGCTGTATTTCATGCGAAACATCATAGACATGCACTAGAATATACTTGAATTAAAATTATTATATAAAACAAAATAAATGCTTATTGCATTATCTATTATCATCACACTTAAATGAAAAAACAATATCTGGAGAGTAATATCAAATCATCACAGGAAATAATAAATCTATGTGGTATGTGTAAAAGAAATTATAAATAAAAAAAGGAAAGCAATCAATCACAAGCCTCTCAACCCAAACACTTACCAGAAGAAAAGAATTTGATTTGCCTAAATATGATATAATCTAATCTAATCAATTTTAATACCCTATTTCAAGACTATTTCAGTTGAGCAAGATAATTTAGAACCCAAAACTTGGCAGCCCAAAATGAACAGATATATTGCTGCTTCCAATGAAAAATAAGGCCAAGAGAAGCAGACTTATCAGGACGGCCCACATCCATGTCGGAATCCTCCTCTTGCTCCGGTTGCGGAGTGGCAGAGGCGGCGGCGTAGATTTTGCTTTTGTCTGCTTTGTGAAGTGAGAATGAGATGGCTTCTTTTTCACGGTGGTGCTCACCGCCACAGGCTTATCTCTTGTTTCAGACTCCTTTGACTCAACCGGAGTCTCTGTTGCCGGAACAGAGTCTTCCTCATCCTTACAATTTCCATTTGCTGCTAGTGCAGCTGATGGCTTATTATTCGCCTTCTTCCTTGCTCTCTTTTCCCTTTTCTACAAGACAAAAGCAAAGGGGAGGTGATGATTAATTCACTATATATACTAAATGAGACACAGTACCTGTAACGAGTCTTAAAATTTCCTATATCAATAAACCCGATTATTGAAATTGATCAAGATACAATGTAAATCCATGTATTCGGCACTTAATGTATCAGAAGCGCAGAATCTCGGTGGAACTTACTCGGTCTCTTTCTTCAGCTTCCTTCTGTGCTTTTGCAATAGCCCTAGCTTGGTTCCTTTCAGCTTTTCTTTCATTCCTCTCCATTGCTTCTTTGTGTTTGGCTATCTGCTCCAATCTCATCTGTTCTCGCAACCTGGCTTCTTCCTCTGCTTTTCTCAGTTCCTCTTCCTTCCTAGCCAGCTCTTCCTCCTCCTTTGATTTCTTAGGCTCATCCTCTTCTCTTTCCTCTTCATTTTCATCCCTGCCAGAAACAGTTGCCACAACGCTCCCGGAGACAGCTGGTTTGGCAGACTTTTTACTTTTAGATGTTTGCTTCTTTTGGGCACTAACTTCGGTCATTGACTTGTCGCCTACTTCTTCTATCTCCACAGGTGGAACTGGTTTTTCCGGTTGAACAGCTGAAGTCGACGATACGATGTTGTCTTTTGCCACTCTTTCGATATTGTAGTTAGGGATCACAGGTGGTTCCTCATCAGGGCCAAGCGAACGACCGTCCAATGTCTGCAATCTCCTCACTGTACTTCTCAAATTGCACCTCACATACTCCTTACGAAACTCGTCATTCTTGTTCCAGAGTTCCATAAACGTCTCCACCTAAATCAAAGTTCTGTTAGTGCAAAACCCAAGCTAATTTGCAAGATCCAAAGTGTCAAAGAAACCGTATTTTCTTACTTGGTTTATACAATGACGTTGAAGTTCCTCTTTCTGTCCCTTGAATGCCAAGTCATTAGCAACCATTATATCATCCTTGTACTTCCAAAAGCAACTATTCTGCATATTCCAGGAAAACACTCGTTACTTAAACTTTTGCACATCCAGAAATTCAACCTTACAGAAATTTCAAAATAAAAAACGTAACATGTCACGAATTTAAAGCGTTAACCTTGCCCACAGCACAGCACAGTTACATTCCTGTGCTGTCAAAAAATTTGTGATGCAGCCCAGTGGAGTATAATAGTTAATGATCGATACCTTATCATATAATTGTTTCTTCAGAATGCTTAAGCGCGCGTATGCCTCTTGCCTTGTTGTATCTGCAGCTCTAAACTGAGCACGCAATTCTGTTAGCTGATTATGTTCATTAACATCTTTCTTGTTAGCCGCCTGTG
Source organism: Erythroxylum coriaceum (assembly GCA_026874005.2). Taxonomy (NCBI): domain Eukaryota; kingdom Viridiplantae; phylum Streptophyta; class Magnoliopsida; order Malpighiales; family Erythroxylaceae; genus Erythroxylum; species Erythroxylum coriaceum. The sequence continues at coordinate 58,931 of JANQAP020000156.1, forward strand.
TAGCTGCTTCAGCTTTGAGAAGGTTTTCTTTGAGTGAATCTACTTCTTTTTTCAAAGACTACAAATTTAAAAGATTCAAAAGTAAGTTGCTTAAACTGAAACCAAGTATAAACTGTGTATCAGTATCATCAATTATTAGTGCGGGCGAAAATGGAATGTCTCTCTGCTGGAGAACATAAGACATTGCTATATTTTTTATTGTTGGCTATTCATATCAGCACCCTAATCTCAAACACAACAAAACAACCAGTAGCATTACTAACAAAGTTAAGGCAATGCAGACAACCAGAGAAAACATTACCTTCAACTGCTCATCAACTTGGTTTTTCTGATTCATAGCCTGCTCAACTTCATCCCTGGTACCCATATTAGAAGATATCTGCTCACGCAGCTGCTTCAATTGCTTGATTTCACGAATAAATTTCTTTTCATCCTTCAAAGGCAGGGTCTCGTGTTGTATCATGTGTTCCATGTTACGAATCTGCTTGCAAGCCATAAAAATAAATAGCATGATTTGGTAAGCATCCAATCCATTAACCACAATTAATTCAAAAATCTACTTGCTGGACATAATAAAAGCATCGAAGGAAGGTCATACCCTGCCATCAATGTCATCAATGGAAACAGCACTGTTCACTCTGTTGATAACAGATTGAAGAGAATCTATTTCTTTTCGCTTAGCCTTAAGCAAGTGCCGTGCAGCTTTCTCTTGTTGTAAGGCAGCTCCAAAACTATCACCATACTCCTTGCTAGTGGCCTAATCATAGGAGTCTTTTATGTAAAAGGAAACAAGGAAAGAAAGAACCACTACTTCCAGAAATATTATAGTAACGTTTGCATACCCTTTTTGCTTGGATTTCTGCACGAATAGCATCCCGAATTTTGGTCTTCTCATCAACTTCTGACTGACAAATTTTTATCTGTTCTTTCAAACTTGGGTCATCAAATCTTGGAAACCTGACCATGAAATGAAACGGTTTTTTGCCAACTTCAACAGCTGTGGCATTCCCATCAGAAGCATCGATAGTGGAGCATTCGAGGGAACATTTTGGTGTTTCACATTCTAGAACCTCATTAGTGCCTTTCTCTTGCTGACATTTTTCTTCATTATCATTGATCCCATGAGACAAATCTCCTCCACTCTCTTTCTCAATGCAATTTTCCATCGTTTCACTCTTTAAGGTTGAATCATTTTGAACCTTCTGTGCAGTTACAGAACAATCGTCTGTTATTGAGACATCTTTAACTCCTGATTCTACTTCCACATTGGCAGGGGAAGATGACAAGTTGGCTTTACTCTCAACTGATTCAGGGATACAGGATTGGCCATCTGGAGGGCAAACAGTGAGCTTATGGCTGACAGCACTCCCATTGACCTCCTTTAAAACTTCAGATTCATCTGTGCTGTTACTGCAAGCGTCAGCAGCAACTTTTTCTTCAGATTCAACCGACATGGGACCAGTCTCAGTTTCTTCTTTTCCATCAAGAACAAGGCAGTTCGGCGTCTTATCACTTACAACAGGGCAATTCTGTCCTGTTCCAGTTTCTGTATAATCAACAGTTAACGAATCAGTGCTTTCACTTGAATTAACACCTACCTGCTCAACCTCAATCTTTGATGCCGTAGCATCTACGTCTGAATCAATAACAGGATGTGGATCCTTAATGTTGATATCTGACTTGGCTACTGCATAGTCTATAGGAGCTACTTGGATGCTTTTACAACTATCAACAGATGAATTCTTGCAGAAACCATCCGAGGACAAAGTTGTGGCAGTTTCAGAAGGCTCTTTTTGCTCAGGTGTGGGTTGACTATCACAAAGATTGTCACTGAAAGGAAGAGCATGTGAAACACTTTCCTCAGTCTGGCTGATAGGTAATCTTTCTTTCTCCAACTGTACACCAGCCACAGAAATATCATGTGCTGGGTCTCTTCTCACATCAGGATCAATTGCACTTGGACAACTGCTACCATTCTGAGCTGGAGAAACAGTTGATGATTTGGGAACTTCATTAGGACGTGTTTCTTCAGTGTCTGGTTTAGCATCAACCTCAGAGAGGCCATTTATTGATTCTCCACTCGCATCATCATCATTAGCAATTGGAGAGCTACTGCCTTCAGTAACAGAGACTGTAGAAGTCTCAGCTGCATCATTAAAGATGGTTTTGTCTATGTCTTGATGCAGATCCACGGAGTCAGAAACATTACCACTTTCTCCACCTCTATCCTGAACATGAGTTACAGGCAAGCCATCTTCATGTTTATCTGATGCATGACCATCAGCAACTTCTGCTTCTTCCACTTCATGAGCAGCTTCTGCTTCTTGTGCTTTGACATCAAGAACCAGAGGAGATGGCGCCATTTGCAAATTCTGTTCTGAGTCGATCACACTTGCCTTTGGGGAGCATCCCAAAGGGAACTCACCTGCTAATTCCTTCTGTTCATTCTCATTATCAAAATCAGAACGATTAATAAGAGCCCCAGTAGATACAAAATCTTGGTTTTGATTCTCTTTTTCATCTGTGGCCAGAGTCAAATTTGTCTCTCCAACCGTCTGATCTCTCTCCGGTTCAGTAACATTGGGAACTGCTACAGGAGGTTCTCCAACGGGCATGATAGGTTCTCCCTCTGTCTGCACTGATTCTGGTTCAGTATCATCATAGGTGCCGTCGACTTGACAATCCTGTACCGAATCCACCTTATCATCTCCTTTATGATCTAGCTCAATTGGCACAGATTTTACACCGACAGCAGGTCCATTCAAATTCTCCACAGCGACAGCCTCGTTATCGTGATCCAACGAGGGAGCATCGCTCTTGAGGGGAGGAAACTCAGTTTCAGCAATCTCAGGAGAAGAAGCAGAACCGCCATTGAGATCCGCGGCGTGATCATGCCCGAAAACGTCCTCACCGCTGACAAAAACATAGCTACCATCTCCATCATCCTTCACATTCCCATTCGCATTCACATTCACATTCACATTATCTCCATTGCAATCTCTAGTCACATCTAACCCACACTTCTCTTCTACAACATCAACCGAAGAATCACGCACACCAGTCCCTTTCTCATCAGCCGTCATTGTTCCCCTCACCCTCACAAATTCGCACTCCACACCGACTACAAACTACAAACAAAAGATCACACACCGATTCAAATTCAAACCACAATTAACAACCACAAATCTAAAGATCAGACATGAGAGAACACATACCGGACTAGTTACAGCTAATGCAGAAGCTGGAATCACCAGGATCGACTCCGTCTGTCGGTTGGGAGAACTGTTCGACAATGAGATGTGGAGGAGAGATCTAAATCTAACGCTACGTGATTGTGTTTGTTTGGAAGTTAAATTTTATTTTATATTTATTATCTTATGATAAATTAAATAATAAGTAATAAATAATAATATTTGTAATTAAACCGGAATTAGTAACATAGTTCTGGAATGAAACTAACAGCTGGCGAAAGAGATGAAGGAAAGAGAAAGATAGGAAGAGCAAAACAACGGCGTTTGTGTGTTGATTTGAACTCTTAAAAAGTTAAAACTAAAACGGACTCTTAAAACTAAAACCGACACGCGCTCCCTCTCTCCATTCCTATGATGTCTCGCGCTCTTTTCTTTTCCTTATGGCGGGTCCCACTCACTCCCTATTTACAATATATAAAATAATTTTTTAAAATTTTTAATTATTATAATTTACTAATTTGAATTTAATTTAATTATTTATTTATTATTAACTAGCATATGTCTTTTTGCTACATCTAGAAGAAGTAGAGTCGTATCAGAATAAATAATGAAGATTACGCGTTAGTTATGTTTGGTGGCGCTAGTACTAGGAATAATAGGATAAGGGTAGGATGGTAACAACAGTATAGGTAAGGAATACTTAGAAATAGGATAGGACCAGAAAAGTAAAAGCAAAGGAAAGGCCTTTTTTTGTGCTTCGTGGGTCCAAGTCAACGTCGCCAATACGCGTCGGAAGAGTAATTAATGGGATTAATTAATTTGTATTATTTTAGTGTCATACGGGTCCCAACTCGGCCGGATTAAAGAAAAAAGGTAAACAGAAATAGATCTGGCAAAATTTTGTCTGAACTGATAATTTGACTCTGATTGATTCAAAAAAATTAGATACAGGTTAGAATTTTTTTGACCAAATTTAAATCAAGTTAACCAATTTTTGTCTAAATTAAAATCAAATCTAAATTTAGGTTGACCTAATCGAACAAAATGTCTTAATTCTTAAAATTGGTCAGCATCGAACATTTAAAACTGATTAAAATTGTCGGATCCAATTAACATTTTTGGATTTGGTGTACTATTTGTGTCATTGTGGCTTCTTGATATAATTTTATTGGAGACTTTGAATTTCATGGTTGTATTTTTGTTTTTTTTAATTTAGTTATAGACTCATAATTTGTTTAGTTTGAACTTCAACTAGACAACCATAATTTAGCATTCTTTGCTATAAATTTTTAATTGGTTTTATGGAGAAAAAGATATGGGAAGAAGATAGTGCAATTTAATGGCTGCTTGTTATTAGTTAAAATCGGACAAACTAGTTCCGAACCGGATTGGGTGTTTTCCAATTCGGTTTAGTTTTGGGTCAGCTTGGTAAAAAAAATTTAGTTTTAAACCAATTTAGGACCATAAAATTTTTATCTTTGTCTGAATTGTCACAAACTGGTTTGATTTGAAACTTATTTTTTGCCAGCCCTAAACAGAAATGAAATTAAAAATCGGACTAAAAGTTAAATCAATAAGTTTAAAATTTAAAAGGTTTAATTGGTATTAAACTATTATATAAAGAACTTAAGATTAAATAAAATTAAATAATTTGAAATATGATTAAAAGAAATTATCTTTATTCATTGAAAAATTTAAAGTTTAATTTAAAAAGAGATTATTAAATAAAAATTAATTGATTTATTTTGATTTATAAAAACTTATTAATATAACAAAATTGATTAATTAATCAATAAATTGATAGATTTATAACAACAAAAATTATCACAATTGATCGAATCGAAAAGTTTAATGGTTTAAAATTTTTAATATTACATCGACCGACTCGATTAAGTTTTTTAATCATCAGTATATATTATGACATAAAATATATAGGTGTTACAGTCAAAAATTATAAATGATGATTTTTGTTAGGCTCAGTTTTACCTAATACTTAAAATTTTTAAATGAAAATGATATTATCTTGAATTTTAAATTTCAAAAATTAAACTTAGTCGGACACGATCAAATTTAAAACGGTCCTGATCGAATTGAAATTTCGTACCTGACCCAACCCGACTCAATACCTCACTTTTATGTACGCTCCTTTAGACGACATGTTGTCGTTATATTATATCCACACATGCACGAGTGAAGATGTGGTGGTGTTACAAGCAAGATTTGTCCCCCACATCACATGAAATCACATGGCAAAGCCAATATTCAACGAACGGCATGTGCAGTTTGGTAATTAGATCGCTAATTCAACGCTAGCCTTACGTACAATACGACAATAGCAACGTGTAATACTCAAGACGAGATGCTGTTATTGCGAAACGACTCTGAATCAAACTTAAAAAAGCCCAACTTGGCAAAACCATTGATAAGGCCTAACATGGGAGATGAGTTGGATAGAATCAAATGATAATTTTTGTTCGGCCTGCATTGACTCAACCTTAACAAACTTAATGTGCGTCGGTCATATTTTAAATTGGGCTCGAGTTTTAGACTAGAATCGAGTTAGGACTGGCCGACTTAGTCTAGACCAAAGCTCTATTTTTCAAAACAAATTTGTTTAATTTTTAATTTTAAAAATATTTAATCGAATTTGGTTCAAACTTGATCAAATTTGAACTCAATATAGGATCCATAAGTCCAATTGAGTTCCAAGTCTGGGTGGGTTTGAACTCAACTCAGTCCATTGCCAAGCTTATACATCTCTTCCATAACTAACGCCTCAATGTAAAGATGATATATTACTTCGGGTTAAGTATAGGCTTAGCCCATTTCATCACATCCTAAAAACAACATATTAGGTCATATTTGATATGTTGCAACTTGTTATAATATGAATGAATTAAACTTAGATTGATCGAGATCAAATACAAATATTTACGTTTGATTGAGTTTGAATTTATATTTAATATCTTTTTATCTGTTAAACATGACAGATTAGTTGAATTTGAATTAACCTAATATGTAATTAATGGACTAATTTGAGTTTAACCATACCCGAACTCAAACATTCATGCATAATTGAGTTGACATTACGTGCTTAACAAACTCTTTAACCTTACTGATCATAACAAATTAGTCTCATATAGTTATGAGTAGTCGAGTTCATATTCAATTTATCAAATTCTTCAAACTTAATTAATCGTAATGATTGGCTTGATTTTAAACTCGTCTAATATAAAATCATCAAGTGCATTTATGTAACGCTCCAACTTAATTCAAAATCTAACTAAGATTTGTTTCTATGAAAAAACAAATATAACGAGTAAGGAATGAGCTGCCAACTCAATAAGGGGTAACTAGAATATACCCATCATGTAATACACAATACATATAAATTCAAAAGAAACATACATGACATCACATCGCAATTCATATAACAACTTCACATTTATTAAGCGTATTTATTGTTGTTAATCTATGCTTCTATCATAAATTATTTATTTAATTATTTTCTTAATCTTTTATGGCCCCCTTAACCTAGTAGATTTATATCTAATGGTCAACCGACAAACAGACCATGCAAGACACTTTCACTCTTGGAAGTATCCTGGGCATTCCCACTCTTAGAATATCGGGTCTCATTAAATAAATCATACATAATACTTCCTACTATTGAAAGTATCCTGGGTATTTCCACAATTAGAATACTAAAATAAATCACTAAGGATATCCCCACTTTTGAAATATTCCGAAACGTGTCTAATAATCAATCTCAGTCTTATTGTAGAAATATCAAGACCATCATATATAAATCTACCTCGGCAAGCCACTAACCACAATTTCATTTTATTCTCTTGATAATCCATAAATTCAATATCATCATGTTACATCATCATTGCATAGTTCCATTTATTCAATAACTAATCACAAAATTGATCGCACGTCGTATATAATTTCCCATACAACCAAAATTCGCAAAATAATCATATTCTCATCTATAATTCACGATAAATTTAGATAAATTACAAATCATATAGATTTTATATAATACAATATTTTCAAGTCATCTAACTCGTACAAATCACATTTATTAAAAGTTCACAAAACACATACAAAAAGATATTATATTTCCGTAAATTCACACAATAAACATGATATATTTATTTTTACTCAGAGTTTCATAAAATATAACATATTTAAATATTCTCTTCCACACAATCTACTTTTTTTACTATTTACGCAAAATTCATATAATAACATACTTTAAATTTTCAAATTCATAAAAAAATCTTAAAAATCGAATTTTCACATAAAAACACAAAATAACGTACATTCTAATTAATCCCTTTACTTGAACTTTGCAAAACTTCGAATTCCTAGTTAATCTCGCGTTTCTTCAGATTTATCGCTAGCACCTAAATAATAATAAAATAATTAAACTAAAAAAAAACTCTAAATATTTTCTAATTTATTACACTGCCCTAGCTCCCCCAACAATTCAAATTTGCCATTAAACTGTTTTTCTTTTCCTTCTTTTCTTCTCTTTCTCCATTTCGCGATGCCATCTTCTCAAATTCTAGCTTTCTAGAAAATTTTCCAAAATTTTAATCCCCTTTTTAATTGTGTTTTCATCAATTATCTCAATATAGAAACATTCTTATACATTTTTTAGCAAAAATAAAAACACAAATATATTATCTTACCTTGCAAAATCACCACAAAAACCTAAAGAATGATAAGTCTACGAAGAACACTGCAGAAAATTTGGAAGAACAGCAACTGTCGTCGATCTTGGAGAAAGACGGAAGAAATAAACTGAAATAAAACTCATTTATTTTAAGTTTAGGGTCATAGGTTGGGTCGGGTTTTATTTCTTCTCTTGGGTTTGAGATGAGTTTAAGTAATTGATTTTTGGTTTTAAGGTTACGGATTTTACAATTTATATTTGAATGTGTTTAAAATTATGGTCCCTTAAAGAGTGATCGAGTTGATTAGATATCTAATCCAGTGAACTAACTTATACAATATGTAAAATTGATGAAATTACATCCTAACTAATTAGTATATTTCTTAAGCATGTTATGATATTATATAATTAGATTAAGTAGTTATTTAATCATTAATTTTGAAGAAAATTTTATTATTTAGTAATTTGTAATTTATGAAAGAAAAGTGAAACGTAATTATAAATTTTAAAGAGAAGATTATTATTTGTTGTTATTATCAAATAAATTATTTTATTTTATAAAACAATACGCTTTATTTTTTCGTAATTATTGTGATTTTTCATAATTATATAGAAAGGTTGCATTCCTTATTAATTTTTTTCATGCGGAACGGCGTCGTTTACTATCTTACTCTTTCCAATTGAGCGGCGTCGTATGGATGTCGAAAGGCGGTTCCTGCTGACTCACTCCTATAGTTAAACTTGGAAGCCGGCGTCGTTTAGTATCATACTTTTTCCAATTGAGCTACGTCGTATGGATATCGAAAGGCGGTTCATGCTCACTCACTGCTATAGTAAAACTTGGAAGCAGGTCAGAGCTACACCGTGACGTCGAACACTTCCCGCTTGCAGAGCTCGGGAGAGAGAAGTTGAAGCTGAATAGTGTAGAAGTTGGTTAATCTCTGTGCGTATGACCTTCCTTCATCACAACAAGTTCTTGCTATTGATTTCTTTGTGTTCGTTGGCTCCATTTCTCGTTCAATCACTCCTTTTGTTTTCTTCTTTCATTTATTGTTTTCGTTAAGTTTGTAGGGTTTAGGGTTTTTGTTTTAAAGCATTTTATGATTCGGTTTGCAACAGGTTTGTTTTTATGATTGTTTGTTTTAGATTATCGGATTAATTTTTCTGTATTTTTATTTTTTTTCGGTGATTAGGGTTCTTGAGGTTTGATTTCTGGAAAACCAAAAATGTCGAATGTTGGTGGTGGTGCGGAGGCTCACGCCCGCTTCAAACAGTATGAGTACAGAGCCAACTCTAGTCTAGTTCTTACCACAGACTCTCGTCCCCGGGACACTCATGAGCCTACTGGCGAGCCTGAGTCCCTTTGGGGAAAGATTGATCCCAAAAGTTTTGGTGACCGTGCTTACAGAGGCAAACCTCCCGAGTTAGAGGAGAAGCTTCAGAAATCTAAGAAGAAGAAGCAGCGAGATTCTCTTTCTGAACCTGTTCCCAGTCGCCAAACCAAGAGGCGTCGGCTTCATGAAGAGAGTGTGTTGACCTCTACCGAGGAAGGTGTTTACCAGCCCAAGACCAAGGAAACCAGAGCTGCCTATGAGGCTATGCTCAGCGTTATCCAGCAGCAATTGGGTGGCCAGCCACTCAACATTGTTAGTGCTGCTGCTGATGAGATTTTGGCCGTGCTAAAGAATGAGACCGTTAAGACTCCGGACAAGAAGAAGGAGATTGAGAAGTTGCTCAACCCTATTCCCAACCACGTTTTTGATCAACTTGTTTCCATTGGCAGGCTCATCACTGATTTTCAAGAAGGTGGAGATGCTACCGGTGCTTCAGCAGCCAATGGGGATGATGCCCTTGATGATGATGTTGGTGTGGCTGTTGAATTTGACGAAGATAATGAGGATGATGAAGATGAAAGTGATCTTGATATGGTGCCCGAGGACGAAGAAGATGATGAGGATTTGGTGGACAACAATGGTGCCAGTGCTATGCAAATGGGCGGCGGAATTGATGATGATGACTTGGGGGAAGCTAGTGAGGGCATGAGCCTCAATGTACAGGACATTGATGCATATTGGCTCCAGAGGAAGATTTCACAAGCTTTTGAACAACAGATTGACCCACAGCAGTGCCAGAAGCTTGCTGAGGAGGTGCTTAAGATACTTGCCAAGGGGGATGACAGGGATGTTGAGTCGAACTTGTTGATGCTCCTCGAGTTTGACAAATTCAGCCTTATTAAGTTTCTATGCCGTAACAGGCTGAAGATTGTGTGGTGTACTCGTTTGGCTAGGTCCAAAGATCAACAAGAGCGGAAGCATATTGAGGACGAAATGATGGGTTCAGGCCCAGATTTGGCAGCAATCCTGGAGCAGTTGCATGCCACCAGGGCAACTGCAAAAGAGAGGCAGAAGAATTTAGAGAAGAGTATAAGAGAAGAGGCTCGTCGGCTGAAGGATGAGAGTGGTGGAGATGGAGATGATGGAAGGCGGGATATTGTTGATAGAGATGCTGATAGTGGTTGGTTGAAAGGGCAGCCACAGTTGCTAGATTTGGACTCCATTGCTTTCGAACAAGGTGGTCTTTTCATGGCAAATAAGAAGTGTGATCTTCCTGTTGGTTCTTATAGACATCACAGCAAAGGCTATGAAGAAGTTCATGTACCCGCTTTAAAGCCAAAACCCATAGCTCCCGATGAGAAGTTGGTCAAGATTTCTGAGATGCCAGATTGGGCACATTCAGCTTTCAAAGGGATGCAACAGTTGAACAGGGTACAAAGCAAAGTATATGAGACTGCCCTCTTCAAGGCAGATAACATCCTGCTCTGTGCACCCACTGGAGCAGGGAAGACTAATGTGGCAGTCCTCACCATCCTTCAGCAGATTGCGTTGAATAGGAATTCAGATGGTTCATTCAACCATAGCAACTATAAGATAGTGTATGTGGCACCTATGAAAGCCCTTGTAGCTGAAGTAGTGGGTAACTTGTCACATCGGTTACAGGATTATGGTGTCACTGTGAGAGAACTGAGTGGGGATCAGACTCTGAGTCGACAACAAATTGAAGAAACACAAATTATTGTAACAACTCCTGAAAAGTGGGATATCATCACTAGAAAATCTGGGGACCGTACCTATACTCAACTTGTTAAACTTCTTATCATTGATGAGATTCATCTTCTTCATGATAACAGAGGTCCAGTGCTTGAGAGTATCGTTGCTAGAACTGTAAGACAAATTGAAACCACAAAAGAACATATCAGGCTGGTGGGTTTGTCAGCTACACTCCCTAACTTTGAAGATGTGGCATTGTTTTTACGGGTTGATGTTGAAAAAGGGCTCTTCCATTTCGATAATAGCTACAGGCCTGTGCCTCTCGCCCAACAGTATATAGGAATCACAGTTAAGAAGCCTCTGCAGAGGTTCCAGTTGATGAATGATGTGTGTTATGAGAAGGTGATGTCTGTTGCAGGAAAGCATCAAGTTCTTATATTTGTCCACTCGAGGAAGGAAACGGCCAAAACAGCTCGAGCAATACGAGATACAGCACTTGCAAATGATACTCTTGGTAGATTTTTGAAAGAGGACAGTGCTAGCCGTGAGATTCTCCAAAGTCATACAGATATTGTCAAAAGTAATGATCTCAAGGATCTTCTACCATATGGTTTTGCAATACATCATGCGGGGATGACAAGGGGTGATAGGCAACTTGTTGAGGAGCTCTTTGCAGATGGGCATGTGCAAGTGCTGGTTTCCACTGCAACTCTTGCATGGGGTGTTAATTTACCAGCCCATACGGTGATTATCAAAGGGACTCAGATATATTCACCAGAAAAAGGATCGTGGACAGAGCTAAGTCCTTTGGATGTTATGCAGATGTTGGGTCGTGCCGGACGGCCTCAATTTGATTCTTATGGGGAAGGGATCATCATTACTGGCCATAGTGAATTGCAATTCTATCTCTCTTTGATGAATCAACAACTTCCCATTGAAAGTCAGTTTGTATCCAAACTGGCTGATCAATTGAATGCAGAAATTGTTCTTGGAACGGTTCAAAATGCCAGAGAAGCCTGCAATTGGCTTGGATATACCTACTTGTATGTCCGTATGTTGCGAAATCCTACACTTTATGGCTTGGCACCAGATTTTCTTACTCGAGATATTACGTTAGAGGAGAGGAGGGCCGACTTGGTAAGCACTGAACTCTTCGATATGTTAGTGTTTCTCCTCATATCTAAGCCATTCTAATTCCTGTTAATTTTGTCATATAACTTTTTCTTTCCATTCTTTCATGTGGTTTCATGTTTAGATTGAGGATAGCAGTTTGAATTTCTTTTCCCCTTTGTATTTTCAGTGGCATCCTAGCTCATTTGTGACGACTCTTTTAGTTTCTAATTCAGTTTTGATACTGTGCATATCATCTAATCCTTCAACTAAGAAAATATTTATTAGTCATACAAGTAAAAAGGCTAATGAAGTGATAAAAATTGCGAATAAACTATGTAGTTTGGGAACTCCATAAAAAGGATAAACAGAAGAGTTATTTAACATTTGACTCTGAGGGCGGTTTTAGCTTTTACATAACATAGCAGTGGCCACTTATTTCTGTTCATACATTCATACAAAGCTTGGATAATTACTTCCGCAATTCTCTGCAATTTGTCTTGTCTTCTACCCTTTAATCATGACAACTTCTTTTTGCAACCTATTATTGTTGTTGTGCAAGTAGTCATGTTCCTCTTGTTCTGATTTAACTGAACTTTTTAGGTATTCAGTCTGACCTACTTGCTTCAGTTGTTTGTTTCTAATTGTTTAATCTTGTTCTAATGGTCTTTTTGCAGATTCATTCTGCTGCAACTATCTTGGACAAGAACAATCTCGTTAAGTACGACAGGAAAAGTGGATATTTTCAGGTCACTGATCTGGGTCGGATTGCTAGCTACTATTATATCACTCATGGAACAATTTCCACTTATAATGAGCATCTGAAGCCAACAATGGGTGATATCGAGCTTTACCGCCTGTTCTCTCTCAGCGAAGAGTTCAAGTATATGACTGTGAGGCAAGATGAAAAGATGGAACTGGCAAAGCTTTTGGAACGGGTGCCAATTCCCATCAAGGAAAGCTTGGAAGAGCCTAGTGCAAAGATAAATGTTTTGCTACAGGCATATATTTCACAGCTGAAGCTTGAAGGGCTTTCGTTAACTTCTGACATGGTGTACATAACTCAGGTTCACGTTTCTTTTGATGTCCTATTTTCTTGATATCTTTCTTTTCTTGTCAAATTTATAATGCTCATACTTATTCATTTCTTCTAATTTATCTTTGTTGTAATGGTCAGAGTGCTGGTCGTCTTGTGCGAGCTTTGTTTGAGATTGTCTTGAAAAGAGGTTGGGCACAATTATCTGAGAAGGCTTTGAACTTGTGCAAAATGGTAAACAGGAGGATGTGGAGTGTCCAAACACCTCTTCGCCAATTTAATGGGATCCCAAATGAGATTCTGATGAAGTTGGAGAAGAAGGATTTGGCATGGGAGAGGTACTACGATCTCTCATCACAGGAGATTGGTGAGCTCATTCGTTTTCCAAAGATGGGCAGAACACTGCACAAATTCATCCACCAATTTCCAAAGCTAAACCTTGCTGCGCATGTACAGCCAATTACACGCACTGTATTGAGGGTTGAACTTACAATAACTCCAGACTTTCAGTGGGAGGACAAGGTCCATGGATATGTAGAACCATTTTGGGTTATTGTGGAGGATAATGATGGCGAGTACATACTTCATCATGAATACTTTATGCTGAAGAAGCAGTACATTGATGAGGATCACACGTTAACTTTCACTGTTCCAATCTATGAACCATTACCTCCTCAATATTTCATTCATGTTGTGTCTGACAGATGGATTCGATCACAGACTGTTTTGCCTGTCTCTTTCAGGCACCTTATCTTGCCAGAAAAATATCCTCCTCCAACAGAGTTATTGGATTTGCAACCTTTGCCTGTGACCGCATTGAGGAATCCATTATATGAAGCCCTTTATCAGGATTTTAAACATTTTAATCCTGTCCAAACTCAAGTATTCACTGTTCTTTATAATACAGATGACAACGTCTTGGTTGCTGCCCCTACAGGGAGTGGCAAGACCATATGTGCTGAGTTTGCTATATTGAGAAATCATCAAAAGGGGCCTGATAATGTTATTCGTGCTGTGTACATTGCACCTCTTGAAGCAATTGCCAAAGAACGATATCGAGATTGGGAGAAGAAGTTTGGCAGAGGGCTTGGCTTGCGTATCGTTGAATTAACTGGGGAGACAGCAACAGACTTGAGGCTTCTTGAAAAGGGTCAGATAATCATAAGCACTCCAGAGAAGTGGGATGCCTTGTCCCGTCGCTGGAAGCAAAGGAAGCATGTTCAACAGGTTAGTCTTTTTATCGTTGATGAGCTCCACTTGATTGGGGGTCAGGGTGGACCTATTTTGGAGGTGATTGTCTCTAGAATGAGATATATTGCAAGTCAGATTGAAAACAAGATTCGAATTGTGGCTCTTTCTTCTTCTCTTGCGAATGCAAAGGATCTTGGGGAATGGATAGGGGCCACCTCACATGGCCTTTTTAATTTCCCTCCTGGTGTACGTCCTGTGCCCCTGGAAATACACATTCAGGGTGTAGATATTGCGAATTTTGAAGCAAGGATGCAGGCTATGACCAAACCAACATATACTGCTATTGTACAGCATGCAAAGAACGCAAAGCCTGCCATCGTGTTTGTTCCTACAAGAAAACATGTGCGTCTTACTGCTGTGGATCTGATGACATACTCAAGCATGGATGGTGGTGACACTCCTGCTTTTGCATTGCGGTCTCCTGAAGAATTAGAGCCTTTCATTAGTAAGATACAGGAAGAAACACTAAAAGCCACTTTGGAGCATGGTGTTGGCTACTTGCATGAGGGCTTGAGCAGCTTGGATCAAGAAGTGGTGTCACAGCTACTTGAAGCTGGGTGGATTCAGGTTTGTGTGATGAGTAGTTCAATGTGTTGGGGGGTTCCATTGTCCGCACATTTGGTGGTAGTTATGGGAACTCAATATTATGATGGGCGTGAAAATGCACACACGGATTACCCTGTAACTGATCTGTTACAGATGATGGGTCATGCTAGTCGACCTCTGCTGGATAACTCGGGAAAGTGTGTCATTCTCTGTCATGCACCTCGTAAAGAATACTACAAGAAATTCTTATATGAAGCATTCCCAGTTGAAAGTCATCTGCACCATTTCCTTCACGACAATTTTAATGCAGAGATTGTTGCTGGAGTTATTGAGAACAAACAGGATGCAGTAGATTATCTCACGTGGACTTTCATGTACAGGCGGCTTACACAGAATCCAAACTACTACAATCTCCAGGGAGTCAGCCACAGGCATCTCTCTGATCATCTATCCGAGCTTGTTGAAAATACGCTGAGTGATTTAGAGGCGAGTAAATGTGTCACAATTGAGGATGATACGGACCTCTCTCCACTCAATCTTGGCATGATAGCATCTTACTACTATATTAGTTACACTACCATAGAGCGTTTTAGTTCTTCTTTGACTCCCAAAACGAAGATGAAAGGTCTACTAGAGATTCTGGCTTCAGCTTCAGAATATGCACAGCTTTCCATACGGCCTGGGGAAGAAGAGGTACTTCGGAAGTTGATCAATCACCAGAGGTTCTCATTTGACAATCCCAGATACACCGATCCCCATGTGAAGGCGAATGCACTGCTTCAAGCACATTTTTCGCGGCAAACTGTGGGTGGAAATCTTGCCTTGGATCAACGGGAGGTGCTTCTTTCTGCAAGTAGGTTGCTTCAAGCAATGGTTGATGTTATCTCAAGTAATGGTTGGCTAAGCCTGGCTCTTCTTGCAATGGAAGTCAGCCAAATGTTGACACAGGGTATGTGGGAGCGTGATTCCATGCTTCTGCAATTGCCTCACTTCACAAAGGAGTTGGCGAGGAGGTGCCAAGAGAATGCCGGAAAGGGCATAGAGACTGTATTTGATTTGGTGGAGATGGAAGATGATGAAAGGCGAGAGCTCCTGCAGATGTCAGATTCGATGCTGTTAGATATTGTGAGGTTCTGCAATCGGTACCCCAATATTGACTTATCATACGAAGTAATGGAGGGGGAGAATGTGCAGGCTGGGGAAGATATTACTTTACAGGTGACGCTTGAACGTGATCTGGAGGGGAGGACCGAGGTGGGACCTGTGGATGCTCCCAGGTATCCTAAACCCAAAGAAGAAGGGTGGTGGCTTGTAGTTGGTGATACAAAAACTAACCAGTTAGTAGCTATCAAGAGGGTTTCACTTCAACGGAAGTCAAAGGTGAAACTCGGATTCACTGCACCTGCAGAACCCGGAAGGAAGACGTATACTCTTTACTTCATGTGTGATTCATATCTGGGTTGTGATCAGGAATACAACTTCAATGTTGATGTCAAAGAAGCTGGAGCCATTGATGAGGACTGAACGGACATTATTTCCAACCTTTCTAGTTTTATTTATGTAGCTGTACTTCTCTTTTGTTGTGGATGTTTGCTTTTCTTCATCTTTGTTTTGGACCATACTGATATCTCTTTTGATGGTCAACAGAATAGAATCATGCTGCTTTCTTTTTGATTATATTACGTCTGTACAGTTAAGTTCATATCTTAGTGCAGTTTCTTATGACATTACAAGATTGTCTCGGGAAGCCGATTTGAGATTTTAGAGGATTTGCAAACATATTCTCACACTGATTCATCCATGTAGTTTACAAGCTATTTCAACATGACAGGATAGTACGGACACTTCTTATTATGAATAGTAATTCACTGGTCTATTACAAATCACTGATCAGAATTCAGAATTCAGGGAAAGCAAATTACGTAATAGCTATATGAACAATGTGAAGAAAAGCATAGTAATAGTTGTTGTTGAGTTTAATCTTCGTAGATGCGACACTCGTCGGTCTCCGGATGATCCAGACAGAAATACTCTAGCGGATCTTGTTTCTCCAACTTCCGTCTCAGATCAGCCTTTGCTTGACTAACTTCCTCCACCTCGTCCCAAGCCACCTTACACCCGTCCGACTTCTCGTCTTCCCCGCAGACCTCCTTCGCTTCCATCACCTTCTTCTCTATCATCTCCGCCAACTGCTTCTCTCTCATGTGCGTCCCCTTGAACTTCGCTCCCGCTGCTCTCACTGTCACCGTCGGTGGTTTCCTGTTGAGGATGATCTTGTTTAGGGATGGAGGTTTGGAGGGAAATGGACACGAATTATGTGTATGCGATGAATAGAGGTTCATCGCCTGTAGTCGTGAACCAGTCGGCGTCTTCCACATCTTTTGGCTTCCAGTGTGGATGTAGATCACAATTCACAAGGACAGTCTATTCTTGTAGCTAGGTTAAAGTTGAAACCTGCTCTCTTTCTCCTTGCCTTTCTCTTTCCGTCGCTTTCATCTACAGTGTATGTGTAGTGATAAGAATGGGGTTTGCGTTTCTGGAGTCTTCTTCCTCCGTTGTTTTGGGTTGGGTTCACATTGAACGGCCCAGTGTGAATTGGGCTAACTTTTGAATTACAAATTGAAGACTAAAGGCGCGTTTTCTTTTAGTCTTTCATTTCAAATTTCATCCTCTCGAGGTGGTGGAGCGAATGGCGGGCATGGAGGCGGAGACGATCGTCGGTAATAATGGAATCAGGAAGGTGCCAGAAGAAGAAGGTGAAGGATGGTTGGATCCTGAGACGGAGTTCCTTGCGTCCAAACGAGAGACTGGGAACGAGTGGGAACTGTTCAAGGAAAATGTCAGGCCATTGAAGAGAGGTCGAAACGTTCATGTCTTGAATCAAACCCTGAAATCCCAAACTAACAATACTCTTAAGAACTCTCTCCTCTACACTCGAAGGTCCTTCTTCTGTTCTTCATCTTCTTTGAATTTGTTTTCTCCTGAAAACTAAGTCTCAAATTTGTGCTCTCCAGCAAGTTAATCGAGGCGATTGATGAGTATGAAGGTGATGACCCTCTTCTTCCTTGGCTTCAGTGAGTATTAACATGTCAGATTTCTAGGTTTGCTTGATATGATTCTTCAACTCCTGATTTCTAATCTAACCTCTTCTCTGTTCTCTGAAACAAAACAGGTGCATCAAATGGGTTCAGGAGGCGTTTCCACCTGGAGGAGATTGCTCTGGACTCATTGTCATTTATGAACAATGCGTGCGTACCTTTTGGCATTCACATCAATACAAGGATGATCTTCGGTACCTTAAAGTTTGGTTGGAATATGTGAGTTCCTTCACTTTTTTTTTCCCCATTTTTTCTTATCTTTTTGTTCTTCATCTACTCAATTAGTGTTTGTTTGAACCAAAACTTCCAGGCTGAAAACTGTGATGATGCTCAAGTCATCTACACTTTCCTTGATGCTAATGAAATTGGAATCTCCCACTCTGCTTACTACATAGCCTATGCCCTGCATATGGAATCCAAGTCTAAGATGAAAGCTGCAAATGACGTTTTCTATCTTGGGATCTCCAGGTAATTATGTATCCTATTTCTTTCTTATATATCATACTTGAGAGCTCTATTCTTTGCTTGAGATTGATCTAGGACTCGCATCATATGTTTGATCATTCACTTTCCACTAGATACCTTTCCCACTTTATGTGTATAATGGAAGTATAGATGGTATGATTACTTTAGTTGGTTGTGAATAGTTTGAGTGTGTGGCTAAGCAGTCACTTGAAATTTTTATACCCAGAGGATCAAGTCTAGTTCTGCAGAGCTTTTGTCATTATTCCTTTACTGTTACCAGAAATAGCTAATTTTTGTTAATTATCCTTCAATTGAAATTAGACTTGTTGCTATCATTATTTGTATTCAAGAGCATGCTCGACTAGGTAACGTCTCTCCTTTTACAGAGATGCACAACCGGCAGAGAAACTGAATGATGCCTACAAGAAGTTTCTCCTTCGATCCACAAGAAGACCAAAGGTTATGGAGGTATGGGATTCGTGATAACAAAGAGGGGGTAGATTGGATTTTACTAAGTTTTTTTATTATTTCATTTGCTTAATTACTTAGGAGGACTCAGGAGAAACTCATTTAAATGCTCGAAGCTTTGGAACTGTCTTGACCGGTGCAGAAAACGGTAAACATTTTCTGTTGCATTTTGCCATCATGAGTATTTGTATGCTGAATAGAATACCTTCCATGCAGGCAGAAGAAATGTAGGGAGTTCTAGTTATTCCAGGAAGGAATTGAAGACAGACTGGTAAACATTTTGGATTATGTTCTTTGAAGAATGTTGGTAATTGTGAAATTATGTTTAGACACCATAAATATTCAGAAACACTGAAGATAAGATTCCTGTACAATTTCTGATCTGCCTGTGTGAATATGGTCAATTGATCCCTTTTGCTTCCATTTTAGTGATGTTTTCATCACATTGTCCTTCTGATTACTGGTTTTCTTGCAATTATAGTATGCTTTGTTTTCCTGTAGGATCCAGAGAGCTCCTCTTTCTATCTACAAAGACAAGAGCGAGAATGTCATGCTGGGACATCAATCAGAAAAGTCAAAGACGGATTTGAATCCATGGAGCAGCCTTGGTGCTCGAGCAGAGAGAAATAAAGAAAATAATGCAGCACCTACCAAGTGGACAACATACAAGGTGCTTCCTTTTATTGGGAAAACATTCTTATTAACAGTTCGTCAGACCTATATACATTTCATGTTGCACTTTAAGATATATGTGATCAAATTCTTCCTTCTCCCAGATTCCACAAAGACCTGGGCCTCGAATCAGGGGACCAACTCCAAGTGCCTGCATTCAAGTGTTTGTTGATGATGAATGCAGAAAGTGAGTAATATTGGCATATTTCAACTCATTGATGCCATATTTGCTGAGAGATCAAATAGTTCAAATCAACGTGTGCTTATACATTTCTTCTCAGTACTTGTTCATCCTTTATATATTACTTTATCCTCTCAATTTCCATTAATTTGTGTTGCAATCAGAACGGAACAATCGGACAGGCACACCGCAAAGTCTTCAACATTGAAGCTACGAGGACGGGATGACTCAGATATCAAGAAGTAAGTAACTCATCTAGTTAATCCAGTGGCTGTTCAAGAAGAAATGTATGATACGAACTGATTTGCTTTTCCTGATGGTACACTTTTCTTGTGCAGGGAAACAGAGCTTTTGAGGCAGAACCCGTTACGCCATTTCCCTTCAAACAGTCTCCCTAGATGATGAAATAGTAAAAAACCTAGTCCTTGTGATGAATTTGGTTATGTAATGTCAGGTATACATCAGCTTCTACCTCTGAAGCCTGATCTATATCTAGGAACTGTGTT
Organism: Erythroxylum coriaceum; assembly: GCA_026874005.2. NCBI lineage: Eukaryota > Viridiplantae > Streptophyta > Magnoliopsida > Malpighiales > Erythroxylaceae > Erythroxylum > Erythroxylum coriaceum. The sequence continues at coordinate 79,186 of JANQAP020000156.1, forward strand.
TTCATGTGGACTTTGATTTGTGTTGAAGAAATGGTTTGAGTTTGTTAATGGTTACAAGCCAAACCAAGTTTGATTTTGTCTTCTACATTTTAATTCCTTTTCTGCAAGCTTTTGACTCTATTGCAATGGACGTGAGTTATATTTGTTATAGCTTTGGTTCCTTTTTTAATTAGAGCATATTGATTATTGGAATGGTGTGTCCATTCTTGAAGTCTTTGTCTATATTGCACAAGTTGTAGTGTAGATTGTTTTGACCCAAGTTCCCATATAGAAATTCTATTAAATTCGTTATCAATAGGTAGAGATAGCAAAAAAAAGCTTAGCTCGATTTGACCCTGACTTGGTCTGAAGTCAATGAGTCTAGTTCGAGTTAGTTATATTTAGGTTAAGCTTGAATTTTGGTTGTTCGGTTTGGCTTAGCTCTAAGCATGAAAATTTTACATAAGATGACATTGTTTTGGGTGAAAAGATATTTTTAACTTCTAAAAAATAAAAATAAATTTAATTAAGCGTGATCTGACTTCAGGATTGAAGCCTCGGGCTAGACCTGAGCTTAGTCTATTTTCAATTTTATCGATAAGGTTTTATATTAGGTTAATTTGAAGTTAAATTTGTGCTTGAATTTGGTTAAAAATTTATATTATTAAAGTTTGGTCAAATATAATTTAACCTATTAATTTTTAAAAATTGTCAAATTTAAATTCAAGTTTAAATTTTAACTTAATTAAATAATTTAAATACGATACTTAAAATGAAAGGTTTGAAATTTGGTGAAAAAAGGGCTTGATTTGGAGTAGAAAAGCCCAAAGTAGTCCAACTGGGTTTCACTGGAATCTTCTAAAATTCAGATTTTTGCCTCATCTTCTTTACCCTCACCCCCAAATTGGCTTCTTTTCAAATTAGGGTTTTTGGCTCCCTCTGTGTTTCTCTTACCTTGATTTAGGACTATTCCCAAGAGCAAGCTAAGTGGAGCTTGGGTTGTATCCATGGCGGAGCATTTGGCCTCCATATTCGGAACAGAGAAGGACCGTGTTAACTGCCCTTTCTACTTCAAGATCGGAGCTTGCCGCCACGGTGATCGCTGCTCTCGCCTTCACAACCGCCCCACCATTTCTCCTACTCTACTCTTGTCCAACATGTACCAGCGCCCTGACATGATCACTCCTGGCGTCGACGCTCAAGGCCAGCCTATTGACCCTCGCAAGATCCAGGAGCACTTCGAGGACTTTTACGAGGACATTTTTGAGGAACTCAACAAGTTCGGCGAGATCGAGAGCCTCAACGTCTGCGATAACCTCGCTGACCACATGATCGGCAACGTATATGTCCAGTTCAGGGAGGAGGATCAGGCTGCCGCCGCGCTACAGGCTTTGCAGGGGCGGTTTTACTCTGGACGCCCAATTATAGCTGATTTTTCGCCTGTAACTGACTTCCGTGAAGCTACGTGCAGGCAGTTCGAGGAGAATAACTGTAACCGCGGTGGATACTGCAATTTCATGCATGTGAAACTGATAGGGAGGGAATTGAGGAGGAAGCTGTTTGGAAGATACCGTGGATATAGAGTGAGTCGGAGCCGGAGCAGGAGTCTGAGTCCCAGGCATAGGAGGGAGAAGGAGAGGGATAGGGATAGAGAGAGAGATCGGGAGGGTGATAAGCGAGAGAGGGATCATCGTGATTACCGAGGGAATGGTCGGAGGAGTGGAGGAGACAAGTACGATCGAGATGGGTTTAAGAGAAGACATGGCAGTCCCAAGAGAAGCTGGAGTCCTCCTCCAGCTCGGGAAGGCAGTGAGGAACGGAGGGCTAGGATTGAGCAGTGGAACAGAGAAAGAGAGGAGAAGCAGTAACTGGGGAGAGAGCAGATGGGATTCAAACACTTTGTTCTTAGTGTGAAATGGTTCAGCTTTTCACATTTTTCTCTTGTTGGTAATTATATTTCTAGTCTGCTTTATGCTTTCAAACAACTTTTGACTATTTGACTCTTTGTGATTCATATTTTCGAGGATTAGATGTGTATTAGTTGATGCTATAAATGCTTCTGGGAGTTGAAATTATTACATTATCTCCTATCAATGATGGCTGTTTCTTGGTTCATTTTCATGAATACATCTCAATGTGAGGCCAAGTTACTTTGATCTGGATTAGCTTTCTATCTTTTATTAATCTCTAGTACAGTTTGTTAGAATGCTCGTTGCACTAATTTGTCTGGAAATAGTCTGCTTCTTTTGAAACTTTTCCATAAAAAGTACAGAATAGTTGTGTTAAATTTGCTCGGAAAAGTTTGCCACCTTTTGCTTCTGCTTTGTTCTTGACTTGGCCAAGAAAGAGGAATATCTCCAATTGAAACCGACCCCTTGGAAGCTTACCTTAGGCTCTCGGATAGTGGAACTCCAGCTAGGTAGGCACGCAAGCCAAAGAATTAATTTTCTTTAGTTAGGCAGGAAGGCAAGCCAAAGCAATTCAAGGATTAATCTTGGAATAGAAGAGCATAGGATACTTGCAATGAATTGCCTGCAAATAGTTTACCACTGCTACTTTAGCGTTTTTGTACTTGTACTTGGAGGGCATAGAATGTAGATCTCTTTTGCTTCCAGTTTACAAGATTCTGCCCTGGTTCCAAATTGAATTGATTGCTGCTTGTAGATGCACTATCTGAAGTTAAATGCTGGGCTATCTTCCGATTAGGCATTGAAAGGTAACATTGTTTTCCCATTTCCAGTTAGGCATTGCTATGACAGGGACACCAGTTATTCCTATTAAAAAATAGATACACTTTTTGCTGATTCAGTATTGAGAATAATCTTTTAGAGGGTAAAACATGTGTTTGGTTGTCTTCTTTCTCTTCTGTTTTGGTAATTGAGAGATGAATTAGATCGCTCTAACATTGTTTTCTCATTTCCAAATAGGTATTGCTATGACAGACACCAGTTATTCCTATCAAAAAATAGATACACTTTTTGCTGATTCAGTAGTGAGAAGAATCTTTTACAGGGTAAAACATATATTCGGTTATCTTATTTCCTCTTCTGTTTTTGGTATTAGATGATCTAAAAAGAAATGATGACCCTTAAAGTACAGATATTTTCTAGCCAGTCTTTATTCATCCTGATTTTTGATGAAACATATGCAGTAGATCATATGGTAGAGTTTGCCGTTGCAAGTGGATAATGATGATGGAAAGCTAAAGCCCCTTACTTTGAGAGGTTGTGTTGGAACGTGTGTTTGTGTTGAAACTGAAACAATCTTAGTTTATGATTTATTTTGTAGAATTGTATATGATTTGCAGGTGCTTTAAGAGTATGTATTTATATATCTTCCTCATCCCTCGTGTGGTATAGTTTAGTTTACTTATAGTGGTATCCCTCATGTGTAGCATAGTGTAGTGTAGTGTAGTTGTAGTGGTTGATCCATCCATCAGACGCCCGTTACGTCATATTCATTCATTCAACTTGATTTGTCTCCTCATAAAAGCATGAAAAAGGACAATTATTAAAGCAAAAAAGACCATAGCTTTTGATAAAGCAAATCCAGATAATATGGATGAAAGGAAGATTAGGGTTTTAAGGTGGTAATTGCGTTATTATGGTACTTAATAACCGACTGGTTTGGGTTTGGATCGGGCTTGAATTCGAGTTTGATTAAATTAAAATTTAT
>JANQAP020000156.1:82939-117487 GCA_026874005.2 Erythroxylum coriaceum
AATTTGATTAAATTAAAATTGACAATAATTTATTTGAAATGTGTATTATGGTCCTTAAAAGGGAGTAGTAATTAGGGATGTTAATTTTGGCCCGACTCGGCTTGATTTTGGCCCAGGTTGATTGGGCTACGTGTTAAAAGTGATAAGCCTGACAAGGCCATGGGCCATGAGCCGAGGTCAGGTTGAATATGAGACCGGCCCGTGGCTTGACTGTTATTTAAAAAGTGACATCATTTTTGACATTTTAAAAAAAAATTATAAGATGGGTCAGAATTTATCTAATTCAGAAGGGAAGAACTTGTATTAGTATATCAATTTCTATTCAAGCATGAGTTTGATTCACACTTCATGTTTTAATAAATATTTACCATCTGAAAAGAGGAAAAAATGGAGTCTTCGACTAAAGAAATGTGTCGAAAAAGGGCAAATGTATAGAACCTTTTAATAAGATACTGATTTTTCAACTTTCTCAAAATAAAATCTATTCCAAACATATATGTCATGGTTTCTTACATTGACAGGGTACAAATATTTTAATTTGATATTTTTAGATACCTTTTTAGACCTATTATCGGTACTAAATAGCATTAAAAAATTTGTATCTATTTTTCATAATATTATGCATGAATCAGACCTATCTCGACTCGTGGGGCTATGGGCCAACCTAAGCTCGTGGTCGGGTAGAGCTGGGTCAGGAGTGGCCCGATCTCGACCCGGCCATTGACATTCCTAGTAATAATGAGACCGGTTCTAATTGAACTTGAATTTACGTTCGGTTAAATTAAAATTTTTAATAATTAAATTTGAAGAATTTATTAAAACTAAATTTGAAGAATTTATTAAAATTCAAATATATTTATAGGCAAAAGAAAAGATTTAATCTTTCTTGATCCAACGGACCTTTATCTTTACTTACGTCTTAAGTATGCTATCTTGCCAAGATTCCGTGAGTTCAAAGGCAATGTCCACTTGTCGTTTTCCTATTGGTTTGGTGATGGCATAGCGACTAATTTGACTTACTGTCGTATATATTTACACAAATGCCACGCTCGCTTCAATTTCTTCTCCTAAGGCCGATCTATCTTCGAGGTGATCCACGTCTCTTCAGTCTCCCGATTCCTTCTGTTCTTTAAATTTTGTACTTTTAGATGTCGGGTTCGGATGATAATCAGTTTGGGCCAGATGACATCCTGGACCAGATTGATTGGGATAATCTTTTTCTAGATGTTTGTGATTTGGATACCCATTTGGTCTCCGATGCGTCGGCGGCGGCGGTGGAGGCGGAAAATTTCCCCACGCCGTCACCCGATTCTGTGACGTCGTGGGTAGGTGAGATAGAGAACATTTTGATGAAGGATGATTTTGAGGGTGAGGGTTGTTCGGAGGATCTGGGCATCTTTTTGGCGGATGTTCTTGTCGATACTCCTGAGAGTGTTTCCGCTGACCAGGTCCGCATTTGTTCTGATCATGGCTCTGAGAAGAAGGAATCTGAGAAATTGAACGACGATGGGTCAGCCACTGATGATCTAAAGTCTAAGAAACTCAAAAGGTACTCAATTTTTTTCTATAAATTTCTCTTTTTCACCTAGGTAGCGATTCTTGTTCTGTGTATGTTATTGTAATCTTTGCCCTTGACTAGATGAACTAACCTCAGCATCATCATCATCGTAAATTGTTAATGGCTTGTTGGTTAGAACGGTTATATGGCTGCAAATTATGCTTGGTCAAATTTGAAATTTACCGAACTAGAGGATATTTAATATGTAACTGGGGTGTGTTCTGATTGATTCTAGGAAGTTGAGAAATAGGGATGCTGCGGTAAGATCAAGGGAGAGGAAAAAGATGTATGTGAGGGATTTAGAGTTAAAGAGTAAGTATTTGGAAGCAGAATGCAGGAGGCTTGGGCGTATGCTTCAGTGTACTGTTGCAGAAAACCAGGCTTTACGACTTAGTTTGCAAAAGGGTGGAAGATTTGGTGTCACCTCGGCCAAGCAGGAGTCTGCTGTGCTCTTGTTGGGTACGTACCATCCAACTTGCTTCTTACTACCTTGGCAATGCTTTATTTTCCACGTTCGTTGTTAATGTTGAACTTGAAATTTTATTGCTCTGAGTCAGTTCAGATCCAAATTACGATAAAGAAATCTAAAATTTTGAGTTTAACTCACCATACAAATGATATTCCACTTGGCCTTTTTCCTGGCATGATATCCTATAGAAACCCCATTTTTAAGATTTTGATGAAGAGACTTGGATTTTGATATGCTGTTTCTAAACTACCAAATGACTTGAAGCTTGTTAACCGTACAATAAAGAATTAAAATTTTAAGTCTTTGGTTAGGAATAATATGTGATTATATGGATGAATGCCAGGATTGAACATTCTTCCTTGTGGGTCTTTACTGAAATAGTTAATCTCATGGAATGGCTTTTTCCTCGCATGATATCCTATAGAAACCATTTAGATTTTGTTGAAGAGACTTAGATTTTGATATGCTGGTTCTAAACTACCAAATGACTTGAAACTCTTTAACCATAAAGGTTAAAAATTTCTAGTCTCGATTGGGAATAGTATGCGATTATATGAATGAATGCCAGGATTGTACATTCTTCTTTGTGGGTTTTTTCCAAAATACTTAGGTCTTGTTTGTTAATCAGAATGAGAATGCAACATTTATTCCTTAGCTTTACTTGTTTGGTTATCCGGGATAGATAAAACAGGAAATGATAAAAATGGAATGAATTTTAAACAATCTTAGACTTTTATTCCTGAGGAAGGTCTGAGTGCAAGCTGGCATCAAATATCAAGAATAAGAGATAAGAGATATTATTAGAATATTATCAAGTTATTATTAAAATATTATTAGAATATTGTCAAGATATTGATTATATTCTTATTAGAATATTATCATCAAAATACTTTTACTCTTATCATAAAAATTATTTATAATTATTTAAAATTAATAATTTTATATGAAATATAAAATATTTTCATTAATTATTTACTAAAGAAGTCATTCATAATATTTGATGCCAAATACTAGCATAACTACTTTGTTTAATTTCATATCAGACACGCATAATTAATAATTTTATTCCTACTTTGATTCGTTCGATTTATTCTCATTTCTATTTTTTTATTTTGATTCTTTCGTATTGGTTACTAAACAAGACCTTAATCTCATGGTAATTGTTGACTTTTGCAGAATCCCTGCTGTTGGGTTCCCTGCTTTGGCTCCTGGGAATCACCATGTGTCTGGCCCCATCAACTCTGGTGGCAGAGGCAGTTCCAAAAGAAAGCGAGGTAGAAGAGAGAGTAGCAAAAAAAGTGGAACCAATAGGAGCAGGAAGTGAAGAGTTGCACTGGTTTTTGAACAGTAGGAGATGCAAAGCTTCAAGGACGAGGATGAAACTTAGGTGGTTGTCCCACTATATAGTCGTGGTGGTGGTGTGAGTCTGGCTCTCCTCAGTTGGTAGGAAGGAATGTGAAGGAGTTTATAGAAGTAAACTAAGAATGTTGTTTGAACTAAGTATGATGTTTGATGACATATAATAAAGTGAAGTTTGTTTTCGTTTTCCTTTGGTTTTTGGTAAGACTCAAGGCTTGAAAATACTTGTTTCTGTTCTTCTGGACCTTTGACTGATGGAAAAGGAGCATCCAACTAACCATTAAACTGTGGTAAGGAAAGGTTGCAGAAGGTGGTGTCTTTGAAGTTGCTGTGTTTCAATTAGGCGATGGGGATGAGAACGGGGAAGGTTTTATGTTACGTTCCATTTTATTCTAAACAGAAAAAATAAAAAACTTACAATTTGAGTGGTTTAGGTTGAAATATAAAATGATAAGTAATTTTACACTATATTATATTATAATCTTTTTAAATAATATTTCACTATATTATATTATGAATCTTTATATTTTTTTCAAATAATAATTTTTTAATATTACACCAACTTATGTTCTATTTTATTATAAATTATTCTATTCTATTTAATTAAAAACTTTATGTCGATAAAAATGGTCCAGATATGTCCTATTTGGTTTTATTAAGTATAATTATACCGACATCAGTTTGAATGTTCGGACCAATTAGATTGTGTGAGCTTTATCATGTCCGCTTATTAACAACCTTAATCTTAATAAAACAACCAATAACTCTCCGCGAGATGTTATAGTCAAAAACAGCATCTGTGGGTGAAAAGAAGGAAACTATGGTTAATGTGCAAGGTCAATGGTTTGGTTAACATAATGTACATGTCCTCTTATTCTAGAAGTAACTAATTTCCATTTGTTTATTCCAATAAGATTAAGTGGACTAGTAGGTGGTGGAATTGGAGATTATATATATATATAAGGGGTTAAAAAAAAAGCATCGAAATTTACAAGAATATCCCCTCTGTCTTTCCGAACAGCAGGTATATTCCTTCTCCACTCTCAGGATCATAAAGGATGTTTAGGTAAAATGAAACCCTAGAAGCCATTGGCGAGTACAGTAACAGGTGGTTTGTTGGTTTGGTTGGGTGGTTGTATCGAGGACAAAGAATCCATTTTTGAACCGACCGTCTTAGTTTCTTCCCTTGAAAAGTAAATATTGAAGACCGACCAAAGCAACGCCTATCAAGAACCAAACACTTTGAACCTTATAACTTACCCTCTCTGCGTCACCAACCCAAAGACATCAGCGTTTTCCATACAATACCAGCTAGTACCACTCCGATTCTACCTCGGCTCTAATGGTTTCCGAGTATGGCATTCCAAGAGAACTCTCAGATCTTCAAAAGATTCGATCTTTATATCAACCTCAACTCCCTCCATGTCTTCAGGTATCTTCTGCTGTTACATTTCTCCTTATACCTCACTTGATTTTTTTCTAATCATCATTGGGACACTTGTTCATTTGCTTCTTTTTTTTAAAAATGTCTGCTTAGGTCTGTCTGATCACGCTTTTCTCTTCCTCTTTATGTTTCCATCTTTAATTGTATCCACTTTGTATCCAGTACTTTATCAACCTTAAAGTTGACTGCTTTTCCTAATTTGCTTAAACGCATGCAAATGTGTATAACCCATATTGCCTAACATCAACCTTCTTTGTTCATTGTTAGACAAGTTTTTCGTAGTCAAACTCACTGTTCTTTTAACAGTATTTTGTGTTTGGTGCACCTTATCGATACGCCTTGAAGGGTTCCTCTGAAATATGTTTCTTTTCTACTATTTTAGTTTTACTTGAATATGATTGTCTGTTTTGATTATAAATGATCTCAAACTTGTGCTGAAACTCGCCATTCTCCAGGGAACTACTGTGAGAGTAGAATTTGGTGATGCCACAACGGCTGCAGACCCAGCAGATGATCAAACCATAAGCAGAGCCTTTCCCAACACTTACGGTCAGCCTCTGGCTCATTTTCTTAGGTCTACGGCAAAAGTTCCTGATGCTCAAATTATAACCCAGCACCCTGCTATCAGGTGTCTGATTAGAGACTCCGTATGTTTTTGTTTTGTTAAGACACTCTGTCTTGTCTGGGCTGATTCTTGAAGATCACCTAGTGTTATTGTCTGTTCTCTCAACAGGGTTGGAGTAGTCTTTTGTGGGAGACAATCTCCTGGAGGACATAATGTCATATGGGGTCTTCACAATGCTCTTAAAATCCACAACCCAGGCAGTATTCTACTTGGATTTCTGGGTAAGCAGCGATAATACATTGTATTTTTGTTTCATATTTGTTGTGCAAATTGAAGAGAGAAAAAAAGATTCTTTATTTTGTGTGAACTCTAGAAATTCTTATCCGTCAACAGGTGGTTCTGAGGGTCTTTTTGCACAGCAAACTCTTGAAATCACTGATGAAGTTCTCGCAACCTACAAAAATCAAGGTGGGTGGTAATCCATGACTTTGCATCTAAATCTTTAACACCCAGTTGGCAATGAAATATGGCTAAGGTTTTTGTATCATTGTGCTTGACAAGGTGGATATGATTTACTGGGACGGACAAAAGATCAAATACGAACAACTGAGCAAGTTAATGCTGCATTAACCACGTGCAAAGATCTGAAATTGGATGGCCTTGTCATAATCGGAGGTAACTATATAGTTTTAAGAATGGCAAGCTCGGTATGCATGAGGATATTACTCACTGTGGAAGCTTAGTATTTTTGTAGGGGTTACATCAAATACAGATGCAGCACAGCTGGCTGAAACATTTGCTGTGGCAAGATGCCCAACAAAGGTGTACTTTATGTGCTTTTGAATTGAGTTGTTAGTGAAGCAATTTAATTTCTCAAAGTTTCTTTGCAATTGTGTGCCTCTAGACCTCTGATAATTCATTGAACATGTTCTTGTGGTACCTCGATTTGCTGATTTCATTGGTTGAATCTGGCAGGTAGTTGGCGTTCCTGTTACTCTCAATGGTGATCTGAAGAATCAGTTTGTTGAAACCAATGTTGGTTTTGATACAATATGCAAGGTACTTAATGACAGGAAGCTTTTGTGAGACATGTCAATGGCAATAACAATGAATAAAAATAATATGTGGACAGAGTTCTCATATGCCATGCTTCGAAAATGATCTCCTATGATGGATCATGTACCATCTTTTCTTTCTATACAGTTCATGAGTTTTATAGGAAATGTTGATTCCTCATGTTTCCTCGTATGCAGGTCAATTCCCAGCTTATTAGCAATGTCTGCACTGATGCTCTCTCTGCCGAGAAGGTAATCATTTTTTACTTTGATCCCAGCACAATTTCCATATAGCAGTCAACTTTTGCATTCATTGTTATTTAAAATTTCTGATTTCCTGGTGATTGAAGGCCCAAATAATGAGCTGGGCAGTAAAGACACCAGCTTAATGCAATCAGTCCTCAGATATGGCTTCTCTTAGTGGTTTAGGAAGTTATGGTTTCATGCTTGAATATTAGAGGAACAATAGAACTTATAGAAGAAAAAAGTTTATTTCCATATATTGGTCGTGTGTTATCTCTTAACTGAAATTTTGACTTCATTCCTTTTTGCAGTATTATTACTTTATCCGGCTAATGGGCCAAAAGGCATCACATGTTACTCTAGAATGCACACTCCAGTCTCATCCAAATATGGTTAGCATTTCCTTTTAATTACTTTTCCAGCTCCATATGGTGTCATCATTCCAAAGATGCTAAATATATTGGCCTGCTTTCTGCAGGTAATTCTTGGTGAGGAGGTAGCTGCATCAAAGCTCACCCTATTTGACCTCACAAAACAAATTTGTGATGCAGTTCAAGCTAGAGCACAACAAGGTCCTTTGAAAATAATTTGTGTCCTGTCACTTTTGTGATAATCTACTTCAAAAAATATTACTTTTGTGCTTAGTTGCATGATGAGGAACCACCTACTATCAATCCTGAAAAACAAAGAACAGAACTTTTCTGAAGATTTACTGGTTAATAACTCAATTCAACCAGAATGCAAGTAAATGCCAGTTTACCCTGCCTACAACTGCTCCTTGGCTAGAAGCTTATGGATCCTTGAGCAGTACTTACTTGTTTGGATAGTTAATCATTTCAGATGTTTAACTATTGCAGTTTACTAACTTTTGCTTGTCTTGATCTATTGCTGTTATCTAACAAAGATCAGTTTTGCCAGATAAAAACCATGGAGTCATTCTATTGCCAGAGGGCCTGATAGAAAGCATTCCGGAAGTGTACGCTCTTTTGAAGGTAAATCGCTCTCATTCTCTCCCATACCTGCGCATGTAACCTAATAGTCACTGATTTTCAATGCCTTAAGTCTTCTGAAAATGATAATAATTGACGATTTTGAAACTCTTAGGAAATACATGCTTTGCTCAAGCAAGGAGTTAGCCAGGATAAAATCTCGTTGCAGCTTTCACCATGGGCATCAGCTTTATTCGAATTTTTGCCACCCTTTATCAAGAAAGAGGTTCGATTTTCCATTACAGATTAACATCAAAAGATATATGTCATTTTAGGTTGATAGTTTCAGTTTGCCTGACTTCCAACTTTTTCTGTACAGCTTCTTCTTTACCCTGAATCCGATGACTCAGCCCAGTTATCTCAGGTATGGAGTGTGAGATTTCTATGAGAAGGAAATGTTAAATATCATGGATCTTGATTTAAGTTTGTGCCCTTGTTCCCCAGATTGAGACCGAGAAATTGCTAGCACATCTTGTGGAGAAAGAAATGAACAAACGCATGGTAAGATGGATAATTCTCATCATTCTTATCTTGTCACATCTGCATGGCATAAAGACCTAAATCACTCAGCTAAGTCCCTTATGTACTATGTTGTATATGATCCAAAGATGGAGAAACAAATTCAATTTCTCTTTTTCATTTATCACATTGCATTATTTCGATAATGTTTTAGGATCTACTCTGATGTGATCTTAGTTAGCTGTTTTTTTGACTATTTGGATTGTTTTGCTTTTGTAGAAATTTCCATTGAATCCTGAGCTAATTGCTCTTTTGTTCCTTTTTCCCCCCAGAAAGAAGGTGCATACAAGGGAAAGAAATTCAGTGCTATTTGCCACTTTTTTGGTTATCAGGCCAGGGGATCATTACCATCAAAGTTCGACTGTGACTATGCTTTCGTACGTTACAGAAATGACTTAATGAGCTAGCTGTAATCTTTTCTTTACTTTATAGCATACCTGTCATTTGCTTATTGTGGAACTACCTATCTGCAGGTCCTTGGGCATATTTGTTACCATATTTTAGCAGCAGGTTTGAATGGATATATGGCCACTGTAACAAACTTGAGGAACCCTGTGAATAATTGGCGTTGTGGTGCTGCTCCACTTACAGTTGGGTTTTCATTTTGTTTTCTACATCCTACATTCTTGAAGGCCTTTTGTCTCTTCTTGATTAGTACTTCTTTCTCTTTAAGGTCTTTTCCTTTTGCTAGATCATATGTATACTGTGATAGATTGTTGACTTTGTGTGAATAATAGGCAATGATGACTGTGAAGCGATGGGCTCAAAGTCCAGGTGCTTCTTCTATTGGAAAACCTGCAATTCATCCAGCTACTGTGGATTTGAGAGGCAAAACATATGAGTATGACCCCCTCCTCTTAAACTCAACTGAAAGTGGAAATATATCTGTACCTAACATTATATCTGATCCACATGATGTACATAAGGTGGCTGAACTATAGTATCACCAAAGATGCTACAACAGTAGTTTTTTTGCTAAACTATACTGATATCAAACAACTATAAATCTTTTCCCATGTCCCCAAAAAGAGAGAGCTGCTCAGTAATTTCCTGAATGTTTTTATTTGCAGGCTGCTAAGGCAAAATGCTGCAAAATTTTTGATGGATGATCTGTACAGAAATCCTGGGCCCCTTCAGTTTGATGGTCCTGGTGCTGATGCTAAGCCTGTAACTCTTTGTGTTGAAGATCAGGATTACATGGGACGGATCAAGGAACTGCAGGAATACCTGGAAAAGGTACCGGCTCCTATGTTTTCTTCTCTTTTTTCCTTTGCTTGACATTCCATTTTTTTCTTCACTATTATTTGCTTTACATGCTAGAGCAGAATTACTTCATAATGCTTCTTGAATCTCAAACATGGTGGTTCGTATGTCACATTGCTCTTAGGTTGATTATTATACCAAAAAGATTTCACGTTAGCTAACTTTAAAAAGAGAAAGGTAGTACTACGATAATCCTATGACTTTCAATAATTATTTTTCCCTTCAAACTGATCTGAAATGGGAGCTGAGGCTAAATAAATCTGAGAGCTTACACTGTTGGTTCAAAAGTTCTTCTGAACTTTTCATTTTTATCTTGGAGGCCAAATTCTAATTTAACAACAGATAATGAATCAACCAGACAGACTGCTGCTGCCTAGTTTTTAACTTATATGAGTTTAAGTTTTTCCATTGATTAAGTGTTTTCTTACTGTGATTTCCAGGTACGAGCTATAGTTAAACCAGGGTGTTCTCAGGAAGTTCTGAAAGCTGCTTTGAGCGTCATGGCATCTGTTACTGAAGTTCTGTCTGCCATGTCTTCAACCTCATCCAACAATCAGACATGCATTTAAAATTACAACCTAGTCTTTTCCTTTTCTGAATTACCTCCGTACGGTGTATGGCTTGAGAAATACAAACTCTTTGACATGGAGTCCCATTTTCCTTCATGTATAACCTGAACTATTGGTGCAACTCGGCTGCTTGATGGTAATAGCTTGAGTTCTTGGCACCCCTTTTTCTTTTATGAGTCATCTTCTTCCTAAGTGAAGATAAATAACAGGAAGATTGTGTATTAAGTTTTAGGCATTTCAGAGTTTCATATACTTTAGGAACAAGAACCACTGCATTACACTCAACATTATAGAGAGACATGATCAGTGTACTGAACAACCTCAAAACCCCCTCCACAATTGGGTTTTCATGTGGGTATAGCTCATGGATACTGGTTCCTTAACTATAATGGAGTTTCATACTGATTCTAATGTAGAGAAGATGAAGCCACAAAGCCTTGACTTTGAAAAACCCAGCTGATGAATGAAGATTCCTTCACTCATCTACATAAACTTCGTGTTCTTCCACTAAAGACTAACTTGGTATATATGAAGGTATGAAAATGACCTCTGAATAGGCATGCACTCACCTCTCTAGTTGGATGCTAGTCTTAGTATGGTGGATACTGGACACCAAGTACCTTAGTGTACTAAATTTTCAATGATCTCTCTAATTTCTGAAACGACATTATTCTTGAATCTCATGCACTAGCAAGTCATATCATATTTGGATATATTCAAGTCACTAGCCACAAGAAGAAGGTTGACCAAACAGTAAGTGAAATTGAAGCTAATGCATAAGTCCATAGCATTATGACTGAACATTCCATCTCTCCTGCTCCAAACAGTTGAGTTATGGTAGCTGCAAAATTGATGAATACATTGAGTTTACGTAGAACAAATTTTGACAAAACCAGAAGAGTTACAAGTGATGTGGTAAACTTTATGGAAAAACAATGAACTATACTCGAGGTTTTTGAAGGAAATGAGATACCTATGTTCATTGCAGGTGGAACTGCAAACTGGAGCAGAAGGATGAATTGATACAAAGGATCGTGGGTTATGAACCCTAAATTCAGTGCTCCTTTGACAATGAATACGCCTGTAAGAGGTAAGGCTATATATCGAACAACTACAATCCCAAAAATTAAAGATTTTTTGACGCCTGATCCTCGCAAACCTGAGATGCAATCCGATTTCTTACTGTCAATTCAACAATGTAACTCCTGTGGTTAGAAGAATGAGTCTTAAATGAATTGGTACCTTTCAATAAGTTGCCTCCTAGAATCAAGGTCACAGTTGGGATGGCTCCATCTCTGTACCCAAAGCAAAAATGACAAAACTGAACCTAAAATCTTTTGTCAAATGAAACTTCAATGATAAAGAAGCAATTTGCAGAGAAGAAGTATGATTCATGGCAAGCATAAATAGTCAGAAATGAGGCTATACATAGATTTAATACCCAATCAAGGAAGCAGAGTCATGAATGACATGAAGAGGAGCATTATTTCCAATCATCAACTCTCGCATCTGTGGTACCAGTCCGATTACAAATCCAACAACCTGTGCTGAACGTAAATTTCACTTCAGCAAGTTGTAATTCATGCTCTGCAGAAACTGAAAAGGAAGAAGGGGGAAACAAGCAGACTTACAGAGCGCAATACAAGTGAGAGTTTTAGGCTGCAGGAAGGATGAGTCACTCCGGAAAGGTTTCAATTAACGGTAAATGCAAAGTTCAATCAGAAGAAGTGACGAATAAGTTGTCGTCTTTATGAAGATTAAAGAAGAAATGTTTGCTAAATGAACAAACAAAGTAAGAGGACAAATAGCAGAGAGTCATACCACTGCAATGGTGGAAGGTGCAAACAAAGACTTCCAATTAGTATTTGCCAACAGAGTCATGATGCGTTGCTTCAGTCGCTCCAAAATTGTCATCTGTGCCAGGATTCCGAAAGGTCAATCTTAGAGCCTCCGGAGACGGTTTTTGCATTTCAAAGAGTGATGTAAATAGTTTCTCACAATACTAGCAAAGGTGATAATTTCAAAAACTCGGTATAGGATGCGACCACGGCCAAATTCCAACAAAGAAACAATACCTCAGATCTGCTTTCAGTTCTCGTGATGGGCAAGGCTTTTTGATGTGCATGCTCTAGAGAAGGCGAAAATTCCTTTGAAGAAAGTAGTGGCTCTGTGCAATTCTCCAATTCAGATAATGAGCTTTCTCCTGAAGATGTATCTACATGAAGCTTTCTGGATTCGTCAGCAATCCTAGCAGATGAAGCCCTCACAATGTTGTACACATAAGACCATAAATACATTGCTCCAATCTGCAGAGTTACATCATTCACTTTCAAATTTGCCTCAGAATTCAAGAATAAAGCATAATCTGCCAAGTTTATTCTATGTTTCGAGAAACGACCATATTAATGAGAATCTTAGGAATGGAAGTGAGGTGTAGTTAATGATGAAAGTTTCATGCTTTTGAATTGTAATCTAGTGAAATACAAACATACCGCCATTGAAAGTGAAACGTAACCCAATCCGTATGATTGACAAATATCAGGAGATCCAAATGGGCTTCCTTTCTCTTCGCATACTGCTGGGATCATAATAAGAAACATGTTCCCCAGATTTCCTGCCAAAATATCTCATCATGAGTTACCTGACAATACACGTACATAAGAAGAAGATAATATAAAGTGACACAAATCACATAAAGCCTATGGTTAAGCTGTGATTCAATAGAAGAAAATGAAGCAATATTTAGCAGCAGCAGCAGTGGTAGTAGAAGAAGAAGAAGAAGAGTGACATAAGTTGTACAGAAGGTACATTAGAATTGGGATTATGCATTTACCTGCAGCACAACAACCAATTACGGCACCCCGCAGATGGGAAGGAGGCCTAGTGCACAGGATGAGAAACCATCCTAGTAAAGAACCAATCATGAATGTGATAAGGATATTGAATGGCATGAACCACCTATGCATGCCGAGTAAACACAATTAACACAATCGCCTTCATCGATAAGTAATAGATGATCATTTGGAAAACACCGAAATTTTTCAGAATTTGACTCACAAATGCATCAAGCTGTCTAATGTGATTGTTGTTGCAAGTTTGGAGGCCACCAGGGCCGGATTGAACACGTAAAACACTACCTGTTCATAGACAGAATCGAACACACACTCTGTAATCAATCTAACAATTCCCTACAGCCACCAATTGCAGCCAACCACACATCCTGGAGAAAGTATAAAGAAAAATGAAAGTTTACATTATTTATATGCTTCCTCGCATCCTCCCCTAATATATTGACCTTATCGAGAGCAAGATAAGACCCAAGTGCCGTTATTAACAACACTTTAAGGACAGGTATTGATGAAGCAATGAAGAGATCCAAAAGCCCCATCTTTGAATATCCTTTAGCAGATATGATATCCAAAATTACTCAATCCCTTCTTCTCTGTATCTATATTCTTGATGATCAACCAATCCCACTTCAGATTTTCCTCGACTGTTCAGGCACGTAAAATCATAAGAAACATGCAATACATAGCGTAAGGAGAACAATAAGTCAACAAGCAGTCACTCAGAAACGAATTGTACAACTTAAACAGCTATACTGAAAAGGAAAATAAAAGAAGTTATAACGAAAAGCAAAATCTTGAAGCAACCATAACTCCTGAGGAGGTTTTCATATTCATGTGGTCACACACGTTTCATGAGAAGATTGTAAACCAACTCAGTTTTCCAGTATGTCCTCTCCACCGATTGATGACGAAAAAAAAAAAGAAAAACATAAACGCAAACGAGTCAATTTCACATTAATGCAAATAGAATATATACATTCGAAGATTCTGAAAAAATTTGAGAAAAGATTGTTTCTTTTTGTTTTGTTTTGTACTGGTTCACATAAAACTCGATGAAACAGACAAATCAGCCGTATTTTGAAAAGACATCACCGATCCTCAAGAATATTATTTTCCGTGTTGACTTCTTCTTACCCACAAAATGGAAAAAGATCTTATACACTTTTGTGCATATCCATAACTCGTATGTCTCCATTGTAGCAGAATTGGGACCACAATCTTGTAAAGCTAGAAAATTTAGCATTAACCTACGTGAAAATGAAAGTGGAGTGAACTTTTTCTTCTTCTTCCTCTAAACGAATTGGGATCGCCATTACAATTAGAGCTCAAGATCACAGAACATGCAAGCAAATCCCACGCCCATGGAAGCTGAGCATGTGGGCCCGCCCAAAAAGAGGGCAGCTTGGTAATTCTATGAAATTAAGAAACGCAAAGTGAGTTTTAGGGCCCAGTGGGTCCGTCGCCGCCGCGCTCACGAGCGTGAGTTGTTATTATGGCTAATGTCTGACTGAAGCCATAGCTAGCCAGGCGTTGGATTTCCATTTGCATTTAGCGGTTGCTATGGCGTGTAACGTTACTTTCTATGTATGTAAGTAATGGTAATGAATATGGGTTTGGATAAGAAGAAGAGGTTTGAGATAGACTTGTTTCAAAGATTCTCTCTTTCTCTCTTAACTCTAACCCTAACCACCTCTTTTCTTCCTTTCCCTCCGCCGTCTTCCCTAACAATCGCAACCGCCACCGCTACCGCCACGACCACGGGCAAGTTTCTTCCTTTATGATTTCTTCAACGTTAGTCGTTCATTTGCTTCAATTTTTCAATCCACATTTTCATATTTTGAACGGGATTTATAGCCTTTTTCTCTCTTCAAACAAAAATTCATCGTCAATTTGTTTTGAAAGAGATGAAAGAAGAACAAACATTTAAGAAATAACAGTTCTTGTGCTTATTCATATCCTTTTTCGGAATGGGATGGTATTGTAATATTTTCTTTTCTTTTTGATGAAGATGGCAGATACTGATATGCCACCATCGTCCCTAGATTTGGATGGTGACATTGACCCCAGTATCAGACCTGTGCAAGCTAATGTTCAACCACAAGACTCCGTTGCTACACTTTACAATCAACATTTCAGTGACGTCACATTGCCAACTGATGTTCCTATGTCTGATGTTCAACCCCGCTCTGAAGATCATAAACCCATCCCTTCTGCTCATTCCAATGGTAATGATGGTACAGAATGTAAAGTACCCCAACAGAAGCTTGATGATATGCCTTATGATAAACCTTCCATGGATTCCAATACTAATGGTAAATTGCCACAACCAAAATTTGAGGATAGAGATAGTATGCTTGTTGAACCTCAACCTGGAATTGTTACTCCTCTTCCACACAAGAAGTATTCTAGTCACAAACCAAAGCAGGATAGTTTAGCCAAATCCAAGAGCGTATGGATTGATTTTGAGGTACTTGTTAAGGAATTTCAGATGTATTCTTCTATGATGAGTCTTGTAAGTGGACCAATTGTCTCAGCAGATGGGGGAGTTTAATGAGTCTGGAACTCCAGAGGAGCGAGCAGCATTCATGAAGGAGCTTGAAACTTTCTACAGGGAAAATGCTTTGGAATTGAAGCCCCCTAAGTTTTACGGAGAGCCATTGAATTGCTTGAAGTACGTTTGATTTTATATTTCATTTTGGTGAGTATTCAATCTCTGCTTGATTGTATTGGTGGCGCTAATTTCTGCTTATTTTTGATAAATGGGAGTTAGGTTATGGAGAGCTGTTATCAAATTGGGTGGATATGAAGTGGTATGTGTGCATTTCTGTCTTTATCCATACTATTATGCATCATGTTGGTCTAGTATTATCTCTGCTATTTATCACTTGCTTTCTCCAATTCGTCTTTGATGTTGTCCTGTGCTTGATGGTGTAACATTCGAGAAATATGAGGTGCTTATTAACATTAAAATATGACACATCTGCTTTTAATTCCCATGTTTATAGGTCACCACGTCCAAGTTGTGGAGGCAAGTAGGGGAGTCTTTCCACCCTCCCAAGTAAGGGTTTCTTTTGTGTGCTTAGAACTTCTTTTTTATATATTTTTTAAACTTGTCTATCCATCTGTCTCACAGGACCTGTACAACTGTTTCTTGGACATTCCGTAATTTCTATGAGAAGGTATTTCTTCTTTAGTTACAAAGATGCTGAATTAAAGTTGGATTATCAGTAATTAGCCGTATGTTAAATCGTGATGAGAGGAGTTTTGTGCACATGATATTTCCACCAAGTCTCTCACTACTAAAAGCGCTACACAACTCTCTCCCCTAAGTGGGAAGTGAAAACCATTTGCATTTTATACCCAGGGTCAATATCAGTGGTCCTTTGTTACCTATCATAGCCTTTAGCAAACCTTCTTGATGGCTTCTGTGTTAGTTCAAGCCAAAAAAAAAATTCAAAACTTTCTGAAACTTAAAGAGCAAAATAATATTTTTTGGGCTTTTTTTGCCGTCTGTTTAGCTAATTCCATCTTTGGTGGTTGAATACCATAAAAAATTTATGCAATTTAGCACACTAGATGTATTTGTCAGCATTATCTATTAGCAAAGGCTGATTACTCTCTGGTTTTCCAATACTGCTACTTATGTTTTCATTTATCTTTTATTCTCTTCTTGATTTTCTTTTACTTGCTTCAGGCGCTTTTGGAATACGAGAAGCATAAAGGACAACTTGGTGAGCTTCAGCTCCCAGGTTCACCTGTGCATCAGTCAACTTCGGCCAATGCTGAAAAAGAGGTATGTCTCTTTATGTTCTCAGCTTGGTCTGGTTTCTTTTTGGAAAAATAAAATTCTGTGACATGGTAAAAATGTGAGGTTTAACCACATTACATTATGTTTGCATTCAACTGCTTCATCTGTTTGTTATGTCTGATGTTAGAATGACTACGATTCCTATTTAGTGTCTTTCTTTTTTAGCTTTCCTCTATCTTTTGATCTTCAGTTCTTCCGCCCCTACTCCCCTATCTCTCTCCCGACCTTACTTCTTTGTGCAGACAAGTGCCTACCAACCACCTGGGTCAGGGTCGGGCAGGGAAAGAAGAGTCGCTGCAACTCGTGCTATGCAGGGTTGGCATGCTCAGCGTCTTGTTGGGTATGGTGAAATAAGTGAGCCTATTATTAAGGTTGGTTGAAACTCTCAACACTAATTTAAAGAGCCAATGTGCCTTTTTTTTCAAATGTTGTGGCTTAGAACAGTGCCTTCTATTTTCATTTTGTTTAGGACAAGAACTTAAATTCTGCAACAAAACGTGAAAAACCTCTGAAAAGCATTGGTATGCAACGTTATGAATACATTTAAAGATTTCTCTGGATGAAACCTTATTGATTCCAAGTCTTATTCTTTCCCTTTGGTTGAGTGAATCAGGTATACACAAACAGAGAGCAAGTAACGTGGATCCTGCTGAGAAGCATGAATCTAATGAAGCAGATAAGGAGTTAAGATCACTTATAATTCCTTCCACAAATTATTGCTTCCATTAACTGAAAATCTTATATTGTTTAGACCGATAAGAACTGATACGTAGATTCTATTATCTGTGGTTTAATTCTTGTTATCATACTTGAACAAATATAATTCTTGATAAACTTCACCATTGCAAGCCTAAATGTCATTTTACAACTTCTGTGACTAGACTGGTTGCGGAGATTGTTGATATTGGACCTCCTGCTAACTGGGTAAAGATAAACGTGCATGAAACTGTGAGTGCCTGATGTCTGTTTTCTTATAATTCCTCTTTCCCCAACATATACTGATTCTGTGTTTATTTATTTGTCAACGCTCTATGTTGTGACAATTTGCTGTCTTTATGCTCAGAAAGATTGCTATGAAGTGTATGCTTTGGTCCCTGGGCTTTTGAGAGAGGAGGTGAGAAATCCCCTTGAAATCATCTAGGTTTTTTCTTTCACCTCGTGCAGGGTAAGGCATAATTTGCTACGTTAGTGTTTAATTATAATGAAGTGATTGACTTATGTTTTGTTGTGTCCATTTATGAATTTGAAAAGGAAACTGTCAATAGTTTTGGTGTTCCTCTTACTGGTGATCTATATCTTCATTGGTTATTCTATACGGATGCAGATTCAGAATGAATATGAACAATCAAATGGAGGGAGAGCAATTAATGATTGAAAAAAGACACTAAAATTGAACTTTGACCTTCGAGTTTGATTAGGAGAAAATATGGACTTACTGTAATTTGACGTGAAAATGGTTGTTGGTTGAATTCTTAAACACCCTATGAAAGAACACCTTCTCACTGGTATTTTTTGAGTGATTTCTTTTAGGCATATTAATGCTGCACTGTCCTTGAATCTGTTTGTATTTTGGATCCAATCTCAACTGGTCCCTTTCTGGTGCGGCATGGCATCAGTTTAAGGCCGACCATTTCCGTGCTTAAAAAAGTTTCCTGATACCATGTCCTGACTGCTTATGTTTTAAGCTACAGATCTTTACTTTTTATGCTACCTTTTGGTGGATCAGGTGCGAGTTCAATCAGATCCTGCTGGACGTCTCGTTATAACAGGTCAACCGGAACAGCTTGATAATCCTTGGGGTATAACACCCTTTAGAAAGGTACATCCAGTTCTGACCTTAGGAATCTCGATATCTCCAAAGAGCTATATATGCACAACCTGCAACACAGTGCCCCCTCTGGGCTAGGCTACGGAAGTTCTTCGACAAGTTCTTCGATATCAGAGTCGTATCATTGTATTCTTTTATATTTTAGAGATGTTGACTATACTATCTTCTAGTTACATGTTATCAGTTGTCCCTTCCTTTGTTTCAAACTTGTTCCTGGACCTTAATAAAATAATCTTGATCTCTTTGTTTCGCATGCAAGCAGGTGGTAGTCTTACCTTCCAGGATCGATCCGCTTCATACGTCGGCTATTGTAAGTCTGCATGGTCGGCTCCATGTACGTGTACCCTTCGAGCAGTTATCGGGAGCCAGATCCTTCAGTTTCCCAGGGAAGAAAACTTGAAGCCAAATGCTTGAAAAAGGTGGAAATTGATGAAATGTCAGCAAAATGCCAACGGACAGTTTTGGGTCCTCCTAACATTATGTGAAAATAACTAGGGCTTGTAGATAACAAACTGATCCTGTGCAGTATTTTAGTGATAGTTACTGTACAGCTTCTGTTCATCAAACTTTTTTTTTAATGTAAATCTCATCTGACTTTGTGACAATCTCGTTGACCTCTTGATGTTTTCTTCTTCCTCTAACCAATACAGTCGATTTGGATGCAAATGGGTTGTCTCTGAAACATCAAAACAATGAACAGATGTTTCTTCTTCCACATTAAAAGTCGACCATTTTAGCAGCTTGGTTTCTTGATTTCAGGATGTAGTTTTCCATTCTTAATGACACAACCTGAAACAGATGTTGTAAGAATTGGACTGAACCAGATATTAAACTTGGAAAATGACAGGTTTAATAAAAATGGATTAATTAATGAAAGATCTCAGGGAAGAAAGTGTTAATTAATACTCTTTTTAATCAACTTGTTCTTAGTCTAGAAAAGAAGATAGTCCTTTCAATTCCATGCACGATAGGAAGAGGAAACTTATTCTGATGATCAAAGAGGTTTGGTTTCTGCTTATACAAAAAAAAGTAAGTCCTTTTCTTTCCATAATCTCTCAAGTTCCAAAGAGTTGATAGTTCCAACATGTCTAATTGTCCAGTTTCTTACAGGTTTTTGGGTACTCCCATGTTACTTTCTTTGGGAACTGAGAATTTTTCTTCCTTTTGACTCGTTATCTTGTCTGAAAGGTCTAGTAATTTAGGTTACACCTGAAAATCTGCTTACTTTGTTTCTTCTTCATTTCATAGGATTGGAACAAACAACTCGTGTTCTGTAACTGAAAGATGACAACTTTCTTTCACTAGTTACTAAGTTTAGTTTTTTCTACTCTCTCTCTTGTTATAACGGTGTTTTGGATCAGAAAACTCGGAAACAAAAGTTCCTGAAAGTTGGAGTCTTTTTGTTACAGAAACTCTCGTGAACCTGGAAAAGAAAATGAAGAAGATGATGATGACGATGACATCTATCTTTTTCTTCTTCTTCAAGTTTCTATCTTTTAAAAAAACCTGAAACTTTCAGAGAAGAGAAATGATATGTATTCTTATAATCTGAGCGATAGTTTAGTTTGCGTTCAGA
This sequence comes from Erythroxylum coriaceum, assembly GCA_026874005.2. Taxonomy (NCBI): domain Eukaryota; kingdom Viridiplantae; phylum Streptophyta; class Magnoliopsida; order Malpighiales; family Erythroxylaceae; genus Erythroxylum; species Erythroxylum coriaceum. Next base: position 103,034 of record JANQAP020000156.1, read on the forward strand.
TGAAACACATATACATATATATGATCTGATCGTCTATATATATATATAGATCGGATCCATCTCACTGTACTTGGAGATGAATCCTAAAATGGAGCTCTTTGAGAATTTCCACCACCCCATCCGCCAAACAAATCACCTGAAAATGGATTAAAGAAACCAACTCCGGCACCAGCACCAGCACCAGCACCACCGCTGCCACAGCCAGTTACACCTGAAGACTGTGAAGCCGTGGGCTGAACTGCTTGAACACCTCCGCCGTCGCCACCTTCCTCCTCATCCAAAGGCAAACGCTCAAATATTGCATTCGAAAACGAAGCAGCCATGAGTATCACTGGTCCTGATGCTATCAGAGGCCCCACTACGTTCCCTCCAACAACCTGTCCCTGTCCACCTGACAAGAATATCGAAAGACCTCCCGCAGTAGGCGGTGCTGGCGGAGGAAGAACTGTGCCGGAAAGTGAAAGAATCTCAAACCTTCCGTGCAAAGTGACCACACTGCCTGTAGGTTGCCTGAGCGTAACGTTACCAACAGTCCCACTACCGTTAAGCACCGACACACCTCTTCCTCTCTTCCTGGCATAACTTGACACACTATCGACTATGTCGGCACCCGATGCTACCTCGAGGACGTGAGATCGGAGGGCATTAGGGGTGTCACGAGTGACTATGATCGGTGGTTTAGGCTTGTTCTTGGAGCCTGGAGGACGACCTCTTGGACGGCGGTTGGTGTTGTCTTCCTTAGTTTCAGAGGAAGGTTCGTTTTGAATCTGAATCGATGAAGGTCTTTGTTGTTGGAGCTCCAGGTCTGGTCCAAGAAGGTGATGAACGTAGCGAGAAGCTGCACCTGCACTACCACTACTTGTTGTTGCTCTGTCGTGATGATCATATCCTCCTCCTCCTCCTCCTCCTCCTCCTCCGCCGCCGCCGCCGCCACCTCCTCCTCCTCCTGACATAGCCACATCTACAACTTTCTCCCACCACTTATTTGCCAGCTCTTCTCCCTTCTTAACTTTTTATAGTTACAGTAAACCTCAAGATCTAAAGAAACAAACCCTTCTTCTTCTTCTCCTTCTTCTTCAAGCGAAAAACTTTTCGAGATGGACCAAAACACAGATTCAAGCTTGAATGTTTAACCTAGCTAACCTACTCCATATACAGGCCAAAACCCAGAAGAGCTATGAGATGAAAGCTGTAACAGAATTCAACAAGTTGCTTCCTTTAAACCCTAACTTCCTTCCTTCGACCATGAAAGTTTCTTAGCAGCAACTCGCAGAACTACTCCAGCAAACACGACAACAAGCAATCCACGGACTCGAAAAACGATCGGTGATTGCTTTATCCCAAGTGTTAAGCACTAGTTAGTCTGAAAGAATCAAGCACGGAGATCGCTCCAAAACCACAGATCTTCGAGACAATAAAGATCTAAAAACAGTATATAAGCAATTTACTTTGAAGCTGAAGAGTGAAGACCAAGAACTAACAAGAAAGAAAGAAAGGAATAAATAGTATTAAAAATACTAATATTTGTTGATACAATACCCACTCTCATGCATAGCGCGTACAGCTCACAAATAGTAAGACTAATGTTATTTTATATATACGTATACGTTACATTACACAGTCTAATGCACACAGATATACATATACGTATACACAGATAACAGTGCATCTGGAACTATGTATACGTTGATGATGAAGAATGAGCAAGGGATGTCACGTGCGGTCAATCGGTCGGCGAGAAGACGGTGGTGTGTCAGACCACGTGGAGGCTGTCGGGTCGGGACATCGGTATTTGGTCAACCTTATCTGTCTCCATCTTTATCTCTGCAACAAACCTGTTTATCTTAACATGATAATAGTTATAAATTAACCCTTGATCTCAGCTTCAGCTTGGATGTGTGAACGTGTCCGAAGGTTCACGTCATTACGGCGGCGGCGGTGGCGGCGGAGGGTTGAAAACCAACCACCAACAGGTCAATTCAAGCTGGTAGTGAAAGGACAGTGACAAAAGCGAAAAGAAATAAGGCCTCTTGTCTGTCCCAAGTTAATCCCCAGCCACACAATCTATAATGAGTTTTGAGAGTTTCTTCTCTTCATCATCCGACAAAAGTACTCATATATATATATATCAAACATGAACTCGTGAGGGTGAATCATATCAGAAAACCAAGTACCTGACATGCATGCGCGAATCATGCTTTTGATTTTCTTTCCTCAAGTGGGCAAACACCAAGTGATGGGTACCAGATCCAGTGAAGAAAGATCATCATCTTCAGTAGAACTTGAATAGGTTCAGATACATCTGCAAATATATATATATTCAACACCCGAGTGAAGAAAAAAGAATAGGAAAGGATGGATAGGGACAAAATAATACAGATGTGAACCCATTTCGTCTAGGGTTTTAGGGGAGGGGTAAGTAGGAAGAAGAAATGTTTCAGTCTTTGGTTCACATGTGTGTTATGCCCCATTGAAGGACCCTACCATCTACACCAACCTCTAGAAAGTAGAAACTCTCCCATTTTTATATTCATCACCAAGAGTCGTAGTAGGAAACTCTCCTATCAAGAAATAGCAGAAGGAGACTGATATCAGAAATCTTACACTTGCTATGTGAGCAAGACGTACACACGCGTATATTTATACAGAGTTAATTGTCATCCTCAAAAAAATAAAAATTTCCCTCCTCCTCTGGAATTATAGTTCGAATTTTTAAAAATAATAATAAAATATTCGAATTTTTAATTTTTTAATTATAACCCAAATTTTAAAAAATGGCAATAAAATGTTTAAATTTTTATTTTTCTTCAATTCTAGTCTAACGTTATCTGTTGTTCTTCCGTTATTCTCAACCATTTATTTTCTGTTTGTTCTTCTGATGCTCTAAACTATCCTCGCATTACAACGTACTGCATCAATAAGGATATTGGGGCTGCGTAATCTAATTTAGATTATTTTTTAACTTAACGAAACCACTAACGTTAGGTTAGAATTGAAAAAATTAAAAATTTAAGCATTTTATTGCTACTTTTTAAAATTCAGACTATAATTAAAATTTTGACAAAAGATTAAACGTTTTTATGTAATTAACCCTATTTATATATATGATAATAAAAAGAGACCTCATAACCTATTTCTTTCCTCAAAATTTGGAAATAAAAGTATATCATAATATAAGAAAAAGAGGAATGAACTTTTCTTTTTTTTTTGGTTTAACCCACGACGTGTACCTTTAAGTCATTACCACACTTAAATTAATTCCCGCTCGTGCCTTATGAGACCCTAAGGAGCGGCTCAGCACTACCACCAAGTATTTAACACTATTGCATTTACAAGCGAGGTTCGAACCCCTAACCTTGCTTAAACGAAGATTAACCCCTTACCGCTGAACTTCAGTTCTCGGTTTTCTTTTTATTCAAATAGAATTTCTCTTATTCTATTTGATATTGTTATTTTAATGATGTTACTTAATACTTAAGTAAAAATTAAAATAAAAGCTTTTTTACACTTATTATATTCTATAGTACAATTTCATTATTGAAATCAATATAAATAAAACAACAATAATAACAACAACAAAATTCAGTAAAAATTCTGCTAAAATGCGAGATTTAAAGATATCTAATAATACGTTGCCTTATCTATAACTAGTAGAGATTGTTTCGAAATGATTGAAATCAATATAACTATAAGATTAAAAAAAAACATCAACAACAACAACATTAAATAGAAATCTCTCTGAGACGCAAGATTTCTACTGAATATATAAAACAATATAAATATAACAACAACAATATAAATAAAACGTGAAATTTCTACTAAATATTGATATTTAAATCAATATAAATAAAACAACATTCAGTAAAAATTCAGCTGAGACGAGAGATCTGAAAAGATTTAGTAGCACTCAACCTCACAATGAGGTTGATTTGGATATATTGCCTTCTTATATATGATGCAGATGATTGTAATCAAATACTAAATTCCTTCTCAACCATTAGCTGTAAGGTTGACAAAAACAGTATATTTCACATATTAACTTATTTTTTAATGTGAAAAATAGTAAGTTGGCTGGAGGCCTAACCCCTCACCAACTTTGTAGTCAATATAATCATATGCAAAAAGAACCATATGGGGCTTGAAATTTTCAGTTCACCTTAAGAGAAACACTGAACTTTATATACAGCTTTAGAATCCTACCATTCCTGCTGTTTGACTAAGTAGAGAGCATATATTATAATAAGAACACTCGTGGTACGTAGTCTATTAAATTAGTTAGCAGAATAGTTATTTAGTACTTTAATTGTATTTCATTAGCATATGCCCTTCCTGTACCTCAATATTATTGATGCTCGATGACAATAGGTTAGTCTACGGGTTTAAATTTAGGTGTTTTCAATTAATCAATTTATAAGCCAAATCAAGTCTATACTAGTCTGAGACTCAATTTTTCTAAACAAAACAACAACATTTTGCTTAGAAGAATTTGGTCTCGAGTAGGCCTAAATATGGGTAATCCATTTAATTTTTAAAAAATTAGCACGATCGGCTTATGGGTTGGTCCATTACCGTCCCTATAATTTGATTAGAAGTAAAATATATAAATGGCATGAAAAGCACATTGATGTGATGTGTTGCTAACTTTAGTTGACATCACCAAGTTAATCTAAATCATCTTTATCAAATCAGATGGAAACAAGAACCAAAACTGCTATTATTATACTCTCATTTAATGTTGGAACTAATCAATAAGAAAGAACCAAATGCTAATGCTAATATGCTAATCTAGGTCTTCTTTAAACAAATAAAAAATTAAATCAAATCAGAAACAAGCAAGAACCAAAATAATATTATTATCCTCTCATTTAATGTTGGAGCCACTCAAAGTGGCTAAGAAACAACCAAAATGCTAATGATAATTAAAAGGATTATCTATAATTTAACTTTCTTATTTCAATTTTTATATTTTAAAATTTATCACTTATTCCATATCTTTTTTTAATTTTTAATTTTTAATTTTTTATTATCATTTTTAATTAGCATTTTCCATTAATATTATTTATTTATTTTATTGTTTTATTATTTATTATTTAATTAATGTTTTCCATTTCCTTCATGTGGATTAGTTAGAAACAACCTCTCTAAGAGTTAGAGATAAGGCTGCGTACTACTAGATCTCCGCAGACTCCACGTCTCAGAAAGATTTTTACTGAGTGTTATTGTTATATCACTTATTCCATAACTATCACAAAATCCCTCTATCATACTCCATTAGTTTTATATTTATTTTATCTTTGAAAAGAAGTAAAATTAGAATTTAGGACAAAATGATAAAAAAAAACTTGTATAATAACTAAACAATATTATAAAAATTAAATAATAATTTTCAAAATATTAAACAGGGTAAAGTTCAATATGATTAACGCTAACTAAAATTTACCAAACAAATGGAGACCAAGTAGTGGCTAATTGTACAGTATAAAAAGTGAAAAAAGAGAGCCGAGTCTACCTCAAGTGGAGCCCTCTGTATTATTTTACTTAGTACTAATTAAGATCGGGAAAAGATCATCCGTTCCCCCTACTAGGGCTACTCTGTTCCTCCTGTTCCCAAGTCATCCCAACCATCTAATTTCTGTAGGTCTCATTTATTGAATGGATAAATTTTCATAAAATAAAGTAGGCATAGAATAATAGAAACGGGTGATCTGATCTTACTAAGACCAATCCTTTCATTTTAGCTTTCATATTTGCATACTAATACCATCCACATTCTTACTAATATTTAAAGATGTTCATAATCATCAGCTTTACTTTTGCTTAGCATAGTTAATTCTAAAAAAAATAAAGAAACTAATCAAATAGATATCATGTGAATCATTACCTTTTCTTCAACCCCACAAGCCCTCCGTCTACCTTGAATTTAATAAGAAAAAGAACATCCTCTCCAATCCTGAATATGAATTTACATGACAAATGAAATGTTAATGTTTTCTGACCTGGAAGGGTAGGAGAGATTAGACCAATAAGATTTGGATTAACACGTGATCATGTCCTCTAATGCTCCCCTCACGATCACATGCGGCCCACCCCACCTAAAATAATTGAACACCAACTTTATTCTAGTAATGTCTTGAGCATTCAACAACTCGCTTTAACTTTAATGTCTCTGCTGGCCCATCCTGAATGTGAAGGGAAAATTCCATATAAAAAGCACAGCAACATCATTCATAGAACTGCCTGGTTGCACTCAGGATTCGAGCAACCTTGATTAGCTAATGGACATAACAATCTGTAGAGTATCAGCAGCAAAGATGTGCCAATATCACCCCTAATATGGGATCCTCTCAATTTCACATTCCAACCAACCAAATGATCATATAAACCATACTCTCCAAACAATCCAGGCAACAAAACTACTACCTTGATTTCACTATTTCCCCAAGGCTCCAGTTCCAAGTCATGCAAACAGCCTCCAACGATCAGTTCCAATGTATCATTTGAACATCCAGAAAATATAGCATAGATACAAACAATTTGAGAGCACGAATGCCAATTTTTGAAACAGATCATGCCTCCAGAGTCGGACAAGCAATCTGACTTTGAAAGTTAGAAAGATCAGGACTTCACCAAACATTAGATTACAGTTGAGTAATCCAAGAATAATAAGTTCTATTTCATTTTGTGCACGTAAACTATCAGGATCCCATTTGATTTCTTCTGAATTGAACAATCAAATATCCAGAAACTACTCCCTTGTCTGAGTTGAATACACAACTCCAGCACAAAAATAAATACATGAAACTGCAAATATGCGCTGAAAAATAATCGTCCATATTCCCAAACTAGAAATAGATCTAATACTATTACATAGAATAACAGGGGAAACGAGAGCAGGGTTCGTGGAATGGTAGATGGATCCCATGAGAAATTGTGATCGACATATTTGCATAGCACGTTATCCATTTACAGGTCGTATGTGACACAGCATCCAAAATAATTCATGGACAGTTGATGCAATAGATGCAGATATTAACTTCTTCTCAGTCAGGATGGGTCTCCGGAAACACCACATTCAAGGACGACATTCAAAAGAGAGAGATCCTCAGAAGAAGATTTACTCTGGATGTCATTGTACAACTTCATATACGAAATACAATCAATCATCTCACAACTTCATATACGAAATACAATCAATCATCTCACTCCTCATTCAGAAGCCTTAAAGCTTACATAATCCTCAAAACAAATATATATATATATATATATCGAGTAGCAAAACACCTGAGAACTTGGGAACTATATAGTGGCATTTAGTTTACTTTTCATCATATACCATTTTTGATCTTCAAACAATCATATTAAGTCTGAATTCAAAAGTATCACAATATGGTGCCTTATTCAAACATAGTTGCTCAAGGACGCTACACCCATACAGTGAGAACTATAGAACCAATTACTCCGTTATGAAATTGTATGTTTGTGCATCTTCCCAGACATATTAATTCAGCTTTAGTACCCCCAAAAAAACCATATGAAAACTTGAGGCTTACCACTGCATCCTTGTAACAATGAAACATTAATATAACTTTTAACTAATATAGCTTTATTACAGAGTATAGAAAGAATAATCAGAAGAAATGCTGCGAACGCTGAAGTTCAACCGCCTGGATATTGATTCTTAGAATCATAAAGACCCTTATCATTACAATAGAATAAGCCAGAAAGCCAAGCCAGTATCTGTGCCCGTGAATGTAAACATGTGGCTTCTGCCAACTGCGCTCTCCAACCAGTAAGGAAAACAATATCTCCTCAAGCTCCAAAGCACTCTAAAATTGTGTTGTGTTCCTTATTAGCTTTAGATTACAACAGTAAATTCCTGTAAGACTAGACTAACTGCACCAATCCGAATAAAGAAGGAAAAAGGGGATGCACTTATTTGAAGTAGAATGCTGTATTGTCTTATTTGTAACTCATAAAAGCACACCTGATGTTACAATACTAAGAGATGCCGCTAAGAAAACAACCTATCTATCAAACTTACAAGTATAGGAATGGTACACAAACTTATTTCTCAGGTTCCTTAGTTTTGTTCTTGGTACCGTAAATCAATCCAGTTTCCTGAAAACAATTCAAATCATATAACTCGATAACGAAATCAACAGAACCGCCTTTAAGGTTTAAAACAGAACACGTGTGTGTGTGTGTGTGTGTGTGTATACATGCTCACCTGAGGATCAGGAATTGGTTTCCGTTTCTCAATATAGCGATAAGGATCAGAAGCTGCAAGAGCTGCCCTTTCCTGCAACAATCAATTGAAACATACCTACCGTTAGCTCTCTCCACAATAGAGATGTTAAACAAAATAAATTCAACTACCTCTTGCTCTCGCCTAAGGTCCTGCGATGGTTTGATCCAGAGAAAGTAAGCTAGGGTTCCGGCGACTAACCAAGAGGCGAGATTGCTCCCTCCTCTCAGACCTCCCATGGAATTCCCAATAAACGACCTGACGTTTCCAAAGCTTCTTCTCCAACTGCTAGACATTGTTTAAAGTAACCAAATCCCAGATTAGGGTTTATGCTCCTCCCCGAAAACTCCAACCAAAATCCAGAGACACAGACTCCAAATCCCGCTAAAACACCAACTGCCAAGCTACCTGGTAAAATAAAAAGATCAAATCTGAAAGAAGAGAAGAGAGACTATATCACGGGCTGGTCTTGAATTGCTGAGAATCTATTCAAACCCATTACTTTTCATAGAGGCCCAAAAGGAAACAATCCAATTCAATCCTTGGGCCTTATCTTGGGTAGAGCCCATTAACTTTTCCTCTTTTTATAGAAGACATGCAATTTTTTTATATTTCGAATAATTTAATTAAAATTTTTAATTATTTAAAATTTTTCACAAAAATATATAGTAATTTTTATTTTTTACGAAATTTCTTTTTTAAATTTTTGTTAAATAATAATAATAAAATACAAATAATATGAATGTCACTCACAAATTAATTAAATATTAATGACAATGTTATCAATTAGATTTTTTAAAATCAAAATAAACTATTAAATCTTATCTAAATTAACAATTTATTATAATTATTCTAAATTATTAATTTAATTAGTTCGAATCAAGTTTAACAATTAAATTTAGGAATGACAATGAGCTGGCCCATTGATCTAAATTTAAGTACTTTTAATGGACCGGGTCATGAGTTAAATCGGGTCTAGACCGATCAGAGGCCCAATTTTTTTAAGCAAAAGACGTTTTGCTTGGAAGAATCAGACCTTAAACTAGCTTAAGCCTGGGCAACGAAGGTCCGGATTCAATTAAAAAAAGACGTTTTAAACTTTTAATTTTAAACAAATTATTTTAAAAAAATTAACAAACCAGTTCATTGTCATCTCTAATTAACTTAAATTATCATGTTAACAGTATTTGATTAGTTAATGTGTAATGTTCATATTGCTTATATTTTACAATCATTTTTAAAAAAAAATTTAAGAAAATAAAATTGTTAATAAAAATAAAAGATTAAGATTAATTTACTTAAAATTACTTAAATTACAAAAAAAGTACAAGTACGACTAAAAAGCCATCGTTCACAAATTACATATTTCAAATAATTAAATAATTCAAAAATTAAATAACATATTCGATTCCAAAATTTAAATAACAAATGAACACATTCCAAATTTTGCAATTATATAAATTCTCTCATATTCAAATAATCGTTCATTTTAAATAAATCATTTAATGAGAAATTAAATAATAAATTCATCTTCTTTTAAGTCACCGAAAGAATTTGCAAATTTATTATTTAAAAAAAAAGAAAATTGGGTAGTGAGTCACATGGGCATTTGTATTTGTCTTCTTCTTTACTTGTTTTTGCCATGCCAGTCGGCCAGAGTGTCCATGTCCATGTCCATGTGCAAGTGTCTCAGTGTCTCTTACCTTTTCAACGAAAGTGTGTGAACCAGAATAGCTCCAGGAAACGAACTCTGCACTGTCCACAATCCCCACAACTCCACTATCATTAACTATTATTTTAAAGAGGAAAGCCTTGTACTGGAATACATTGACATTATCATGCAAATTAGATCTGGTTTCTACTAATTCACGAACTGAAGAAAAAAACAAATAACATTACCATTTGCAAACTAACAACAAAGAATTAGAAGACAGCATTCATAACTACGACACAACATCCATCTTTCGGACAGATACAACAGAGGAGATTGAAATAAAAAATAAAAAATAAAAAAGTAGCCATAAGACAATTAAACACTTCCCTTCCCTATATGCCTTTTTCTTTAGCACCAACTTAACTTTACAGCTACTCCACATCCATCAATCCAATTCTCTCCAATCACACCACATGCTTTTTTATTTTTTCTATGTTTCAATTTGATTCTCGTACCTGGTTCTCTCCCTCCTCCACTTGTTCTGTCTGTGTCTGTTTTATCTCTTTCCCTCCTCCTCACAACCCCCACACTCTTACGAAGATGCAACAGCCGACATGTCTCTGCTGGATCTGTTGTATTTCATGTGACTCTTCACAAGCTGCCCAGCTGATATTGCTGACATTAGGGATAGCTCCCCAGCCAGAACCGAACCAGCCACTACGGTTGCCAACAACCTCGAATTCGAACCCGGTGACTCCTTATTTGCACCCTTGACACCAAGCAAATTCAGGCAGGCTGACTGAGATGCAAGTTGTGTGCCTCCTCCGACTGTGCCGACCTGAAACGCAAAGCCAAAACCTTTAACTATTATTACTACAAAGAATTATGTCAAATTAAAATATATAAATAACTGGAAAGAATCTAATTAATTACCTCGATGCAAGGCATGGTCACAGAGATGTGAAGATCCTTTCCATCATTTACGGCTTCCATCATTGTGATGCAGTGAGAACTCTCAACGTTCTGAGCTGGATCCTGGCCGGTGGCTATGAAAACTGCAGAGACGATGTTGCTGGCGTGAGCGTTAAATCCACCAAGAGCACCAGCAACAGCAGAACCAGTAAGATTCTTGAGCATGTTGAGCTCTACAAGAGAAGCAACGCTAGTTTTTAACACCTTCTTCACCACCTCTTCCTTGATAATTGCCTCGCAAACAACCGATTTTCCACGTCCTTCAATCCAATTTACAGCTGCAGGTTTCTTGTCCGAACAGAAATTACCTAAACATGGGACCCAAAAAAGAGTAAACACCACAATTCTTGGAAAAATAGAGCCACTTAGATGAAAAGTTCTCCATATTCATAAAGCAAGTTGACAGAATAGGCAAGAAAAGGAAAGGTATACGTTCTGTTGTCACTTGTACCATTATCTCCTAGCAAGATGATGTAATGCCCATTTCTAAGGTTGTTTTTGTGATAAAGATGAAAAGAATAGGTAAAAGGTTACAGTAGCAGGCAACTTGTGTTCGTTCAGTAATAATAAAATAAGTTTAAACGACTAAAGAACTACGACTAACCGACCTATAGAAGATACATGTATCTAGCTCATGAAACAGGACGACATGACGAGTTAATATATACAACTACATACACAAGAAACAAAATGGGGATTTTGTGATACATATGTATTAATATACAGACTGATTCGAATTCAAGGCCCAAAGAAGTCCTCAAAAGAGATTGAGAAAGACACATAATGGATAGAAATGTTTTAGCAAGTTGAAAAATCAGATATAAATAAAGATCCAATCTTTTTTCTTGTTCTATCAGTCAAATCGAACTCTAAGGACCACCACAAGAAAGGAGGCTTGGTTTACCAGATAAGCCGATGACATCCATGTCAGGGAAATCAGCCTGAAGGTAGTCAAGAACGTTTTGAACACCTTTGGAAACCATGTTCATCCCCATCGCATCACCTGTGCTGCAGCTAAATCTCACGTAAAGATTTTTCCCAGCAAGAGAGCATTGCATACTTTGAAGTCTCGCAAACCTACTCGACCTGTAAGTCCAACCATTGACCCAGAAACCAAGTTAGCTCGTAGATTCAATTCAACCATATTTGATGGTGGCAAAGTTGAGCTTGTTCTATTTTTCAAAGTATAATCCTAATTTCAGCAAAGATGAAGAAAGTTGAAATGTCTAATCAAGCTCCTCGTTAAAATATATAAAAGACAGTTACACCAAAAAAGAAAAAGATCAGAGGTACAACAAAATCCGTACAGAAAATTAAAGTATACCTGTTGAAAACGACGGCCAAGGTATCGAAATTGTCAGGATTCTCCAAGAAGAACTTCAATTCAGAGGCTCTTTTAGCCGTTGAAAATCTGACAACAGGAGCTCTGGTCATGCCGTCCCTCAACAGCATGCTCGTTGCACCACCCGACGCGTAGATTGCTTTGCACCCTCTGTTGGTGCTAGCAACCAAACAACCCTCCGTAGTGGCCATTGGAACCGAGTACTCAAACCCGTCGAGCAACAAAGGGCCCGCGATCCCCACCGGAATCTGGACGTACCCCACCGGCATTTCACAGCACTGCCCTAAAATGGACTCGTAGTCAAATCCTTCGAGAGGCAAACCCTCGAGCGACCTCCCGGTCATCCTCTGGAGAGCCTCGCGTCTTATGAAAGCCGCGCGTTTGCAATCCCCAAGCTTTGTCTCCAGAGAATACGACGGAATCGCACCGGACACCACCGATTTGACGATCTCCTCATCCTCCTCGGACGCCAGAGGAGAAATGACCGGAATCTTCGGGAGCGGGCACGTCACGAGGCGGTGATCTTCTTTCATAAGGTAGTTAGGATCAGCATCGTCAACGTCAAGGTCCCAAGCGTCGTTGGAGGCGCGTGAAATAAACGACTGAACAAAATCGATCCCGAAGAACCCGAGGAGGTAGATAAACGAAGCGATGAGCGACACAATGGCGGCGATTTCCGAGAGAGTGACGACGTGTAGGGGAGTGGAGTTGCGAATCTTGTCCCGCCACCTGTGGAGGAGATAGTAAGCCACGGAGAAGAAGAGAGTGAAGAACACGGCGTTAGTTAGGTATAGCGGGAGAGGGAGAGCATCGGAGGCCTTGGGACCGAGAGCACCTTCATCAGCACCACCACCACCACTAGCATCAGCTTGTTTACGATGAGTGTCGGCGACGGAGGGACGCGGCGGTTTGGATAGCCGGCGGCGACTGTCCATCGAGAATATTGGTGTGACAGCCGGGAGGAGATGGAGGAAGAGGAGCGCAGTTTTTGACGGTATTAATAGCAAGCGCGTTTGCGTTTGTATTTCTTTTTAATTGCTATTTAGTCCTTTAAATATATATAATTGCGCAAAAGGACCAAAACTATAAAATAATTTCAAAAGTAAAAAGATATTAATTTTTTATAATTTAAAAATTTTAGAAAAAACCTTTAATCTTCAAAATTTTTAAATACTTTTTAATTTTTAAATATTTCTTTTTTTAACTTTGATTAAAAAATAAGGATAAAATTAATTCAATTGAATAACTTATTATAATTATCTTAAATTATTAATTTAATTTAATTTAATTAATTTATGTATAATTTAAAATTAAAATTAAAATTCCTATCGCATATGTTTTATTATTTTTATCTGAAATTTAAGAAATTAAAGATATTTTATTAATTTATATTTATATTTTTTATATTTTATTATTATTTAAAATTAAATTAAAATTCCTTTTAATTACAAAAATTTTAAATATTTTAAAAATGAAAACTATTTTTTAAAAATTTTATAGTTAAAAAACGCGTCAGTTTTATTTGTTTAAGACTTTAAGTGGGCGCGAGGTAAGGTACGGGCGAGCGCAACTTAAGGACGAGCCGTGTGGACCTTACAGGCGAATGGAAGATACCTCATGCACACGTGCGACGTCCTTTCTCACGTGTGAACCATTTCTTAATTTGGAACGTTGGGGTACACTCTAAAGGAACCCCATTTTTAATCATCCATTTTATAATATTCCTTAATAAGGTTTAATATATTAATTAGTTATGTTGAATTTGTAGTTTAATCCTTTTTATATGATAATTATAATTATTTAATTATTATACAGTTCTTATAAACATTATTTTATTATAAGTTGTTATATGAATGGATCATTTTTAAAGTTAGGTATGCTTCCTCATTTTTTTAATAATTATCATTCCTTGTTTCCTAAGTTTTTTTATTTGTTATTAATATATTTTTCTTCATCGTCATCATCACCCAATTCGAAATCCCGCAACAAAGCGAAGTTTTGGGACGTCTGATAGTACGCAACCTTACTCCTACATAATAGAGAGTAGGGATGGCAATTTTTGACCCATGAGCCTAAATTTAGTTATTTTCAATGGACCGGCTTATGGGCCAAGCCTAGGCCCAAACAAACTCGAGATCCAATTATTCTAAGCAAAACAATATCGTTTTATTTAGAAGAGTTAGGCCTCGAGTAAGCTTGGGTATGGCAACCCAGCCCCTAATCTAATTAAAAAATAAATTA
>JANQAP020000156.1:131260-142109 GCA_026874005.2 Erythroxylum coriaceum
TCATTGCCTCCACTCCTGGAAGCACCAGCGAAAATGGTGGACACCCTCCAAAACCCTTTTCTGGTTTCTTGTAATAACCAGGAAAATGACCTCAAAAGCCTCCTGAATCCATTTTTTGTATGTGAGGAGTCTCATTTATGGGGATCTCAGAACAAAAACGGCTTCCAACCTTCTTCAGCAGTTACTCAACCTGCATCGATGCTCTTCAAGTCCCTTCTTTCACATCAAGATTGCTCTTTGAAGGAACAATCCACTACTGTTCTGAAACAGTGCAAAACAGAAGCAACCTTTTCCCATTTCCAAGCACCTGATCCCAACTTCAACACGTACCAACAATATCCTCTGTTCTTTGACATGGACTGTGATGTTTTAGGCTACTCATCATCATCAGCAGAACCTGTTAGCACTGTTGCAGACATTACAATTCATGACATGTCCACTTCAAATGCTTCCAACAGGGACGGCTTTCTTATGATGTTAGATCATCATCCCCTTCTAAGACTCGATGGAGGATCTTGGCCATGTGATAATTAAACACCCCTCCAACCCATCATCTAAGATTATATCCAGTATAAATCCACCGTCCATATATAGTATGCATATCCTTGGAGTTTGAGTTAAATGTACTGTAGAGCATAGGGAGTGCTTGATAGTATTTCTGAATACTCCCTGCAGCTTAAGATCTAATCTAGGAGTTAATTGCCATGTTCAAAGTTTGAAGGGTTAGCTTCTTGTAGTTGATGAATGGCAATGTGACCTATAAATTTTTTCTTTCTTTTTTTGTACATTAATCAAGCATTCCTGGATGAATTTCTACTTGATCTGTGAATAAACCCTTCAGAGAAGAGAATCTGACTTTTAATACTATTCTGCATAATCGTGTTTCCTTCTTCAAGATTGATGATTTAGAACTTCCAGGTGAACAATAGATCAGGAAACAGAGTAAGACTTAAAAACTTCGATTAAGAAAGCTTCTATACACAGAAACTTCTAATTCGATAGAGATTAGGGATCAGAAGGAGGATATACTGTTTTTAGATTTCCAGGGAAACTGGAACTAAGAAAACAGAACGAAACCATATCCGCTGTTTGCCCCAACATAGGATTTAACAAAACATGCTCACCAAATCCAACATTTTATCAAGGAAGACGACTGCATGTCCAAATACATTAATCAGAAGGAGAATATATAAACAACTAATGGGTTAGATTGTAATCTGACGGTGAAAAACAGGTAGCTCTAGCACTGTAATGTCATACAGAGACCAATAAACAGAGTAATAATTTAAAAGCTAATTAAAATGGAAGCAGAGGATGCATAAACTTGCTATTGTTTTCTAGGCGGTATGATCGGAAAGAGACTTTTGAGCGGCGGAGTTGCTACCGGAAAGTGTGGGTCCTTCGGTGGCACCGCCACCTTGACGGGGCTTGACTTGGAGGTGTCCATGGGTGCCATAAGCATTCTGCTTGTAGTCCACCAGATCAGTGTATTTCAAATAAGGACTACTCTCCAACGGCAGCAAACTATCTGATACTGCTGATTCCTGATGTCCTTCTAATCAGTTGCTGCTGTTGTTCCATTTCAATTCTTCTCTCCAGCTCCAGGATTGTTGTTCTATGGCTTTCACTTACTCTTAGGCATGTATGCACGCATGCATATCAACTAATCACGTACACCCATCAACTATTTCCTTTTTTTTAGCAACCTGTTAACTCACTCCCATCCATTTCATTCCAGTTGTTCGGTTCTCCTTCTCTTCCATTTCTCTCCTATCTCTCTGTAAGCTCCACATCATTATTACCTCATATGTCAATAGAAAAAAGAAAAAAAAAGATATGCCATTCATTTCAGGACCTTTTACTTGATTCGATAGACATTTAACATAACGGTTTAGAGAGACTAGTGGAATACCATTGAAGGACGTACCATGACATGAAGATGAACTATAAACTGGATGGCCTGGTAGGCTTTAGTCCTCAAATCCTATCACTTTCAGTACACAGAGCTTCACACATTTTGTACAAAATTATCCTGAACATCATTCGACAACAATCATCCATCAATCCCGACGCTTTCTCCACATCCATTGTCTCACAATCAAGTCAATAATTTCCATTATTCCATTATTCAGAGGATGAAACTGAGAGACTAGATACTGACGAAGAAACCATTTTTCCAGATTCTCGAGGATGAAGAAGCCAATTGCATTCAAATTCAATCAACGTGGGATTCCACCTCTGCAATCAAATTGACATTCACCACACCTGTGGCTGTCCAGCTTCGTGATCCCTTGAGGCAGTATCAGGAAATTGGAGGCACTTTGATGGTATTTGTTCATGCAACACCTGCTGGCATCAAGGAGGACAAGTACAAAGTCACAAGCTTGCATGTTGGAGGTTTGAAAGCAAGATTAAGAGGGACCTGGAATACGTGGGACAGCAAGAGCAAAGCCTGAGAGCAATGCAGTGGCTGGTGGTATATGGACTGGGAACAGCAGGGAAGAAGGCAAAACACGTGTTTGTGAAGGGACAAGAACTGTTGTGGATTATTTCCTCAACAATGATGGCTGACATGTGGCTCAAACCCATGAGAAATCCCGATGTTAGTTTCAATTCCAAGCTTCAGAATAGCAGAAAATGCAGATATTTTTGGCATCACAAATCTGTAAATTTCCTTGTCAATAAGATTCTTTATTCAGTGAGCATTTCAACTGTAGGAATCATTGAAACGGAGCTTTGTTCTTCAGAATTTTCCCAGATCTCAGATAATCCAAGAGTCCCATAGTAATGTGAAAGGTATCGATTATGTACAGTTTTTCATGAATCCATGAAAAAGGTGTAATCGTTTCAAAGATCACAGTGACGTCGTTGCAATGGTAGCTCACTGGACCAGTCACTAGATGGAAATGGCTCCCCAATTTCTTCCAACTTCTTCCCAATATCATCTAACACATAGTAAACATCCTTAATCTTTGGGTGATCCGTCTCATCTATGTTAAATACATGCACTCTGTGATTAACCTCGATCCAGCTACAGCCAGGAGTCTTTCTGAATCCTTTCCTTTTGATCAGTTTTAACGCGTTTGCTACACCTTCAAATTTTCCAGAGTGTGAGTATACACTTGATTGAAGAATATAACTACCACTTTCTTCTATTTCTAATTCAAGCAAATTCCTAACTGCAAATTCTGTCAGTTTTACGTTGTGATGGATCCTGCAACCACTTAGGAATGCTCCCCAAACATCCGCATTTGGCTTGATAGGCAATTCCTTGATTAAAATTTTGGCCTCCTCCAGCAAACCAGCCCGACCTAGTAAGTCCACCATGCATACAAAGTGCTCACAAGATGGAGAGATGCCATAATCTGTAGTCATGGAGGTAAAATACAGCTTTCCTTCGGCTACTAGCCCTGAATGACTGCATCCTGATAGAAGAGTCATAAAGGTTATGCTGTCTGGTGTGTATTTCAATTTTAGCATCCTCTCAAAAATCTCCATTACTATCTGGCCTTGACCATGCTGTGCATATCCTGCCATTATTGCATTCCATGAAACTAAATCTTTTGTTCGCATAGAATCAAAAACTCTTTGTGCTTCTTCAATGTGTCCGCATTTTGAATACATAGTAAGAATACTATTTGCAACTGACCTATCCTCCATGAGGTCTAATTTTTCAGCATGTGCAATGAATTGACTTCCTAGTTCTAATATTGCTAAATCAGCACAAGCCCTGATTGAAGTAGCAAAAGTTATCTCATCAGGCATAATACCTTCCCTGTGCATCTGAGCATACAATCTGAGACCATTTTCCCAACATCCATGCTGAACATACATGCTGATCATGGAGTTCCATGTTACAACATTTTGCTCGGGCATTTCATCGAAACAAGCTTGAGCTTTTTCAAACTCACTAGCTTGAGCCCATACTGTGATCATGGCTGTCCAAGATACAATATCTTTATGTGGCATCATTTTAAATGCATAGTTTGCTTCCTGAATATCACTGCATTTTGAATACGCTGTAAGAAGAGCATTCCCGACAATAACTGAAGAATTGATTCCAGTCTTAATAGTAAATGCATGAAGCTGTCTGGCAAGAGAAATACATTTTGGCCCCGAACAGATACCAAATAGTGAGGAAAGAGTAAACTCATCCACAGGAACAGGTACCTCCCTCATTTGTTTAAAATACAGTAGTGCTTCCTCCTCAAAACCATGTTGTGCAATCCCTCTGATCAAACTAGTCCATGAAACTGCACTAGTTTCATCCAAACTATGAAATACTTGCCTCGCAAATTCCAAGTACCCACATTTTGCATACATATCAATCAGACCACTACTCAAATAACTATCAAAATCCTCTTCTACTCGAAGAATTCTAGCATGCAAATGGACACCCCAATCCAGGTCATAAATGCTTGCACAAGCACTAAGAACACTAGCATAAGTCTTGGAATTGGGTCTGAAACCTTGATTCCACATCTCAACAAACATATTTAGAGCATGGAATCCATATCCATGTTGAGACAATATCGAGATAATTGTACTCCAAGACACCGCATCGCGCTGAGACATGTGGTTGAAAATGTCAAAGGCCTTATCAACACTAAACGTTTTAGAGTAACCATAAATCATACTGTTGAAGCAAAATAGACTCGGACATGGCATTCTCAGAAACACCTTCTCTGCATAACTCAATGCACCACATCTGATATGCATATCCAAAATTGATGTGTCAATGGACAAGACAGTTCCAAGATCAAATTTTTCTGCAAGCCCATGAAGTTGAACAGCCAAATTGGCGTATCCCAGAGCAGCACAAGCCTTCATAGCACAAGAGAACGAAGTTCTGTCAGGAACACACCCACCATTCCGAACCATCAAAACAAAAACTTTTAAGGTTTCATCAAAATCCCTGCTCCGAAAGTACCCGGACATCAACGAATTCCAGGAAACAGAGTCTCTTTGACGCATTTCATCGAACAAATACTTAGCCTCTCCTGTCTTTCCAAAATTGGCCATCCCAATAATTATCATATTATAGCTGAAAACATTAGGACGCTCTATGTCACGAAAAACTTGGTGAGCGTCATCGATTAAGCCACACTTGGAGTACACGTCCAAGAGAAGATTTTGAAGGAAAATGGAACAATCTAAACCCGTAAAGATAAGTTGGGCATGGATTTTTTGAGCTACGGACGCCGACCCACGAGACGCGCATTGCTTCATTGCTTGACAGAAATTGTGGGAGAGTTGCGTATAACATTCGACAGACTCCAAGTGGCTTCGCACATTCGAAAGACTCCGAACCATCGTCCGAGAGATAAGCGACAACTGAAGATTCCGGTGGCGCCATGAGCAGTTGCCGAACATTGGGAAAGCCTCTCAGTTCATGTGTTTCAATTTTCAGTAAGGTTTTTGTTAAGGCAACTGAAACTAAAATAACGGTCTTGAACAGAGTATGGTGGGAAACGGTAAAGTTTGCTGTTTTCTTGTAATACGACATTTAAAAAAAACATCTTTTTGCGTAAAGGTGGGCAAAATTTACATGCCCGAAGTCATCGACCCCAACCCGAATCCCATTCGAATGGATCTAAACCTTGAATATGTTCAAACTAGTTTATTAAAATAATATTATTTAAATCGAACCAATCCTCTTAAATTTAAGGTTAACTTAAAGTCCGATCAACTCGAACTCGAACAAGACAGTGCACGAGTCCGGTAGGTTGTGACGAATGGCTTGGTGCCACGTCTTGTAAAGGAAGGTCATAGGCAATTTTTGGCTCCTGCAAAACTTAGTTTGGACTTTTCGGACAAAAGAGCTTTCAGTTCAATTCACTTCCCAGATATAACGTAGACAGATCGACAAGTTCTAATCTCGCTCCATGTGGCTTCACGAAGATCTCGGTTTCTACACTTTCATCTAATAGTCTCTCATTGACCTGTCTTCCTCCTTTTGACGGGTAGTTCTGCAACTACTCAAACACTCTGCCTATGAATATCACTTTCTGATCATCAAAAGATCCATTTTTTATTCCATTTTCCAAGCGTTTATGCTTAAAATTCATGTGGGCAGTCGAATCTAAATCTGGAAACGTTGTTTTCAGTACAAGGATTGTTAGATAAACCAGATACAAGGTGAGATCTAGAGATTTATAAGATCCAAAAGTAATATCGCAAACAGAAGAAGATGGTTAAATGGAGAACATCGAAAACAGAGGAAATTGAAAGAATAAAGACAAATGTATTGTCTGTTGTTAACTGTTGCTAATTATTACAGAACAGAGTATGAGAGTTCAAAGTGCAGAACTTTAACCATAACAGCTTCATTATTAGTAGTCAAAATTAAAAAGTTAAAAAAAGAAAAAGATACCAAACAGAACTAATGAACAAATAGAAAGAATCTCTACCACAACCTCTCTCGATCACTTGGTTGGTTCCATTTCCAAGCCATGGATATATAAACAAGGAGTTTCCACGCCAACCCTATCTTTCTATTTCCAATTTCCACACAAATTATTGGTTACTCTTCTTTGATTTTTCCATCCATCAGTTCCCCAGTTTCATTCTTCTAACTGGGTTCTGGTAAATTTTGAGTCTTTGAGTGAATGACGACTTGAGAACGTTTGAAGGGTTGTTGGGATGGAGTCCGATCTCATCTTGAGTTGTCTAAGATGCTCTTTGTCTAAAAACACTAAATCTAGGTCCTTTTAGTACTTTTGAACCACTTCCTGTTTCCATCACAAACAGTTGATTGATAATCTACTCCTCCTTAATACATGGAAACCAGATCACATAATACATATCCTTCACAAACTGCTCTGTTTCTCTTGAACAAACCCTTTCCCCTTTAACATCCTTCTTTCCGTTATCTACCTAGAGATCCAAAACTTTTCTGCTTTCTTCTACCTTCCACCTGAATCTTTTTCTATTTCCACAACTAGAAAAGTTTGTGCTTGACTGATAAAGATATTCTGAAGTTCTTGTTCTTACAGGATAGCTGAAGAGTAGAACTTTGATCCACAAGTTATGAAGATACACGGAGCTGCACTGGTGGCTATTGCTGCTTGCCTCGGCAACTTTTTACAAGGATGGGATAATGCAACCATTGCTGGTACCTTCTTCAAATACTCCATCTTGATCTACTATGTCGACTAAGAAATTTTTTCTCAGAATCACATGCTTTTGAGTTATTTATGAATTCTGCTGTATTGTTAGGTGCGATTGTGTACATCAAGAAGGACTTCGGTCTAGAATCTACAGTGGAAGGTCTTGTTGTGGCCATGTCACTTATTGGAGCCACAGCAATCACAACATGTTCAGGAGCAATATCGGATTGGATCGGCCGCCGTCCGATGTTAATAACGTCATCAATTCTCTACTTTATAAGTGGTTTGATAATGATTTGGTCACCAGATGTGATTGTTCTGTGCTTAGCAAGGTTGTTAGATGGATTTGGAATTGGTTTAGCTGTTACTATTGTCCCAGTCTACATATCTGAGACTGCACCATCAGATATCAGAGGGCGGTTAAATACTCTTCCTCAATTCACTGGTTCAGGAGGCATGTTTTTGTCTTATTGTATGATTTTTGGGATGTCATTAACATCCTCACCTAGTTGGAGGTTGATGCTTGTTGTACTGTCCATTCCTTCTCTGTTGTACCTTATATTTACAGTATTCTACTTGCCGGAATCTCCTCGATGGCTGGTAAGCAAAGGAAAAATGCTGGAGGCGAAACAGGTTCTTCAGAAATTGCGCGGAAGGGAAGATGTTTCAGGTTCGTTCATCACTACCTATCTGTCCCTTCCCCTGATTGATTCCTGTAAATGGTCAACCATGACAATGTTTGATAATGAGCATTTAAGCTGCAAATGTAACCTAGTAGAAGGTTATACAATTTTATGGATTGGATGTTGCTAAAACTTCCATAACTTGCAGGTGAGATGGCTTTGCTAGTGGAAGGTCTTGGAATTGAGGGAGAAACATCCATAGAAGAGTACATAATAGGTCCCGGAGATGAACTAGGTGATGGGCAAGAACCAACTGGTGAGAAGGACAAGATCAGGCTCTATGGACCAGAAGAAGGTCTCTCCTGGATTGCCAAACCTGTGACTGGACAGAGTTCTCTTGCTATTGTATCTCGCCAGGGAAGCATGGTGAATAAGAGCATGCCTCTTATGGACCCTCTTGTTACCCTTTTTGGTAGTGTTCATGAGAAACTCCCTGAGCAAGGAAGCACGCGAAGCATGCTTTTCCCGAATTTCGGTAGCATGTTTAGTACAGCAGAGCCTCATGTTAAACATGAAAACTGGGATGAAGAAAGCTTACAGAGGGAAGGCGAGGATTACACGTCTGAAGCCGCTGGAGGAGATTCAGATGACAATTTGCATAGTCCATTAATATCACGTCAGACAACAAGTTTGGAGAAGGATATGCCTCACCCTACTTCCCATGGAAGTATTCTGAGCATGAGACGCCATAGTAGTCTAACGCAAGGAGGTGGAGAAGCAGTTGGTGGTACAGGCATTGGTGGTGGTTGGCAGCTGGCATGGAAATGGTCTGAGAGAGATGGTGAGGACGGGAAGAAGGAAGGAGGATTCAAAAGGATTTATTTGCACCAGGAGGGAGGCCCCGGATCCCGACGAGGTTCTCTTGTTTCACTAACTGGTGTTGATGTTCCTCAAGATGGTGAATATATTCAGGCTTCTGCCTTAGTAAGCCAGCCTGCTCTTTATTCCAAGGAGCTTATCGATCAGCATCCTATTGGACCTGCAATGCTTCACCCTGCTGAAACAGCTACAAAAGGACCAATTTGGTCTGCTTTGCTTGATCCAGGAGTAAAGCGTGCATTGATTGTTGGGATTGGAATTCAGATACTTCAGCAGGTACCCTGTGATTTAATGAAGTTTTGTTCATTCACCCCCTACGTTTCCTACAACCCTTAATCATCACCATTGTGACTCAGTAGCTGCAATGCTTCCTATATTGTGACTCAGTAGCTGTAATGCTCGTATGTGCAGTTTTCTGGTATAAATGGAGTGCTCTACTACACTCCCCAGATCCTTGAAAAGGCAGGAGTTGAAGTTCTTCTTTCAAGCATGGGCCTTGGAACAACTTCTGCATCATTCCTCATCAGTGCATTCACAACCTTTTTGATGCTACCATGCATCGGCATAGCCATGAGACTCATGGATATTTCAGGGAGAAGGTGACAATACTCTTTCCATATTGATTTCCCTCTCACCTGTGGAACTGTGCTAGAAAACCAACATGTTCTCTTCTTGCAGATCACTGCTACTCTACACAATCCCGGTGCTGATAGTTACACTAATCGTTCTAGTTATCGACGAAGAGGTTAACCTGGGAACAGTTGTAAGTGCAGCAATATCAACAACATGTGTGATCATCTACTTCTGCTGCTTTGTAGCTGCTTATGGCCCAATTCCAAATATTCTGTGTTCCGAGATCTTCCCAACAAGAGTTCGTGGCCTGTGCATAGCAATATGTGCGTTAGTTTTCTGGGTAGGAGACATAATAGTGACATACTCGCTACCTGTGATGCTGAGCTCAGTAGGTTTAGCAGGCATCTTTGGAACATATGCAGTGTTTTGTGTGTTGTCATGGATATTTGTATACCTGAAGGTGCCAGAAACCAAAGGGATGCCCCTGGAAGTCATCACCGAGTTCTTTGCTGTTGGTGCAAGACAGGCCAAGAATGATTGAGATACGATGAATGCTTTGGAGGGATTGTCAGAACTCGAAGTGCCCTTTTTTGATTCCTCACCAACCCTTCAAAGGCTTTCAACTTTTTGTTAGGAAATTTTTGGGTAATTGTCACTGAACTTGAGGAGGAGGATCAGTAAAATGGTTCAAATTATTAATTTGTTTACTCCTGTTGTTCATGATTTGATGTGCAATTACTACTATTTAAGGGAAAGAGAAGTCCATTGCAATATGAAGACAACATAACTGGAAATGTTTATTATCCTTCACTTTACAAACTCTAGGATTTAACAACTCAAAACCTGGGAAAAGGCTGATTCAAAATTCCAACAGCAGTTTCTAAAGAAATATCTAGAGTTGTACTTTACAATACAAATCAATCCAGGATTGAAGGCAAAATACACATATTTGACAAATTAAAAGTGACAATGTCACCACAGAAAGTAGATCAGGGTTCCTGCACTTCTTCAGAAGACGACGAACTGCTATTGTAGGAATCTGGGGCAGGATCTGATATCCCGGCCTTAGATTCACCTACTTGATTATTGAAAGGGCTCTGATCTGGAATCTCACTCAGCTTTGAATTCAACTTGAACGACCTTTCAAAATCCTTTGCATTGCCAGTGTCAATGAACAATTTATTCAGTTTTTGCTCCTGCAACCAAAGCACAAAACCCTCAAATGGGGAAGAGACAAAGAGGCTGCTATATTTTGATGGAACCACACTCATAACGCTCTTTGAAATTCAAAAACCACCAAGAATTGATATAAATATACATTAAAATACAGTTTCTGTCTTTAGAAAGATCAAAAACTTAAAGAGAGAAAAATTGCATCAGCAATTTTGTGGTAGCACATCAAAATTAGGGTTTTGGAACCTAAAATGATATTCCCATGTTAAAAGTTGAATAGTGTGAGTTTTGGATTAGTCGTCATAACCACAAAAGGTTATTCCTTGAGTGCCATGGAAATGTGTTAGGACTGATATTAGGGGAGGGGATAAAAAGGGGAATAAGCCTAGTGTTTGGAGAGTGTACTCTAGGAGACAGAAAGAGGTGAGAGAGGGAAGTTAGTTAGTATCAGTGAGCTGGCATAACAGAATGGTGAGAGGGGGTGTGAGGTCT
>JANQAP020000156.1:161639-172253 GCA_026874005.2 Erythroxylum coriaceum
AAGTGAAAAGATTGCAAAAAATCCTGTAATAACATAGTAAAAGTGGTTAGCTCAGAAGACAACACTGGACATATGGTTCAGTGGAGCTTCGGTGATCAAGATCAACTGTAGTCATACTGTCTGCTGTTTGTGGGAGAGGCTGATGAGTGTGCTTTAACGTCATTCGAGCTGTGACCGTTGTCGTTACCGGACTTCTTGGCACGAAAATCGACTTTGTGCAGAAGATGCCATAGGAGGTCTCAGTTGGACTACCACCTAAGCACCAGAATGCGAGTGTTCACCCTTTTTCTTGGCGTTCTTTTGCCACTGCTTTAGTGCCTTTGAAGTTTGTTCGTCGAACACCGACCGCTTCATGGTCGATCCCATCTGAAAACTTCCCAAGTTACTTGCAATATCTCAAAAGGTCCATGCTTTTTACTGAACCATGGTAGGAGATCATGAAGTTACCTGTGTTACAAGTGCATAGAGTGGAAGTGTGCTGTAGCTGCACAAAAACTGGGCTCCTAACCTGTGAAATTCAGTTACCATTGTGTCACTTTCAGCAAACACCAATTCTCTGTGAAGTTCTCCGACCAAGTTTCTGAATGTATATATATTTATATATGGAGTATGACCAGATCTCGATCTGTATCAAGAACTTTAAGGATCTTTTACCCAGAACAACTACCAGATTGCTCTTAAAAGGAAAAGCTTCAAAAAATGGAACACTGGTAAGAATTATGCTTCGAATTAACGAATGAATTGAAGATTTCGGCTTACCCAACGGTAACTCTCATAATTGTAACGGTAAAATCCTCATGAAAACATGATTTCAACCCAAATTCATACTGCAACAGGGAAGAAAAGCTGAGTGAATTATTTTTGTCTAAAATGCAAATGGAGATGAGAAAAGAAGAGCAGGCAATTACCCATATCCAGAAGAAGTAAATGATTTCGAATGCGTTCTGGAAAAACACGACGTCAAAGAAGATAGTCATGGAATCACACAAATCATAAACAGGAAGAAGAAAAGTGAAGCATGAGGAAGTAAGTTTCAGTATCAAGACAGTCTGTGTATTCAAAGAAATGAAGTTTTTACTAGCTCTCTGTCTGTCATATACCTGAAATAGGACAAAGTGGATGAGATAAAGAACTAGTTGAGGCCAACTAAACCAAAAATGTCTGTCAGAGACTTCCACAATTGGTATCCCTTGGATTACTGCATGTCTCTGTTGAATTTCAACTGCCATTTCTGTTATAATTCCTTGAAGCTTTGTGCCAACTGCTAATATTACCTTCAGACAAACCAATAATTAAGATCTTTCCCTTTTCAGCAGTCAATAATTCAATCTAGGGAGCTTTTCCATCAGAGAATTCTTACAATTAGAGGAAACATTGAATACCAGAAAGAGACGTGCCATCCTGAAAAGTTCAAGGACAATACTAAGTGACCTAGCTCAAAAACTGAATTGATGCAAAAGAAAATGAAGAAAGAACTAACCATGAACATTAAAGAGTAGAAAGACCACCACAGAAGCCCAAAGTAGTGGACTGCCAGAAGCATGGAGATTTTGAGTTCAAAGTATATCACAATACAGTGCACAATCACTCCTAGAGTAGGATAAAAGTTTACCTGATTCCAACAACTACCTTGAAGTCATCTTCTAATGATCTTTTGATATATTTCTGAAAGTTAAATTTACTTCCAGGTGCTAAATGAACCTGCAAGAATCAAATCATTTACTGTAAGTGCAAGTTTTCATTTTAACATCACTACAGCTGCTAAACTCACAGAGATGAATCCATTTCGCATGGCCACGTAGTCAGCCTTTTGAACAGATCTGAAGAACTGACGAAAGAAACATACCTGCAAGATTCAAAAAGCAGCCATTGTTAACAGTATGAAATGTACTGATCATATATCGGTTGGCTTGAACAACAATCTTATGGGTATGTAATTAAACATTCATGGTTAAACCATAAGAAAATTCCAGACACTGACGATTAAGAGCTTAATTGTATTTAGAACATCATCAAGAACTTACAGAAGAAAAGTGGTAGTATTATATTGTTTGGATATTTCTCATAATTAGGAAGTTCACCATAGTTCAACACATGGATTCACAATCGTGTTCTATGTCAACAACACTGTAGTACATTGAAAGCAGAAGTTAGATGCATCTCCTTACAATATAAAAGGTTACTGGTGTTCTTGTCCAGAAACTCGTGTGTTGTCTCACGAATGATGTCTCATGAGTGAGGCGGAATCTTGAGGCACCTGAACAGTTACTACATATCCCATTAGTTCTCAGAAAATGAAAACAAATTCCAGTACCTTTAGAGGGCTGGAGATTCTGCAGGATAACCATTTCTATTACAAGTGAAAAATGAACTGAGCTATAAGTACCATCCAAGTTTTCTTCGTCCCAAGTCTCACGTTCCCACACCTTCCACCCGCGAATCTGCATAGGAAAGATTCAATACTTAAGCTACTGACTATCAGTTATGGCTGCAGATTAGTTGATAAGAAGTGTTCCAGAAAGGGGAAGGCTACTTTCAGCATTGGCCAGAAGAGTTATCTATGCCATCAAGTCACCTTCCAGAGAAGAGCGTTCCAGCAGATTTAAGTGTCCTTAGCAAGTTGTGAAACATAAAACATCATAAAGAACAAAACTGCATTTCCATACCTTTAATCTTCCAAGCATCATCGTGATAGCACTGTATATAACATGAAAAACTGCCAAGAAGAATATGAAAATGTGCAACTGATGCAGACCATTTAATGAAATTAGCGGCACATAACCCTGTCATAGAAGGTCATTGATCAATTATGCGGCTTTAGAAACTTCACTGAATGATTCAACTTCTACTTATTCAGAATACACGGAGGAACATCAAACCTTGAATAATTACTATTCAACACACAGGTTGAACACTTATCAACATGGTCAAGAGTTAGTATACCTTCAAAGCAAGATTCACTTACCTCCGTGCATGTTGCACCTGTGCTGTCACCACCTAAAAATCTGCGTGCATACCATAGGAGTCTACGATGATGATCTCCCTTATCTGCAGGAGCCTCACTCTTGTGATGTTCCCCCCCGTGGTCTTCAACACGCAAATGCTTTCGCTGACATGGTAACATTGTATTGGCATATCTTACAGGAATACACCATTGAGAAACATAGCCTTGACTGAATGTCAGGAGCAAAGATATGAATCCTAAAACCATAAGCTCTGCAGAAAATAACAGAAAAGGCTTATGAAGGATATTCAAATTGTTAGTGGGAGGAAAAGAGAATGAAAATTTGATGTGCAGGGTTTAAACATCTACCGGCTTTAACTTTCTCAAGAGCTTCGTACATGGCCTTTTTGTTGCGTCCTCTGAACAACTGAAAGAAAGGTACTAAGTTATAGTACAAGATAACTTAACATGAGGTCCATATCCAGAACTTAGGAAACAATGATCAAAGGGAAGACAAAACAATTTGAAGAATGCAATCATGATAGATTAGATATGCTCCAACATGTTCTTAAAAAACAAAGTGACAATGAAATAACATCTTCCAACATCCATTTCCTGGTCTCCAATATATCTTCCAGGACCAACCAATCATGTAACAGAATGATCATGCATCAGTCTCATCAATAACATCAAGATGGGATATGTGATCTCTATTTTCACAATCATTTACAACATTAAAATCAAGAAGCAGCTTTACAAATTTATCAAAATTCAATTTCGAATAAAAGAACACAAGAGAAAGCAGAAGAAAGATGCTGATTTACATTATACAACAAAACAGAAAAAGCACAAAATGCATGAACAACAAACAATAAAAAGATGACAGGTGAAATGAAATGTTAAAATCAGAATTGCATTTGGCGACGAGTTTTAAAAGAAGAAAAATTTACTTCCCCAGTCCGATGAAGAAACATCTCGAGAATGATAGAGATCAATACGATAGCTGCACAAACAGCAGCAACAGCCCATGTGGGTGTCTCGTCGAGCTCTCTTGACGGTCCTCCTCCTCCTCCACCACCTCCACCCATTTCTCCAACCTGAATTCCAGCCCCTCCTTCAAAAGTTGCTGCCTTTTTGTTTCCAAGAGATGACAGAATACAAAGTAAACAAAGACAAGAGCTTTGCTATCCTAAAGACACGACAAACTTCACAAAAATGTGATTAGAAAACCTTTTAACTAAACGAGATGTGAGCATTCAGATTGCAGAAATTTCAAAAGTTCTTGGCATTTAAGATGCCACAAGTTCAAGAGTCTCGTGGGGTCCAACCGAGAATAAACAAAGATAACACTTTTGAGTACAAACTCAAGACTACACCTTTTCTCGGTGGCGAGCAGGTTCATGATTGCCCTTGATAGGAATCCATGGATTTCGATACAGAACTTCTAATTTTGATCAATGCCCTTGTACGTACATGCACAGAAAAAGGGAAATCAAGGGACAAGAGTATAAGTAGAAATTCGATATCGCAAGAATCCTGAATTTAAGATGGACGTAACGGGACCAAAAATGATCAAAACGGTCTCTTTGCATTTACCAAGAATAGATCTTTCCTACTCTGAAGATCACGTACATTCTCGTCAACTCCTACTCACTGGGCAGTCCAAAGTTTTTATACAGTTTCTCACTTAAGCTTCCATTACAGGGACCAAACATCATAGGATAACCTAAAAGACTCTTTGCTTCCTCGTCCAAAACCGAAACCCTGTCCAACCAGAACTTTGACACTCCTTACAAAGCAGAACAAAGCATTATCAAAAGTGTGAAATGCCATTACTGCTATTGCAGCCTGAGAAGTTACGACTATATACAGATGAAAATCAAGAATTTCCCATCTCTATATCCTATACATCCATTGTATGTTGTTGAAGAAACTTGTTCTCTCTTTCTTCTTCCGCCATAGACGGTGAGGCTTAGATCAGACATCTTCCAAATATAGAATTGTACTTACCTTTACGTACCAATCAAGAGGGTCGTTGTAGTATAGTGGTGAGTATTCCCGCCTGTCACGCGGGCGACCCGGGTTCGATCCCCGGCAACGGCGTTTCTCTTTTTGCAATTTTGAATCTATCTACTTTGACAAACATTTTATTGAAAGTTTCTAATTTATAAATTATTATTATATATTTTTATTTTATTTTATTACTATTATTGATAGTTTATTTACTACAAAATCTAAATATGATTTTATTTTATTAGTCTCACTTTCTTTACAAGTAAAGATAATAATGAGTCGACCCAAACTCGAGTCTAATTCGACTTAACTTGATCTAATTTTTATTTTTAAATTAAAATAAAAAACGACGTTATTTTTCTTAAAATTGTCGAACCTTGAACTAACTCGTTGATTTCGGGGCAAGCCTGCGCCGAACCAAATGCCATCCCTATTTACAAGAATATCTATCATGATTGGTACTCTAACTAACAGACCGTTTGGAAACTTTTGAATTGTATTCATTGACGAATTGGATTCAATTATATTTGCGGAATTGAATTAAATTCGATTTATTTTATTTGAAATAAATCTATAAATATTATGATTAAATTCAATTACATTGTTTGAAACACAATAAAAATGAATTCAACTATTTTATATGACTTTTTTATCCTTAACTAAAAATAGTATATAATTCATATGTGTATGTTTTGTAGTAACTTGTATATTTATGATGTGTATATTTAGAAAAAAAATTTAATATTTAAAAAAATAACTTTTTAATTCACGCACTAAATTGGACTATTTAAGATGTGAATTAAATTCATAAAAAAATAAAATTCAATTACGTAATTGAATTTAAATCAACTCTTTTTTAACATTTCAAACTCATAAATTGAATTTAATTACATAAAATTAACTAATCGAATCCAATTCATTGGATTCTAGACGCCTGTAACGTCATTTCCATTTTAGATAAACAGTTTTGTTTCCTCATATTCAGTTTGATAACAGACATAAAGTGAATCATAAGAACGTAATCAAATCATCATCAGGAACCAGAAAGTGCTCAATTCATACATATACAAGAACAATGAAGTTTCTTTCACCATAGGTCACACTTTTCCAAAAGAAAAATCATCATTTCCATTTCCTTCTTCTGATTGCAGAGGATGATCCTGCTCTTCGTCACGGTCTCTCGATCCGTTCCTGTTGTGACTAGACCCACCAAATTCCGATAACTCGTCGTTGTCCGACGTGTAGTACTGAGGAGAAGTGTTGTACACACTTTCCATTTCGACATGACTCGACCCGGTCCTGAAATTGTGGAGCAAATGTATCGGTGAGGAACCTGTACTTGGGGTAGTTTCACCACTTGTCAATCCTGGATGGGTACTTCCTCCTCCTCCGCCTTCACTCTTCTTGATCATCTTCTTCTTTTCCTTGGCCGCTTTCCGCCATTTCAAGAGAGCTTTTGCTGTTTGCTCTTCGAAGATTGCTTGTTTCATATGAGAACCCATCTGCAGAAAAGTTTTGTTTTGTGTGTTTTTGATTTAGAAAAAGAATAAAAGATATAACAAACTTTTAAAAAATTAAAATATTTTAAAAATTCTTTATTAATTTTAATTTTTTTCAAAACTCATTCTTTTATAATAAATTATTAATTTGAATCAGATTTAAAATAATCAATTCAAGTTTAAAAATTGAGTTAAATCTAGAGATGTCAAACTTGACTCGGCTCGCTTTTGGCTAAGGTTGGCGGGGCTACGAGTCGGTTGACAAAATGACGTCGTTTTGAAAATTTTTCTTAAAAAAGTACAGGTCGGATCACAGGCCACCAGGACTCTGAGTCGAGCAGGGCCAAGCTAGGGGCAACCCAGCTCGGCCCATTAACATCCTTAGTTAAATCGTCATATAAGTAGGGATGAAAATAGTTGAGTTGGACCTATATCAAGCTTGAGCTTAACCCTAGTCTGAGTTAGCTTGAACAAGCCTTTTTTTTTTTTAAATATAAAATATATAAATATTTTTTTGAAAATTTTTAATTAAATTATAATTTTTTAATTTTTTAATTTATACGAAAATTCTATATCTTTTATCATATAAAAAAATAAAAAAGAAAATTTATTTTTGGGGGCTCACCTGTGTGACCAAAGAATAGAGAGGGAAGGTTATATAGCTACACAGGAATTGAAGAGCCAACCCCACCAAAACTCTAGCCAAGCTCAATGCCAAGTTTTCATGGAAGCAAGACTCCAACCCAAATTCATACTGCACAAAAAAAAAGATTAGATCTTTTAAGAAACAGTAGGAAAGTTTCATGGAAATGATATGGTTTTGAAGATAAACTGACCCATGTCCACAAGAAAAACGACATTTGGAATGCATTCTGCAGAATTTACAGGTCAAAAACACAACATTCAGATGAAGAACAACAGCAAAAAGCTCTGATAAATCTGCAGAACAGAAGTTTGAAATAGCCCCACCAGGAACAGAGTGTAGTGAATTAACAGGAGAATCCAGTGAGGTCTGTTGAACCAGAAGTACTTGTTGTTTGGTTCAACCAGTGGTGCCCCTAAAACAACTGAACTCTTCTCTTGAAACTCTTTAGCTATCTCCATTATAACCATTTCAAGCTTAGTACCTACCATCAGAAGAATCTGCAGAAAGAAATAATGAAAGAAAAGGAGACAATTCCTGCTCAACCAACTTATAAAACACTAAAAACAAAAATAAAAGCAAACAAATCTGTAAAGTGAAAAATCTTGCTGGTGTACTTACTACGAGAGGTAGAGCTACCAACCAAGAGAGTGTGTACCATCCTGCAATTTAAACTATGAGTATAGCAGTAATCAATTCAATTGTGTTCTTGAGAAAGTTAACGAGATTTACTGTAGACATTCATGAGCAGAA
Source organism: Erythroxylum coriaceum (assembly GCA_026874005.2). NCBI lineage: Eukaryota > Viridiplantae > Streptophyta > Magnoliopsida > Malpighiales > Erythroxylaceae > Erythroxylum > Erythroxylum coriaceum. The sequence continues at coordinate 169,492 of JANQAP020000156.1, forward strand.
AGAAGAGTGCCAAAAGCCATAGAGGGATGCTGCAAAATATAAGAATAAGAAATAACTCATCAGGGACTTTGATTCAACTGCAATGAGGAAACCTTGATATCTGCTACGTAACAGACCTAATACCCACAACCACCTTGAAGTCATCTTCCATACATCTCTTGATGTAACTATGGAAATCAAATTTGCTATTGGGAGCAAAATGTGCCTGTTGAATCAGAATATTAGTAAGGATAGTTCAGGAACATCAAAACAGTTTTGGATGGGTGATTCGTGGATATGGGGGACGACTTACTTTGATAAATCCATTTCTGATAGTCAAGTAATCCACCTTTGATACTGATCCAAAGAACTGCCTGAAGAATGCGACCTGCCAAGTTACTCAAAGAACATATCAGATCGTTATCTGAATTCAGAACATGATTCAGCCAAATTCTTGTTAATGATTGCAGGCTTACAATCCATTTGATTCCAGGAAGTGCGGATGTCCCAGAGTGACGCTTTGCGAATGAAGTTTGATGAGCGAATCTGAATCTTGTAGGGTCTGCAGAAATAAAAACAAGAGCAATCGCAAGGAGAAAACAAGAGAAGAGGCAAAGGGCAGTGTTTGTTTCCTGACAAGAGTAAGAACAATCACCATTTGAATATTCATACTCCAAGGATCCGGTTTCCAATTCCCAGGACTTCCATTTCTTCATCTGATCATCACCACAAAACAAAGATCTTGATCATGATCATGGCTGGTTCCTTCTTTTTTTTTTTTCCTGATAGATGTTAAACAGAAACTTACTTTTGCTTTCCCAAGGGCCATGGTCATGATACTGTAAAGAACATGAAACAAGGCAAGAACAAATATGAATATGTGAAGTTGATGAACTCCAGACTGTGAGATCAATGACATTTCACCCTGAAACCGTGAAAATAAAAATCCATAAGCTTAAACAGATTCCAGTTTCATGGTTTTGATCGTAGTTCCTGCAAGAGGTGACGATCCATTACCGGTTTCCCGCACGAACCGGACCCACTAGCTGCTGCTAAAACTCTGTGAGGTAATCCATTGCCGGAAATCGAAAGCAACCTCCGGCGATCACCTCCAGAGTCTTTGCCATCATCACCATCTTTGTTCTTGTAACCATCTGAATACTTGCAGGGAAGCATCGAGCGCAAATATTTCTCAGAGATGCATATGTCAGGAATAAACCTGGTACCCACAGTGAGTAGCAGCGATATGAATCCTAAGATCATAAGCTCTGCAACATCACAGATGTAATATTCATCATCAAACACAACTGATCAGAAACACGTTACATACATAGTAATGTAACGTGATGTTTGAAGCTAAACTGACCAGATTTGATCTTTTCCAGAGCTTCGATCATAGCCTTCTGCTGGCGTTTCTTGAACCACTGTAACAAAAGAAAGTGTGAGACTGAGACATGAAACGATTCAGAAACTAATTAACTAAACCATGTTTTTGTTAACAATCATAAACACACATTTCCAAGTGAATGAATCCCACGTTCTATGAGAACAGAAATGATGACGAACACTGCACAGACTGCAGCCACCGCCCATGTCGGGGTCTCCTGCAATGACCTATCACCGGCGGAGCCACCATCAGCCATGGCTGCTATAGGAATTTGAGATAATGCTCAAAAGGGTCGTCAAAACTTATAATAACAGTCATTGGGATGATCAAATGGGAGATAATAGCAATGTAAGACCGCGTTTTGAGTGTTGTTCTTATGCGAGTGTCTTTCGAAGCTTATTTGCAGATTGAATCGTCCTTACTACGCCGGCTATTGGTTAAATCACAGAAGAGAATGATTGTGATTAAGTCCAAAATTGAGTGAGTTGAGACGTTGAAAACAAGAGTCAGATTACGCGGTTATCGTTATGGATGACTTGTTCTTGCCATTTGGATGGTTTAGAAGTCAAAACCTATGGTGTCCAATCACAGTGGTTTTCCAATAATATAAAGTGATGTCCGGTACTTACATACGATTCGGTTTAAAGTTCATAGGAACAATCCCATCCGAGCTGCGTACTCAAGTGCTACGTATGTGAATAACTGTAGTTTCGCAAATTTTACGATTCATTTATAATTAAAAAAAAGAAAAATTTAAAGAATCAAAAATAAATCAATATCGAGATTTGTTAATACAGTTTGGCACGTTTTGTTTACATTTGTAGAGTCCTCATCTAGCTTAATACTTTCACTAACGATAATAAATTTATACAAGATTTTACTGAGCCGACATTATTCAACCCTTGACATTACCTCTCGTCCTCATAACCCGTAAAAATATTTCACTACCAATAATACGACGACCTTATACTGACCTAGATAGACGATTTTTTCAAACAATATTTCATGAAAAACAATAAATAAAAGACTCGTGTATCTGAACAATTAATATCAAAATCTGAACATACTTGAGATTGAAACATAACATCTCTCTTATGAGTTTAACTCTTCTAAAAGAGATCTGAAAGTTGTTTACACATAATCAACCCAATCGTAAGCCACTCCACAAAGATGACAGTCTAACGTGACCAATCCCCATATTATCAATCCATAATAGTGAATTTTCCATTAATGTTCACTCCAAAATAAGACACAGTCGTGTCACACCAAAATAAGAAACCACAAAGTCACTTCTGCTATATGCCACAGAAACGCAATTGACGCACCAACAACAAAAGCACTGAAGATGGTCGTGTCTCACCAAAGCCAGATGTCCCAAATTCAATTCAACTATCTT
>JANQAP020000156.1:209014-241387 GCA_026874005.2 Erythroxylum coriaceum
AAAATACACAAAGATAAAGAATGCCTTTTTATTGAATAAAACAAATTTTATACAATTAAAAATACAACCAAAATTGGCTGCAAGGGCATACAGCAACAGCTCAGACATTTGTCACAACTCACAAGCTATCACGTGATATTTTCAATCTCTTTCCCCTCTTATCTAGGCAGGGTAGTAATATATTCGGTCAGGTCGGGTCGGGTCAAGCCCATTTTGCTTAAATTCAACTTAGATTTTTGTTTTTAAACTTGAATTTGGTTCGAAATTTAGTTTAAGAATCTGGTCTGACCTAAAATTTGATTAAACTTAAAGACTCTAGGTCCAGGTTTGAGTTTGATCGGAATTGAGAATCTTCAAACACGATCAAGATTGGTTAACTTAAAACTCAATCGAGTCTGATAAAGTTTATTATTTTATTTTAAATTTTTTTAAAAGATGTCATTTTATATAAAAATTTCAAGTTTTGAAACAAACAATTTAAGTTCGAGTCTAATCGAGATTGAGAATCCTAAAATTTAATTAAGATTTAGCAACTTAAAACTTAATAAAGTCCGACTAAATTTATTATTTTATTTTAAATTTTTTAAACAACGTCATTTTATATAAAAATTTTGAGTTTTAAACCAAACAATTCAAGTTCGAGTCTAATCAAAACTGAGCATTCTAAAATCCGATCAAGATTAGACAACTTAAAACTCAATCAAATCTAATTATTTTTGTTATTTCTAAAAATTTTAAAACAATGTCGTTTTATATAAAAAAATTAAGTTTTGGATCGAATAGTTCACGCTTAAACTCAATTCGAAGCCTGAAATAAAAAAAATTAAAAACAGTTAAGTTAGATTTGTCGAGTCATTTATTTTTTATTTTTAAAAATTTTAAAACGTTTTTTTATATAAAAAAGTTGATTTTTGAACTAAACAATTTAAGTCTAAGATTAAAACTTAAAATTTTCAAAAAAAGCCATGCTTATCCTTATTATTAAAATACATTATCATTATTGTCCTGATCAGTGGGACATTAAGCTAATTAATAGTTATCTCACTTTTTCTTGTCCATAAGTCAAATTTAGCAACTCTCCACTCTTTGTTTTTATGAGCTGTTTTGTTGTTTCTACTTTATTCTGCATCATCTTATCTACACATGTTTTTTTGGATATGTTCTGATTAATCTGTTCTTACTTTATTCTATATTATCTCATCTACATTTTTTTTGGGTCTCACATAATATATGGATGAGATGATATAGAGCATAGTAGGAACAGGTTAATCGGAACAGAAAATCTATTTTTTTTGTATTTGCTTTATAATATTATTTATTTTTTTAATTGTTTTAAAGCCAAAGAGAGGCAACTGATTAGGCCTCTTTTGGTCTAGTTGTTGAAATTTGGGCTTTTAATTTGAATTTTCACATGTTTGATTTGGACCTTTAGTATCAAATATTAATATATTATTTGGAATAAGTATAGGATTTAATTTTGGTACTGCCCGGCCCGAGATGAGAAATTCTTTTTGCATGAGTCCAAGATCGATTGGGCTTGAGTGATCTAAAACTCGATTAGGCTCGGGTAAAGCTTGATTATTTATTTTTTAATTTGAAAATTTGAAGATGATATTATTTTGTTGACATCATTTTTTAAATTTTTAGATTTTTAGTTAAATTGGACTCGACTCAAAATCCTATCAACTTAAATAGAACCCGTTGACTTCAATCCTATCACGTGATATTTTCAATCTCTTTCCCCTCTTATCTAGGCAGGGCGGCAATATATCCAGTCAGGTCGGGTCGGGTCAAGCCTATTTTGCTTAAGTTCAACTTAAATTTTTGTTTTCAAACTTGAATTTGGTTTGGAATTTAGTTTAAGTGTCTGGTCCGACCTAAAATTTGATTAAACTTAAAGCCTCTTAGTCCAAATTTGAGTTTGGTCGGAATTGAGCATCTTGAAACTCGATCAAGATTGGTTAATTTAAAACTCGATCGAGTCTGATAAAGTTTATTATTTTATTTTAAATTTGTTTAAGAGATGTCATTTTATAGAAAAATTTCAAGTTTTGAAACAAACAATTTAAGTTCGAGTTTAATCGAGATTGAGAATCCTAAAATTTGATTAAGATTGAGCAACTTAAAACTTAATAAAGTTCGACTAAATTTATTACTTTATTTTAAATTTTTTAAACAACTTCATTTTATATACAAAAATTTCAAGTTTTGAACCAAATAATTCAATTTCGAGTCTGAATGAAATTGAGCATCTTAAAATCCGATCAAGATTAGACAATTTAAAACTTGATCAAATCTAAATATTTTTTATTTTTAAAAATTTTAAAACAATGTCGCTTTATATAAAAAAATTAAGTTTTGGATCGGATAGTTCAAGCTTAAACTCGATTTGAAGCTTGAAATTAAAAAAATTAAAAACAGTTAAGTCAGATTTATCGAGTCATTTATTTTTTATTTTAAAAATTTTTAAAACGTCTTTTTATATAAAAACGTTGAGTTTTGAACTAAACAATTTAAGTCTAAGCTCAATTTGAAACTTAAAATTTGATGACTTTTGGTAAGTCCAAGCTCAATTTGAAACCTAAAATTTTAAAAAATAAAAAGTCGATTAAGCGAATTTGATGACTTCAAGTCACGCTGAAACCTTTTTTTTTTCCATCCTTATCTTCAAATATATTATCATTATTATCCTGAACAATTAGACATATCACTCATAATTACAAAACACAAAAGGGATAATAATAATAATAATAATAAAATAAATGAACTAAATAAAGTTAGATTCTAAGTTATGTAAGGTGGGACATTAAGCTAATTAATAGTTATCTCACTTTTTCTTGTTCATAAGTCAAATTTAACAACTTTCCGCTCTTTTTTATAATGAGAATTTTTTTTTTCGGTTAACCTGTTTCTGCTTTATTCCGCATCTTTTTATTCACACTTTTTTTTCTTCTTTCGGTTAACCTGTTTCTACTTTATTCCGCATCATCTCATTTACATATTTTACCTTAACTGGGGGTCTATTAGAAAACAGTCTCTGTATTTTCATCGAAAATGCGGGCATGACTTCGTACATCTTACGCTCCCCATATCCTGCTTAGGCGAAAATTTGGGTATATTTGGTTTGGTTTGGTTTAGTTATCTCATCTACATTTTTTTTTTATCCCACATAATGTATGGCAGAGATGATATAAAATAGAGTAGGAACGGGTTAATCATAACAGAAAATCTTTTTTATTTTGTGTTTGCTTTATAATATTATTTATTTTTTTAATTGTTTTAAAGCCAAAGAGAGGCAACTGATTGGGCCTCTTTTGGTGTAGTTGTTGGAATTTGAGCTTTTAATTTGGCTTTTCACATGTTTGATTTGGCCCTTTAGTATCAAATATTAATATATTATTTGGAACAAGTATAGGAATTAATTTTGGTACTACCCGGCCCGAGATGAGAAATTCTTTTTGCATGAGTCCAAGATTGATTGGGCTTGAGTGATCTAAAACTTGATTGGGCCCGAGTAGAGCTTGATTATTTATTTTTTAATTTGAAAATTTGAAGATGGTATTATCTTGTTGACATCATTTTTTTAATTTTTTAATTTTTAGTTAAATTAGACAATTTAAACATATATTTAAAACTTATAAATTAAAAGAAAAAACTTAAACTCAGCTCAAAATTCGATCAACTTAAATAAAACTCGTTGACTGCGGGCTAAACCGAAAACCTTGAAATCAAAATTAAAAAAAACAATTTTTCAGTGCATAGATCAACGGCTGGGATGGACCGCAATGGCGGCACGAATTAACTAAAAACATAAGCAGCTATGTAACCAGATGATCCACCAACCGTAATTGGCCACGTGTCGGTTAGACTATCTTCACCACTCTCCGACAGCTACAAGATCCACCGGATTACCTGGATTTGCCAGTACCCAACCAAACACCATCAAGTCATCAACAAGTCTATGGAAAAAAATGAAAAAATTTCATCGGTTCTTCCTATTTCTCTTCGAGACTTTTACCTCCTTCATCTGTTCAATCTTAAGTTCAGTTTAGTCGATTAGTAAACTTGTTAAGTTGTTCTCGCCTTTTTCTGGTAACCCCTTTTGCACGGAATCGCCGATTCTGTATCTGTAGTTCTTGATTGATTTGATGGAATTTTCGCATAATCTTGATTGAAAGCTTTGATTTTGGGGAGTTTTACTTGGTTAAGTTTGAATTGGGTTTTTGGGTTTTGATTGGTTGTTGAATTGCTTAGGGATTGTGAATGTTAGAGAATCTATAATAAAGGGTTGCTTGACTTGGAACTGTTGGTTATTTGTTTGAAGGAATCACGTTTCTGGAAAGTCTGGGTTTTGGGAATTTGGGGTAGTCCGTGAAGTCTGGATATTCCGATATTTGGATTTATTAAAGAAGAGCTTCGAGTCATAGATCGGATAATTGTTGAGGGAAGAATCGTGAGGCTGTTTGCTGCAAGGGAAAGTCAGTTCATTTATGAGTGTAAGAGGGTTATGGTTGCTGGTATGGACTTCTCACCTCCATTTGGGATATTAGAAGGAAGTTATACTAGGGAGAATGTTTCGGTTATGGAAAATCAGAACCAAGAGAGCTTGGATAGTGTGAAGCAAGCCACAAATGGGAAGCCTCCACGACACCAATCTGCCGTAAGGAATGGTGTGGGTTCTATGAGGCTCCTGGCTGCTGCTGATCTGGTAAGTTCATGTCTTGTTTGCATATTTTGTCTGCCAAGTAAAGGAGATATGTTTTTGGTCGATCTGGGACTCATGGTTGTTGGAGTTGGAAGTTGTTGGATCTTATGATGGCGTTCACATGTCTAGAAGGTGTATTTTTTTTTGGGACTTTTAGTGCGTTGGATGCCGCAATGCTTTGTTTTCTGTTAGTTACTCTTAACTGTTTCATGATGGGTTTAGCAAAATTAAACTCCAAACTCATTCTGAATATGATTGATCAAAGTTAGAAAGTAGACTTGGAGAATTCTGATGTTGATCGATTCAAACCCTTTACTGAAAGCTTGACAAATGACTGTTTCACTCAATGTTTTTCAGGCTTCAGATGTTGAGATCGTTGTAAATAAGTCGGCTTCTGATGAAAAATCAGATTTTTTACCTATATTCCGATCAGGGAGCTGTGCTGAAAGAGGGCCTAAGCAGTATATGGAGGATGAACATTTATGTATTGATAATCTTATTCAGCATCTAGATTCAACTGCCAGTTTCCCTTCACCTGGTGCTTTTTATGGTGTATGTAATGCTATGCTTTTATAGTTCTACGATATAACTGGATTGCCTGGTGGATTATAAATCACTTACTTTGGACTAGTTTAACAATGAAATTTGACCTATTATGTTGTCTATCTCATTTAGCTTTTGATATGTCAAAACCTGTTGTATTTTAAGAACCTTAGTTTGCAAATACTTGCAAGTTATATTGATCGAAATATACGTGAATCAGGTATTTGATGGACATGGAGGTACAGATGCTGCACTATTTGTTAGACAAAATATTCTTAAGTTCATAGTTGAGGACTCCCATTTTCCAATTTGCGTGGAGAAGGCAGTCAAGAGTGCTTTTGTAAGAGCGGATTATGCATTTGCAGATGATAGTTCACTCGATATCTCCTCTGGCACCACGGCGTTAACTGCCCTTATTTTTGGAAGGTAAGCCATCTCCAAAACTACCTTATACTTTGCATTTAATGGACAGAGACTTGGTATTAAGCTTAAGCTTGACTTAAACAAGGCTGTGAGCCTAGGTATGGTTTACATTACAGCATTGATAAATTCTCAAAGTAGAGCAAAAAAATATTAGAAGCTCCATTTGTGTATACCAGTCCACCTTGTCATCATCTTCAAGGACAAGGATATATATATATACTATAGTAAAACTCAGTGAATGTAAAACCTTACAGTAGAGGTCTGTTTGTGTATGTTGCTCTCCATTGGGTCATCTTCTTCAAAAACAAGAATATAATAAACTTGGATCTTATCTTAATCATGGAAGTAGCATGATAATGTGGTTGCTCCAGTTTCTTGAATTGTGTCTGATGATTAAATTGCTGGTTTTCTATTATTTTGTTCTTGGATGTGTGCCCCTTGGACCTTGAGTTTTCGTTGTGAGATTGACATCCTATAATTCTAATCATCGACACAGGATGTTAATAGTAGCCAATGCCGGGGATTGTCGAGCTGTGTTAGGGAGACGAGGGAGGGCAATTGAGATGTCCAAGGATCACAAACCTAATTGCACATCAGAGAGACTAAGAATTGAGAAACTAGGTGGAGTCATTTACGATGGTTACCTTAATGGTCAGTTATCTGTAGCACGTGCTCTAGGAGACTGGCATATGAAGGGACCTAAAGGTTCTGCCTGCCCTTTAAGTGCAGAGCCGGAGTTGCAGGAGACGGATTTGACAGAAGATGACGAGTTCTTGATCATGGGTTGTGATGGCTTATGGGACGTAATGAGCAGCCAATGTGCCGTGACGATTGCAAGGAAAGAATTGATGCTTCACAATGATCCTGAAAAGTGCTCAAGAGAGCTGGTTAGAGAAGCTCTCAAGCGTAATACATGTGATAATGTAACGGTAATAGTAGTTTGTTTCTCCGTAGACCCACCACCTCGGATAGAAATCCCGCAAGCTCGAGTTCGGAGGAGCATTTCTGCAGAAGGTCTGAACTTACTCAAGGGTGTACTGGACAATAACTCTTGAGAAGAAGGGATCGTTCAGAATGTAGTTGCACTGTAACACTCCTGAGGTTAGCAACTGATTAGGACGTATGTCCCAGGCTTCAAACTGCTGTCTTCTCACTAGTTGCTGTCATTCTTCTACCTCATCCAGGGAAGTCACACGCTCGTATAATTTGATTCATTTACGCTTTTTAAAACCTTGTACATCTGAGATAATTTAATGTTGTATCATCATGAAGGGTATACTGTTCCACTGTCTTGTTGGCTTGTCCATTGTACATAATTTCAAAACTTACGATATATGAAGATTGGAGGTATGGTTTAGCACTTTCACCATCAATTCTGTGTTTAAGTTCGATCTGACTCAAATTTGACAAATTTTTTCAAATCCAACCAATAATAACAAATTGATTTAAGTCAACCTGATAGGCTCGAACTTAAGATGTTCGACCTTGTTTATTGCCAATCATAATATGCTTGAAGTCATTACTTTTTCCTTATTGCTTCCATAAATAAGCAATGTTTTGACAATGCATCCATATTGTTCTTTCTTTAACATCTTAATTTCACAACTTCCTTTCCCAAAGGCCATACTTTGCATATAAATCATCAAAGAACATGCATGGTAATTGTGAATCTCCTTTGAGAAGGTGTTAATTAAGCCATATCTCAAACCCATAAAACTGGATCAGTCTCAAAAATTTTGTTTGCTTATAGAATCAAGCAAAAGTTACAGACAATTCAATCATGAAATTCTTTACGCAAGGACATGGTTTCACCATATATGTTTCCTTGTGCAGGTGTAACTCAGAGTTCATCTGATCCTTCGTTATTGTCATCCACCTGAAGAGAGCTACTGCACATAATGATAGAAAAGTTACATGACAATCATTGATCTATAATCTTAACCTACTGGAGTCTGTCAATCGAAAATGCCTAAATGAAAGTAAATGTCTTTTAGCTAGCTGCGACTAGATTGAACAAGATGATGGATGTTCAAATTCTTTTTCTAAATTGGATTTCTAAACCTTTGTAAGTAGGTGATGAACCTAATGTCCCTGGGGGTGAATAAGAAAACGCTAACATTATTTCCGCTTTCAGATAAGCACGATGAGATGCAGCAGACTCCAGTGACAATTCTAGTATGTAAAAAGGTGCTGATTGGCTTTAGATTCATCAGTACCCTGACTGAGTGCAGTGTTTGCTTAAATCTTGGCATAGAACCTTGCTCACACCTCCTACCTTAACAGATCCCTCTTTTATCAAATCTGATAACTACGATAGAAACTGGTGTCAGTAGCGCTAAACAATTGTCACCTATATCAAGTTATCAACATATAAATGAACTTTTTATAGGGAAATGGCTACGCAGGATGCAACTCACCTCATCTTCAGTTTCCTCGAGTAACCTGTCTCATTATCAACAATTGGGTTAAACATGGTAATTATGAACTACCAATCAAACAGTTTGGCATCTTATAGTCTGGGATTTATATTCTGATCAGGAAATTGGGATATTTATCTTGATGACTGGATATAGTTTTCATCTCCCGAAGCTTAGCTTATTCAGAAGTTTATAATTGATTAGGAATCATCTATTTCTCATTTAGAATGCTATATAAATTCTCCTACTTCAGAGTAACGATCTCAAAATGAGGAGACTTGAACCCAGGCTTTATGTATACTCATTTGAACAACTTGTTTCTCAGGACTTCAATTAGTGAAACTAGTATAGTTAAAGCATCAGAATGAATTGCTCTTGACTTTGAGACAAAGTTCTCTTTTCCCTCTTTCTTTATCTCCTATCCTTTTCATATTAAAAACCCTAAACAAAGGAAGAACAACGCATAGGTGCGCTAAAATGTTCTAAATATGGTTAGGACATCTATCACTCATGCAAAGGAAGCCATTGTTTCTGAAATGATGTCATTGTGAATAAAAACAAGGGATACTGCAAATGCCATTACTGCCTCACCTTCCACAATAAGATGACAAATCTTTTGCATAGGCACGGGCTTCTTGTTTATCTATCAGCCAAAGTAAACAAAAAAAAGACACTGAAGTTTAAAAACCTTGAACTAAACAAGGCAAAGAACATGAAGTAAGGAAATATGTTAACATGCCAAGTTAGAGCCTACAGTGAATATGAATCCAGTACGATAAGGGGGAAAAAAGGAAGATTAAATATTAGGAAATAAGGCTAACACAATTCTCCAATTTGCAGTACCTATATGCAGTTGAGAGAGGAAAATAACAAATTAAAATAGGATAAGAAAACTCTGGCAAAGTTCCCTAAAAGTGTAATGAACATCACACTTTCCAGCATGTAAAATTTTTACCAATTGATTAAGCACAAAACCAGAAATTTGCAACTTGTTTGAAGTAAATCTCAAGTTCCAGTAATATGATTTTCCAAGTCAAAATGGGTCATTGAGAAAACATGTGTCAATATGAGCAGGTATTGCAAGAAAGTACATACTAGTTGTCAGATTGTCCCAGTTATACACTTTGGTCCACAGGTGTGTTTTAGAATCTATCTGCAGAAAATAGAATAAGGTCATTGAATGTGCTGAAAGGGGAGGAAAAAAAAAATCACAGCTATGATTGAGGATGTATACATCACATGCAGCTCAAAAGTTCGGGGTGTTAAAGTGCTGAAAGCTGAACACTAGGTTCCATAAAGTACTTGCAAATTCCAAAAGTAAGGTCTGTATTTTATGGTCTGAATTATATATATATGTACTTCCCTCCTTCATGGAAGCAAAAACAAGAAGGTAAAGAAACCATATAAAACTCGGAGTTACCTTTTGAAGAGTGTAATCTTGCATCTTTTCACAAAGCCCATCTAAGAGCTCAACAACTCTTAGCTCGCTGACTCTATTTAAAGCATACGCAGAAAAAGATAAGGGCATTAGACATAGTTTATAAAGTGGAACCACAAGGGAGAGCGAGGGTGTGGCAACAATTATAACACAGTAAGCAAAAGCATCTGTAATCTTAGAGCTTGTATCTATACTTAGATTGAAAGCAGCAAGAAGCTTTCTGCAATTCAGTCCAATCAGGATAAACAAAAGTTTCCTTCTCCCACCATTGCATATAAGATATGCCAACGTAATATGACATATCTGATCTTAGAGCTTGTATCTATACTTAGAAAGAAAGCAGCAAGAAGCTTTCTACAATTCAGTCCAATCACGATAAACAAAAGTTTCATTGTCCCACCATGGCACATAAGATACACCAACGTAGTATAACATATATAAGCTTAGAGCTTATATCTACACTTAGATTGAAAGCAGCAAGAAGCTTTCTACAATTCAGTCCAATCAGGGGAAACAAAAGTTTCCTTGTCGCACCATTTCACATAAGATACACCAAGTAGTATAAAATATCGAATACAAATGTAGAGTTCATCGGCTCACACTAATTTCAGCCCATTACTCTAATTATCCGATCTGAATCTTAAATCAACTTACATTATATTGAAAGCAGCAAGAAGCTTTCTACAATTCAGTCCAATCAGGATAAACAAAAGTTCCCTTGTACCACCATTGCTTGTAAGATACACCAATGTAGAACAATGTATTTAATCTTACAGCTTGTACACTTAGATTGAATGCAGCAAGAAACTTTCTACAATTGAGTCCAATCAGGATAAACAAAAGTTTCCTTGTCCCACCATTGAACATAGGTTACACCAATGTAGTATAAACTATCTAATACAAATGCAGAGTTCATCGACTCGCACTAATTTCAGCCCATTTTTCTAACAACCCAATCTGAATCTTAAATCAACTTGCAAATTCCATCCTCTCCTGTATACTATGAGATAGAGTAATCTACTAGATACAAGACTTTCTCTCATCAACAACATAACACCTCCAATAGTAAGCAATATCCGGTAATAAAAGACGATAACTTGAAACTTAGTTCATTACTCTCAATTCATTAGAAGGTGAAGAGAGTATACCTGTAATCAATCAACTTCCCTTCACGTTGACCTTTAGAGTCCAAGCGGTGTCTCATGTCCAAATGATTCCTTGGTTTTTCCTAACAGATTCCATTACTCATTGGATAGCACAAGTCAAAGACGAGAAATTATTATTCTCACAACCTAAAACAAAATAAGCAATGCAGCACTTACATTGGAAAGCCCACGCTCTAATTCTTCCTGTAAAACACCATTACTAATCAGTTTCCTCAGTTTAACAGTAACTCAGTAAGAACATGAACAAATCCAATTTGTACAGAACGAACGGAGATCTAATATAAAGATCCTGAGATGTCAAATTGACTACCACAAACATTAAATGAAAGGTACCGCGACGGCATTACAAGCGGCGCAGATGTCGTCGATTCCCGAAACGACGGTTAACGTCAAAACGGCGAACAGAATAAACAGCCACGCCGGTGACTCTGCCATTCTTCGCAGCGATTCCGATTAAACCTTCACTCCTGTCGAGCTCCGAGTTTTAGCTGCTTTTGTTTTCTCTTTGGCCTTGGCTCGATAAAATTTTTTCGGATCGCCACGTCAATATGCCGCGTGGCCGGTTCTCATTCGTTACTTACCAGAGAAGTGGCGCCATAGTGGGTCATAGGTAGGTTTGGCAATGGGCAAGCTGGGTCGGGTCATACTTAAATCCAAATTCCGTATTCGGTCTCGAGACTTCAGACTTGAACCAAGTCCGGGTTTGGGTGATCCAAAGCCTAATTGTTAAATATATTTTTTTAATTTTTAAAAATTTTAAATAAAATCAATTATTTAAAAATTTTTGAATTTCACATCCAGGTTGGATTTGTTAATTTTAGATTATGTTACACAATTTTCAACATTCTTAATAAAAAAAGTAAAAAAAAATTACTCATTTGCGACTAAAAAGTTACAAGTTTGAATCGCGAAAACAGTCTCTTTATAAAAAAAATAATCTCTTTGTAAAAAAAATAAAATAGTAAAAAGTTATTTAAAAATGATGGAAGGGTTCATAATTTAATGTAGTGAACCTTGTTTAAAAGATGGATGGAATGGAATGTAATATATAATAAATGACTATTATACTCTTGATATTAAAATAGTTGTTGCAAGAGATTTAACGATATGATTTTAAAACAGAAATTATATCTAATTAAAAAGTCACGGTTGTTACTTGTTTTTTATATATTTTCTATTTAAAATAATAAAAATTTTAATAAAAATTTTTAATAAAAATTTTATTATTTTATTATTAATTATATACAATTTATTATTAATTATATAAAAATATTATTATTAATTATTTAATAAATGTTATTCTATTATATGTGATTTATATATAAAAATTATTTATTTATATTTTTATTTATATACAAATATATATAAACAATTAAAGAATAATTTTTTATATTTTTCTATTTTTCATTAATAAACTTTTTATTAATTTTTTATTTTTATTAATTATGTACAATTATTATTAATAATATAAAAATATTATTGAAGGTTATAAGCTTGTGGACCGTAATAAATGAGTTTGGGGAAAAGGAGATTAAAGTTAAAAGAAATAATTGATATTAAGAAAAATTATTGTTGATATATTACGTAGTTTATATTTATTAATTTACGTTCCATACTAAACTTCCCAAATCGGAGGTTTCTTATTTTCACTGTTTAGGATGAAATGGAACGTAACATGAAACCCTCCTCTTCCATCCCATTCTGTTCCATTCCATTATGAAACCTTCAACCAAACAATGAAAGTTTGTTACATTCTGTCTCGTTCCATTACTAATCCCTTAACGTTGAATATGGTTACTGTGATCCATATACTGAGACGGAATGAAACAAAAATTTAGAGACAGAACAGAACAAAAATTGGAAACAATAAGATGTCTGGTTGTAATAGACAAAACAAATAAAACTGTGTGTCTCGAGGACAGAAATGTGTTTGGTTGCAGTTTACAGAACATAGAAAATACTGTCAATGACCAAAGTATCTCTGCAATATAATATGATTGGAAATATGTAATTCATTGATTAATTTAAAACGAATGATTTGTATTAGTATTTTTTTAATTGTATCTATAAATAAAGAATTAAAAAAATGAGAAACCTACAAATTTAATGAAATGAGCTATTAAATAGTAAAAAATTCATATAAATTAACAATATAATGAATTACGTAAATATTTTTTATAATTGTATCAATATTTTTTAATTGTATTTGTATTTTTTAATTGCGATGAAATAAAATGAAGAACTTAAATATTTAATAAAATGAGAAATCTAAAAATTTAATGAAATGAGTTATTGAATAAAAAATCCTACAAGTTAGAGATTCTAATACATAATAATTTAATAAAATATCTAAACATTCATGAAATTAATTACATAACAGATTAAAGATACATTAAAGCCTTTTATTTTATTAAAAATGTCTTTTTTTACTATTTATAGTAATAATATGAGGGTATTTTTGTCCAACAGTCCGCATGTTTTGTTTATGTGACAGGTAAAAGAAAGTTGTGTCATAGTTTTAGAAGGAACAAAAAATTTATATTTTTGTGAACTGGAGACGGAACAAAAATAGGTAGCGTCAGCAATCAAATACTACTGGACACAAAATTTTTGTGTTTTATTATCTGTCTCCACTCATGAAGACATCAACCATACGCAACGTAACTAAACAAAGCCTTACAAAACGAGGAGCAACATTAGGTACGTTGACTTTTTTTTTAACATTCTTGTTGATAAACAGAAATAGAGCAATTTGATTCTGATTCATCCTAATCCAAAATTTTAACCAGTAAATTTTTGAGTTAATTAAATTTTATGAGATCCTAACTTTGAGTCGATCAAAATTAATATGAAACTGACTTAGAGTTCTTTGAGTTTGTAATTTTTGTAATCTTATTGCATTTCAATGTATTATTAAATGGTATCAATTTCAAATAGGCATCTTTCCTTAAATATGGCAAAAAAAGGTTGGCTTGATTCGAAAATAATTGGTTGAATTTAATTTAATTATATCCGATCTTAATTATTTAAACTTAATTTAATAAGTTTGAAGTTTTTAAACTTGATCAATTAAAAAAATCAAATAGAAATCAATATATTAAATTTGATTTGATATATATATTTTTTAAACTTTTGACTTTGAGTCCTAAAAGGTCCAATTTAGCTCGATTAGTTGCAACTTTTAATTATAGTTAGACTTGGCAAAAATTTTTAGGCTTGAACCGGTAGAAATCTAAACAAGTTTGAGTTGAGTAGATTGGATTTTGAGTCAAGTTTATATATTTTTTGAAAATTTTGAATTTTGAAACAAGCTTAAATTCAGTTGCTCGATATAAATTCTGAAAATCTTAAGTGAAATTATGTCTTTTTTAAGTAAAAAAGCATTGTTTTAATTTTTTTTAAAAATAATCAAATTTAAGAGACAAAAAAATGAGTAAAGAATAAAAAAAGATGATTGGTAATATATTATGATTAAATAAATGATATTTTTATATTCCCTTTTGTAACAATACTCCAACCCTATAGTAAGGAACGAAAATCATATTCATTTTTATTTCTTACTATATTCATTATAATTTTTATTATCATTCTTCTAAATGAACTAAGCACTCTGTTAAACTAAGCCAATTTGGGTCTTGAGCTGCTCAAACCCTATCAAACTCGGGCTTAAGTCTGGAGTTTGGAGTCAAATCCAGCGCTAAGATGTAAAATTTTTAATAGAATGAAATGTAATAGAATGAAATGAAATGGAATGATTTATAATCGAATGAAATGTAAATAGATGTAATATTAGAAAATTGTTATTTTGGGAGATGAAAAAGTCAATAATGTAATACTGTAAAATGTTGTTTTGTTGAAAGGTTTATAATATAATACAACGTAAAGTTGTTTATCATTTTTTATTTTATCCTAAACTTCCAAAATCAAAAGTTTTTTATTTTTACTGTTTAAAATGAAATGAAATATAATATGAAACTTTCATTTTTTATCTTATCTCATTTAATTTTATTTTACTATAAACCCTCGTCTTAAAATATTGAATAATATTACATTCCATTTTATTTTTTTAGTAAACTTCGAATTAAACGTAGCGTGTAAGAATGACAATGGGCTGGGTAGAGCCCAGGCCGAGCAATCACCGCAGGCCGACCCGTGGCTTTGTGAACCACGGACAATCGGGCCAATTCTGGCTTGTCTATATTTTTTAATTAAAAAAAAATACAAAACAACATCCCGTGCTCTGCTTATAGTCCGAGTGAACCATAATCGGCCTGTGCCTTACTTATGGTCTGCCAATTTGGGCCAAAAATAAATCAGACCGGGCTAAAATTACCATCCTAATAGCGTAAGGGAAAAATGTCTCCTCTTAAGCGGTAATGGTGTAATTTCGATTATCCCTCCCGCGTCCAAATCCAAAATCACCAGAATTGAAATTTCCCGCTCTCAGACACCACACCACACCTCACTAAAAGCACTCTATCCGAGCCATGAGGGGCTCTTTTCTAGGACCATCAAGAAAGAATCGTGTCGACATGGTCTCTGCAACTCCGGTGACCACCGCCAGCCCTAGCTCTAGCCCTAGCCCTAAGCCTAAGAATGTGTATCACGTTGGAGGAGTTCAAGTGGAGTTCCCGTACCAACCGTACGGCACACAGCTCGCGTTCATGGGTAGAGTCATATCCACGCTTGATCGAGCCCTCAGAGACGGCCACTGTCACGCGCTTCTGGAATCTCCGACCGGTACCGGTAAATCGCTCTCACTTCTTTGCTCGACTATCGCTTGGCAACAGAACTATAAGCTAAAGAAACAGCAGGGAGATCAAGCGCAATCTAAACCGGACCCGGAGGCAATGACCGATCCACTGGGTCATGGCGGTGGATTTATTCCGGAGACTCAACCTTCGAGTAAGTTAGTGGCCGATTGTTTAGTTAAACCATAATTTATTTGATTTGAAAAATTTGCGATGTGACTTTCAACTGATGATAGAAATGAAACGAAAAAGAATGCTTATGTACGTCTTTGTGTAGGAAAATTGCCTTCCAGTGTGACAGAGCCGGCTCAACCTGCATCAAACAACAAAAATCAAAAGAAAAGGATTGTGCCTACCATATTCTATTCATCGTAAGTTCGTCTTCTTTATTAGTACCACATTCTATTTCTTATCGTACAAGTTTATTGCTCTAAATGTTGCCAAGGATTACTCGTCATGCTTTCATGTGACCGTTTACCTGTAGCGATATGGGTTTTCAAATACGATGTTCTTTTTGATTTCTTACATGCGATGCTTTGAGCTGGCATTCTCTCAACCCCGGAACAATTCTAGAGTAACCAATCACATTATGGAATTTGGTCGCTGAAGTTTTTATATAATTCGTGTTTGAGATCCCAAACATCCATCAGGAGTTGAATGTTGGTATATGTTCTCATTACGGTATAGGGTGGCACTCTTATGGTGAGAGTTTCATCCTAGTGAAAAACTTGTAAGAAAGTTGCTATCTCAAATTCAAATTCATGGTAATTTCTATAACCTTTTCAGGTGTGTTGAGAGTTTAATTCCACTTGCAATTGAATAATAAACCAAATTAAAAATCTTATTACCTCGGGGAATGCAACTAACCACTGCAACTGTGTTGCTTTTTTGTTGTTCATTGAAGGAGGACGCATTCTCAACTTTCTCAGGTGATTCGTGAATATAGGAAGACTGCCTATCGGGTGCCAATGACAGTTTTGGTAGGTTTGTTGTTTCTCAAGCATTCTTGTTTGTGGTTTCTGTTATTTTTAATGACCATTTTATATTCATTCTGCCCCTCAACTCGCCATAGTATACCACTGGAGATTCTGACTTGCATTTTTTGTGTTCCCAAGGCTTCGCGAAAACATTACTGTACTAATAAACATGTAAATGGGAAAGAGAATCTTGATGAAGAATGGTATGATTTGTTTTTAGTGCAGTACATCCTTTTATTTTCTAATTTTTTGTTTCTTTCCCTTTTCTTAATTCAATTGTTTTATCAAATATTTCAGTAAGCTTCTTCTGAAGGATCAGGAATGTGGATGCTCACACTTCAAGTGAGTTGTCTCTAAACTGCATGGAGTTACTTCATTTTAATTCTATTTGTGACTAGTAGTTATTCTTTACTGCAGAAATGCTCATAAAGTTAAAGGTCATCCATCACTTCAGAAGGGAGGTTGCCATGAGGTCCATGATATTGAAGATCTGGTTAAAATTGGGAAAGTTGTTAAAGGTTTGGGATATACCTTTTAAGAATTCCAGCGAGATTGGCCCATTTCATAAGCTATTCTCTTATGCACCTTCTGAAGCTCTTTTTGTATTTTTAACGTTTCTGATACATGCCTTTCTGTGTCCTCATTTTAGGCTGTCCATACTATGCAGCGCGTTCGATGGCAGATGATGCACAATTGATTTTTTGCCCATATAACTATATAATCAATCCAGTGATTCGAGGAGCAATGGAAGTGGACATTAGAGGGGCCGTCCTTGTTCTTGACGAAGCCCAGTATGTCTTCAAGTTTCTTTTCATCATTCTTAACACAAAGATCTCACCAATTTTTGGATTTTGAATTCTTCATTTATGTTGTTGCTTAAGCACAGAACTTCGACATTTTGAGCCAGTTTACTACCCTTTTTCAGCCATAAGGGATTCTTAATTCCTAATAACTCAGGCATGCCTATTTTATAGGATTACTAATTGTTATCTACCTGAAAGGAGTGGAAATCGTTTGGATTTCTTTAATGCTATATGCCATGTCACGAAAATCCAAAAAACGGAAAGGATTTCATGAGTTCTGTTCATATTTTTCATATGTGATCTTGAAAATCGATTGTAAAGTTGAAATGTAGCTGCTATGTTTAGGTCATGTGATTGATTATCTCCAGATATTACTAAATTTAACACAGCCGTTTCAAGATGTATAAGTATTACTGATCATGTAGCTTACATTAAGAGTCGTCCAACCTTATTGACAATGTACAATTTTTTTTAATCTCCAGCAATATAGAGGACATTGCTCGTGATGCTGGTAGTGTGGACATCGAAGAAGATGTTTTGCATAGTAAGTCGTAAACAAGGTTAGCAGTTTTATATTTGCTTTTTTCTTTTTATTACTTATTTCTATCTTATTTTTCGTTCAAGAATTGCAGATGGAATTGCAGCAACTTTGTGGAGTTGATGCTATCACTTATCAACCTTTGTGTGAAATGATACAGGCAAAATAAGTTGTATTTCATGGCTTTTGTGTTCCAAGCTGTGATTGTCCTTTTCTGCTAGTAATCTGTGATTGAATTGTATAGGACTTGTTGAGTTGGATTGAACGGAGGAAAGACACACTGGAGAAGCGTGAACTGCAGCACTACGTCTCTTGGTCAGAAATTGACTTATGGATATTTAATGAATCCCATTATTTGAAATTTTTATTCAGATGTTTGGTTTAATCTGGAGACTTTGTACTGATTATTTTTCTGAATGTGGCTGTGGTATAGCTGGACTGGTGAGAAGGCTTTAAAGGAGCTTCAAGAAGCTAATATTTCCCCACAATGCTTCCCCATTTTGCTGGAGTGTGCCACAAAGGTTGTCACTAGTTTATCGTCTTGGAGCTTCTTGCCCTTTGTCTGCTTTCTATTACTTTTAACAATATTGATTGATATACTTTTTGTTTCAGGCAATCAAGACTTCGACGGACACTGAATCAGATGTGCCCGGTTTAAGTGGCTTGGCAGTGATGACATTGGAAGGTACAAGGCCATATCCACTACTTGTTTTAGTGCCAAAGAACCTAGTTATGGTATCTGACTGCTTCTGAGAATGTTAAACAGGTCTATTCTCTGCTCTCACTTATTTCTTCTCGAGGAATGGGGCTCACATATCTGATTATCAGCTTGCTTTGCAACGAAATGTTAAAAGAGATAGAAGTAAGTAATCTTAGTTATCTATTTGTTTTGTTACATGTTAGCTGTCAGTGCAGTTTTCTATTATTCTTTCTATATGATAAGGGCGGCATGGATTCTTGCCAATTGACCTAAAATCTGGAATTTTCCTTCAACAATGAAAGGATGCCTTAGATGCTTACCAAACCTATAATTACTAAGCTCTTACTATTCCGTTGCCTTCTCAAAAGATTTGATAGACGTCAATCTTGAATAGATAGAGATGTAAGTGCTACACATATGGTGTTGACTTAAGTGGTTTTGATGACAATAAAGTTAATGATGATATAAATTCTATTCTTGTCAGGTTCAGGGCACTTACCTGGGTGGACAAATATTTTAAGTTTGTGGTGCATGAACCCAGCCGTTGTCTTCAGCGACATTGCCAATCTTTGTTTGTCTGTTATTTTAACATCTGGGTAAGTTTGATGCATCGACGTGTCGTGACTATTAGTGCACAACTTTTAGGATCTGCTTCGTAACTGCAATGTACTTGTATTCTTGTTCTTACTTGCAATTATCCTAGAAGCTTAATTGATTTAGATAGCCCATAACTTTTCCACGCATGCAACTTTTCCAAGCTCATTCGTTATTTGATCCTGACTCTCCAAGGAATTAACCTATACATTTGACAATACCACTTAGCTATTCATTTGTGTCCTTACATTCTCTAAACTGCCCATCTTCGTTATCCCAACCCAGTCACTTCGTACACCTGCCTCTGCATTTTCAGTGGAGAATAGTACATCTGACATTCTTGCCTTATAAGTCTGCCGAAACTTAACACATCACTTGTTCTTATACGTTTCATCATTTTAGTTCTCCAATACAGTATAATTTGTAGTACAACCTAGTTCTTGCCTTTGGTATTTTAGGACCCTGTCACCAATGAATTCCTTCTCATCTGAGCTTGGAGTTCACTTTGGAACTTCTCTGGAAGCTCCTCACGTAATTGATGCCAAATCACAGGTATGACCTGTGGTTTTGTTGATGCGTAGTGGTAGTTCTTTTGCCCTTCTGTGAAGCATTAGTTATTGTTGTGCAGGTGTGGGCTGCTGTCATATCTACTAGTCCAGATAATTATCCATTAAATGCAAGTTACAAAACAGCAGATGGGTATGCCTTTCAGGTATCTATTGCAATTCAAGTCAATTTTTTATGATGCAAAAAAGTCTTATTCCATATGAAAGTAAGACAAAGACTCGTGAAGGATGCACTTGGAAAATCTTTGGAAGAAATTTGCAAGGTTGTTCCAGCGGGCTCCCTTCTCTTCTTCCCAAGTTATAAGCTGATGGAAAAACTATGTAACCGTTGGCGTGAAACAGGTCAATGGTCTCGACTCAATGCAAGAAAGTCTCTATTTATTGGTAAGCTTTATCGTCATTTGTTTGTATCAAATGGAGATAATCGATATTTTGGTATGCCTATTAGCTGCATTTTTAGGATATGTAGAAGCTTTCAAGAATTTTTTGACAGTTATGCCTTAAATTAGTTATAGCTGGATCTTCTTCAGTTCTTTAATTTGGAAAAAAGATATCTGATATAGAACGGCTATTGTAGAGCCAAGAGGAGGAAGCCAGGAGGATTTTGATTGTGTTTTGAAGGATTACTATGACGTGATATCTCGACGCAGCACAACTGCAGGAACGAGAAAGAGAAAGGTTAAGAAAATAGGCATGAAAAACTTACAGGAAGACGAGTCCGCGGAAAGTTTTAAGAACGAAGGAGCTGCTTTTCTTGCTGTTTGCCGAGGAAAGGTGCACAAACTTTGATTCAAGACTCCATTTCTTTAATTATTCTGATGCTGTTATGGTACAATGGCTGCAGAATTTGTGCCATGTGGCATTTATTATTATTTTATCTAATTTGCAGGAGTATGTTATTTTTTGTAAAAATAAGAGCTTTGTATTGCTAGGACAACACTTGACCTTTAATTTTATGATACGGATGAGTGTTTTATTAGGAATATATTAGAGGAGTATGAGTGTTTTATTAGGAGTCTATTAAAGGGGTATTTTATTTTTAGTATATGTCTATTATTTTTGTATTATTTTTGCACTAATTTATTTTATAATTATGTTAATAAAAATAACTTGAATATGAGTCTTTTCAAGAGTTCTAAAACAGCTTGAATAAGAATCTTTCTAGGAGCTCTAATTTAGGGGGAAGTTTTGTTTCTTTGCTATATAAGGCTATTATGTTAAATAATAAAGTAAGGAAGAAGTTATCATAAAAATTAGCTAATTAGGAGCAGAGTAATTTAGCTAATTTCGGCGGACCTTGTATTTGACAAAAATAAGTTCCGTACGAAAGGAACCAACCTAAAAAATGGGAAAGAGATTAATTTTTCAGAGAATCATTTTTGGATTCGATCCCACACGACACATAACATTTTATCAAACAATTTCATTATTTTGCAGGTTTCAGAAGGGATAGACTTCACTGATGATAATGCTCGAGTGGTTGTATCCTTTTGATTGAATTAATTTTATTTGTATCTGTTAATGTCGTGGTAGGAATTCGGGGTTTCCCTTTTGGACATTGGTAAACTCTGGTTAAGTCAGTTGTATGGTTGTTAGCGGACCCACAGCAGATGGTCAAATTCGTTTCTGTTCGATACTCCTCGTTTCTGTACTACGTTGTCAGCTGTTGCTTTTCTTTGACGACTTTTGACCTCGCAAAATTGATATCTCAGATAGTAGTTGGCATTCCATTTCCAAACATGTAAGAATTCTTGTCACTAAATTACATTTGGCAACTGCAGTGCTTGTTTCATATTCCGTGATTGATGTGAAGTGTGTTTTCAGAAACGATATCCAAGTTGGTCTGAAAAAGAAATACAATGACACGTACAAATCATCTAAAAATCTTCTAAGTGGGAGTGACTGGTACTGTAACCAAGCCTTCCGAGCTATAAATCAAGCTGCAGGTATGCTTGTTTTTACCATACGTTTATAGTTAATACTTAGTAGAATATTAAATGGGCTTTTCTATTTTGAAATAAATTCTCTTATTCTCTCTAGTTTATTTATTTTAACTAGATGCTTTCTCACATAACCTTTTTAACAACACTTCTCCCTGTTCGCAGCCACATATCTGTAATCTCTTGGTCTTTTTAATTTGCAAGTAATTTTTGTAGCTAATTTAATGTGTTATAACCACATGTTTCGTTTCTGTTCCCGCAGGGCGGTGTATAAGGCATAGGTTTGACTACGGAGCCATCATATTATTAGGTAATAAACAAAAGTCCTTCTCATACTTTGAAGAGTTCGGGACTTTATCTCACTGTTACAGATTAATGTTATCAAACTTGAAGATAATTTATGTCTCTAAAATTATAGTCTTCAAAATGTAGAATTTTTCTGTCAATTCTGTTCAGTTTTGTCTTCTTAGCATGCGTTCAACCTTTGCCTTTATCTAACCATCAATACACTTCTGGTAATTTTCCAAGCAGATGAGCGCTATCAGGAAGAACGGAATAGAGTGAATATCTCAAAGTGGCTAAGGAAGTCAGTTCGCCATTATGAAAACTTTGACATGTCAATAGAGGGTTTAAAAACATTTTTCAGAGATGCAAAGGTCAGCTAGACCTTTGTTTCTTTTTATAACGATTGATTTCTTTTCTGTGATAACATCCAATGAGCTAGTGCTGATATTATGAAAATCTTCTGCCAAACTTGCCTCCAGGAGAATGTTGTGAAGAACGTGATGAATGCATCAGAAAGTTCTGACGTTTGTATGGAAACTTGTACAACTCCTAATGGTAAAAGCAAGAGGAGTAAAAGGCCCACTAGTAAGAAACTGCAAAATTCAGATCAGTCAATGAAAGTAGTCTCTTCGTCAAAGTATGATGTCACAACTGAAGAATTGGCGATCAAGGCTGACGTTCATGCACAGGCATCTGCGCAAGGGGGTGAGAACACCAACAGCTGCAAAGAATTCATTGACCTGGATTATGATTCTCAGACAGATACAGGGTAAAACGAGTACAACCTCTTTTACCTTTTAAATTTTTAGGACACTTTTGTGGACTGATTCCTTATGCAGGGTCTTAAGGTTGTTCGTTTAACAGATTAGTCAATCTAGTTCTGTGTTTGACTATTGTGCTCACGAGATAGTTATAATGTTGCATCAATCTTGAAAAGAACCGACGAAGGCGAACAAAATAATGTACTTGTTTTTTGGCCTGGGCGTTATATTATGAATGTAACATATATAGTTGGTGAAAATTTAACTGGTCAATAGTGGTAGCAGATCTTCCATCAACATATTATGTCAAAGTGATAGAACTCTACAAGATAATTGCTGCCTTACCTGCAGGTGTATTGAGACATATTACCCTGAAGATGCAGAAGTAACTCTTGTGAAAGAGACCCCTGATATTGACGGACCAGAGGCTCTGCATAGTCCAGCATCCTTCTCCAAGGGTGGGATCTCTAGTTCAACTGTGGTTCAGGCTTCTAATGATTTGACATATGCATCGTTGAATTCACCATCATTTACAAGCCAAAGAAGAGCTACTTATAGTTTCCTAAAGTCCATGGAGGTTAGTCCTGACAAACAGTTCACAGTGAATCCCTGCAGCCTCGGACCAGATGTAGAGTCATCTTTGAATCTTAGTGTTAATTCTCAGATCCAGAAAAGGAGGACGTACATGGGCTTTCAGTTAATAACTGATGGAGAAATATCTGATGTTCCAATTATCAGCAGTTTTGAATGTGCAAGTTCCACAAGAAAGTCAGCTATCACTAATGATAAGAAAGGGCTGGTATACCAATCCACCATTTTAAATGGTCCTCAATTACTCCCTGTAGATGACTGCAACGTGTCTTGCTTATCGTCTGATAACAGCGAGGACAAGATGTTACAGATTTCTTGTGCGCTCTGCAAAAACCGGTTAGGTATTCCTGAGAAACATTTCAATGTTATGTGCTCAGTGACTTCATCATCAAAAGTTCACCTGCTGTCTCTTGTGAAAAAAAGATTGGACCATTGGAACAAGAATGCGTCTACACCTGTCCTCATTACTGACATTTCTTGGGTTGATCAGCGTCTTCTTAATAAAAGTTCTGGAGATGATTCCGGAAAAGGAATTTGGTGTGAAGAAGATGGATGTGTTTTCAAATCCACTTTTTGCCCCTTTTGCAGTAACTCCAATTGTATTGGAGTTCAGATCCTGGCAACTGATGCATCGAATGTTCATTTGCTTAACAAGGTAGTTATTGATCAGAACCTACTCTGTCCACATCTATATTTTTTGTTGTTCTCTTACTCAGTTCTATGTGCAGATATTGTTCTATTTGCAGTGTCTGGAAATTCAGAGTCACGATGCATCAAAAGACATGGCTACAAAGGATGATGAGGTAAATTTAGGAGAAATAATTAGCTAGCTTTTTGTGGTGTGAGACATGGCTACAAATGATGATGACGTAAATTTAGGGGAAGTAATTAGCTAGCTTTTTGTGGTGTGATAATTTATTTCCAAGTCCTAAGAATACTAGAGAAACAAAGAACAAAAGAGATGGAATAAGAACATAATTGAGGACAGGGGGATTAGTAAGGGCCTTACTGTATGATCTCGTCACTGTAATGTTTTTCTTTAATGATTTCGATACCTTTATTTATTGATAATTCTGCTGTTATATAGGCAGAAAAGGAAAATAACAATCCATCTAATTAAGACTTTTATTATAGTAGAATTCTATTAAGAAACAAAAACCAGAAAGGATCTTTCAAAAGCTAACTATTCTCATCCAAATCCTATCCTCTATTAAGAAACAAAAACCAAAAAGGATCTTTCAAAAGCTAACTATCTTTATCCAAATACTATCTTAATCTAATCTTCTATTATTTATCCTGTCTAGCTAAATCCTCCAGCCTTCTCCATCTTATCAGCCGATACCCCAGTTCTTTCCTCTCCTTTGATAAGTTCTACACACAAAAGCATCCTTATCAGGAATAGAATATAGGAAATCCGAGAAGAGCAATAGAAGTGAGCTAGGAGTTGAAACCATAATTTGTTTGTTGGCTCCTCATCGGTTTTTGTTGAATAGATTCATATATTTTCCAGTACGTAGTAACTTCCAATTGCAATACGGCATGTGGCAAATGCATTTTTATAAACATTGTCCTAATAATGAGAAAAAATTCAAATTTCAGACTACAAGACTGGGAAGAGGGATAGCAGTAAGAGAAAAGGTTCCAATTTTGAACTCCATCGAGAGATTCTCATATTCCCCGGAACTGAACTCCGGAGGCTGGAGGACTACAAAACCAAAGGTTTGAACTTAGACGTGCTTTATGTAATTATGTTTATCAATTTCAGGCGACACAACGGCAGCATGCTTACATTTTGTTTTCTTTGCCCCACAGCCAATACCAAAGAGAGGCTTGGTTTCTTCCGGACAATGTCAACGTTCACCCATTACTAGAACTTTGAAGTAGCTCGCAAAGGTTGCCAGTCCAGATGGATAGTTGAACATATTCACTCGCCTTCACAATATTAGAAATCTTAGCTTTTGACTTCGTCTATCTTGTATATCTTTTTGGTAGATAGGGATCGTCTAAAGGGTGAAATATAGAGTATAAATACTGGAGATGGTAAAAGGTTCCGCCTAAGTCAATGACTTCGTCAGACACTTGGTAGTCAGACAGAATGGGCTAGTTGCTTATGTAAATTAGTAAGTGCCGCTGTACATTTTGATGGATGAGAATTCTCATTACATGATTAAAAGAGGTTTAGTTTTTCTTCGTACTTGCCATTGCTCGCTTATAAACCAACGTTCTAAAGCTAGTCACCTCGGTTTTTTCTGCAAGTCGAGCTGAAATTAAGTTTTTAGGTCTCTGACTTGATCCCTCCTTAGTTGCCTTCCAATATTTAATATCTCGGTCTCTTGATTTTACAGGTGAAAGGAAACGGTTGCAGAGTCGAACAAGGAAGAAGACGTTAACGCGGGAAACAACGGAAGCTCGCTTTGAATTCTATTTTTATTAAAGTAACGCAGCGTTTAAATAATAACCTCAGGGTTATAATCGTACACCAGCATATACGGG
The DNA here is from genome assembly GCA_026874005.2 of Erythroxylum coriaceum. Lineage (NCBI taxonomy): Eukaryota > Viridiplantae > Streptophyta > Magnoliopsida > Malpighiales > Erythroxylaceae > Erythroxylum > Erythroxylum coriaceum. Next base: position 234,706 of record JANQAP020000156.1, read on the forward strand.
ATAGTGAACCACGTGTACTAGAAGGAATCTGGCTATCCGATTATGTCAAAACAAAATGAAGTTGTCTCTCTCTTTCTAAATCTTCAGGGATTCTATGTATTCCTTTCTAATTCTCTTATGCTGTATTAACAAACATCACGACGCAACTCCTGCATTTTCTGTTATTCTAAAAACTTTATCAACAATTGGTATCAGAGTGGTTGAATATGGGAATAACTATGGCTGAGGGCACGAGAGGCGCAAAGCTGGGACGGTTGGAAGAAAGCTTGAAGGGGCTGATGGAGGTGCAAATTCGAAATGAGAAAATATTGCTAGAGTCACAAATTCGGCAGGAAAGAATGTTGTTGGAGTCTCAAGATAGGAGTGAGCGCATGTCGAAAATTCAAAACAGAACTGACAAGGTAGAAAAAAGAGATGTAGGAATTGTTGTGCGAAAATGTTATTCAATTTAGAGTAAAAAATAAAACAGTAATAAGAACACTAAGATTTTTATACTGGTTCGGCAATGCCTACATTTAGTTTAGAGATGAAGTGTTTTACTATAATTAACGAGAGCATATAATAGTGTTTATTACTCAATTTATAAAGATCCAAATTAACTCAAAACTACACACTTCTATTAGGAAAAGAAAACTGAAAAATACAAAACAAAAACAATTTTAAAGAATTTCTTTCTCTTTCCCATATGACTCTTACTATTTCCTCTCCTCCTCTCTTTTTGGTGCGGCTCTTTCTCATCTATTTCTCTCTATTTTGCTATTGGTGAAGGTTAGCTATAAAATATAGCTAATCAATTTGTTGCACCGAAATCTACCGAAAATCACCATTTTTAACTATTTTGTTTGGCCAATTTGATGTTCCTTCATCGAAAGTTTTGTTTGACTATTTTGTTTAAGACAATAATCAACAATCTCCACCTTGACTCAAACCCTCAAAGTAGAACTCCCAATGGTCGTCTCTCAATCAGCAGGATTGTCAGCAGTCCCGATCTTCTAAAGAAGAATATCTCCCTCATCAATAATCTCACGAACAAAATAGAACCTCACATCAATGTGCTTCGTTCGTGTATGATGAATTTAATTCTTTGCTAAATAAATAGCGCTCTGACTGTCGTAATTAACATTCACATGGTCCTGTTGGACCCCTAAGTCATCAAGCAACTCTTGAAGCCAGATGGCTTCTTTAATAGCTTCTGTTGCTGCCATGTATTCCGCCTCAGTAGTCGACAAAGTAACTGTAGGTTGCAAAGTTGATCTCTAACTCACGGACCTCCAGCAAGAGTGAATACAAAACCTGTAGTGGACCTACGCTTGTCCAAATCACCTGCATAATTAGAATCCACATATCCAACAACACATTAGCCAGTAATTTCATCTTGCTGAAACAATAAACCAATGTCTACAGTACCCAGAATATACTGTAGAATCCATTTCACAGCTTACCAATGCCCTTTTCCTGGATTATGCATGTATCTACTAACAATACTAACAGCTTGTGAAATATCAGGCCTAGTACACACTATAGCATACATCAAACTACCAACAGTACTTGCATATGGAATTTGAGTCATGTAATGACTCTCCTCATTTGTGTTAGGAGACATAGAAGCATTAAGTTTGAAATGAGGAGCAAGTGGTCTACTAACCGGTTTTGAATTTTCATTCATCCCAAAACGTTGTAGTACTTTATTCAAATACTGCTTTTGACATAGACCAATCTTGCCTTTTGCTATATCTCTTTCAATTTCCATACCTAGTATCTTCTGAGCTTCTCCCAAGTCCTTCATCTCAAATTCATTACTCACTTGAGTCTTCAATCTTTCAATCTCCACTTTGCTTTTACATGCTATAAGCATATCATCAACATATAAAAGCAGATAAATAAAGGTTCCATCTTGTAGCTTGCAAAAGTATACAAAATGGTCATAATGACTTCTTATGTACTTCTGTTCAATCATAAATCTATCAAATCGCTTGTACCATTGTCTTGGAGATTGCTTTAAACCATATAATGACTTTTGCAATTTGCAAACCTAATTTCTTTGCCAGTAACCTTAAACCCGTCTAACTAAGACATAAAAATATCTTCCCCCAAATCACTATGTAAGAACGCTATCTTGACATCAAGTTGAGCCAACTTAAGGTCAAACTACATAACCAAAGCCAACAAAATACGAGTAGAAGAATGTTTTACTACAGGAGAGAATATCTCGTTGTAGTCAATGCCTTCCTTCTGAGCATAGCCTTTAGCTACCAATCTGGATTTGAATCTTACATTGTCTTTTCCCAAAGATTCCATCTTCTTAGTATACACCCATTTACAACCAATTTCTTTCTTCCCTTTTGGTAACCGAACCAGCTTCCAAGTCTCATTTTATGAAGAGATTTCATCTCTTCATCCATAAATTTCTTCCACTTTATGCTCTCTGAACTCCTGACAGCTTCTTTGTAGGTGGATAGAATATCATCTTCAATAATGGAAAGGGCATATGCCATAATATCGGTAAACTAAGTAGGCTTTCAAATTTCCCTTCTTGATCTTCTAGTTGCAATAGAATCTTGTTACTGTGGAGGCTCTTAGATTGGTACCTTCTCTTCATTATCCTCGTCCTCATCATCAGAATCAACTATAGGAATAGTGTCTGCAACATCAAAACTTACTAGAATAACTGGAGTCTTCAATAACTCCACCTACTTTGAACTACTCATGGTCTTGGTCACTTCAATTTCCCCTTCATGCTTATTTTGATTAATAATAGCAGCCTCATCAAAAGTCACATCTCTGCTTACAACAAATTTCTTCTCATCTGGACACCAGAGTCGGTATCCCTTCACGACAGTGCTAAAGCTTATAAATAGAGCTTTCTTTGCTCTTGGATCCAACTTGCTTTCCCTGACATGATAGTAAGCAGGACAACCAAATATGTGTAAATACTTGTAATCAGTACAAGGTTTACCAGGCCATACCTCCATAGGTATTTTACCCTTGTTCGTAGCAATAGGCAACCGATTAATAAGATGGCTTGCATAAGTAATTGTCTCAGCTCAAAACGCTTTGCCTAAACCAGCATTAGACAACATACACTGGACTTTCTCAAGTAAAGTACGGTTCATGCACTCCACCACCCCATTCTATTGCAGTGTCTCCCTAGCCGTGAAGTGCCTCACAATACTCTCATCTTGACAAACTTTCAAAAAAGGATCAGACTAATATTAACCACCATTATCTGATCTAAGAGTCTTGATCTTTCGACTGCTTTACATTTCAATCATCTTTTTCCACTTCAGGAATATCTTCAAGACTTCATCTTTATGCTTCATGGTGTACACCCATACTCTTCTAGAGAAGTCATCAATAAAGGAGACAAAACAATGGCTACCTCCCTAAGATGCATTCTTGGAAGGTCCCCAAATATCAGTGTGAACAAAATCTAGAATGCCTTTAGTATGGTAAATAGTAGTGCCAAATTTCACTCTAGTTTGCTTACCCAGCACACAATGTTCACAGAATTCCAATTTACATGCCTTTGCACATTTTAATAAGCCTTGCTTCACCAATCCTTGCAATGCTTTTTCACCAGCATGGCTAAGACGCATATGCCATAATCTCGTAATGTCTGAGCTATCTACGTCAGCAGCTTCAGTGACAGCTGCTCCACCAATAACTGTACTCCCCTATAAGAAATACAAGTTATTTCATCTTGTACCTTTCATCACCACCAATGCCCCGTACATAGCTTTAAGAACTCCACCCTCTATGGTGATCTTGATACCCTTGGATTCCAATGCTCCCAATGAGATAAGATTCTTCTTCATATCCGGTACATACCGAACATTACTTAATTCTCTGACTGTTCCATCATGCATCTTCAAACAGATTTTCCTATCCCTTGTGTTTTGTAGGGATTATTATTTCCCATCAAAACAACTCCACCATCTAGCTCCTGGAAGTTAGAGAACCATTCCCAAATAGGACACATATGATAGGTATAACCTAAATCCAAAATCCACTCCTTGGAGTGACCATTAGCAGATAAACTAGCCAAAGTAAACTCGAAATCAACATCTCCAGATTTTGCAGCATGTGCTGTATAACCCACTTTCTCCTTCTCTTTATTCTTCAATTTGGGGCAGTCTTTCTTCCAATGACCCTTTTGGTGATAAAAGGCACATTCATGTTTAGCAGGAAACTTCCCTCGTGATTTTGAACGAGATTTTCCCCGCTTCCCATGTTTTCTTTCCTCTGTTCATCCCCTTGCAGTGAGTGCCTCAGTTTGTGAATTGTGAGTCTTCTGTTCCTTCTTACGACACTCATGATTCACCAATGCCGTAGAAACCTCATTAAGTTTCACCTCAAATTTTCCATACAACAAAGTAGTTGTCACATGATCATAATCATTAGGCAATGAATTTAACAAACATAGTGCCTTATCCTCGTCAGGAATTTTCACATCGAGGTTTGCTAAATCAACAACTATTTTATTATAATCATTTAGGTGTTCGTGTATAGAAATACCTAGACGATAATAAAATCGAAAGAGTCGCTTCTTCAAGAAGAGTCAATTTTTTGCGCTCTTGGTCATATACTTTTCCTCCAATTTCTTCCATAACTCCTTTGCAAAAGTTTCCTTCATATACAGGTATTTCATCTCCTTATCACGGAATGATCGAATAGAGGCAAAAGCATGGAGATTAATTTGCATCCACTACTTGTCATCCGTATCTTCGGGTTTATTTTCTAAAACCATGTCCAACTCTCGTTGATACAACACATCCATAACTTCACATTGCCACATACCAAAATTATTAGAGCCATTGAATTTATCAACTTCTAACCTTGTAGTAGCGATTGGATGTCTATTAGATGTAGGTGTCGACGATGACGATATCGACTCCCTCTTAACGAACTCGTCATTATCTCCAGTCATCTACTCGCCCTATTCAAATACGTACTGTTCACACAATTGTAGCACCAATACTATTCACAGCACTATAGCAAAGCACTGTTCACTGGGCTGTAGCACGGACACTGTTCACAGACTATAGCACGGACACTGTTCACAGACTGTAGCACCGACACTATTCGCGAAAACTGTAGAACCGACACTATTCTCAGGTACTGTAGCACCGACACTATAGCTCAAGGGTCTCACACAATGTAAGAAGAGATCTGGAGACTTACATTAATCCCTTTTGTGGTCAGTTTTACACACATGGTACGAGTCATATGCTACGGTATTTACCCACTTCATTTAACTTGAGCATCTTATATTCAAGAAATACTGTATAGATGATAGTTCAAACATACTTAATGTTTAACTTGAGTTTGCTTATCTACTCAAAAACTGTTCAGAACTCATATTGGCAACGTAAGATAGATATAGTGATCATTAAATCACTTTGAACCAATTTCATTGTGACATTTATGGTTTAAATTTCTCGCTCTCAATTATCACCTAGATAATTTAAATCACTTTGAACCAATTTCATTGTGACATTTATGGTTTAAATTTCTCGCTCTCAATTATCACCTAGATAATAAACTTCAAACATGTCTCATCTCTAGCGAGCATAAACACTAGAGATGATTTCCTGTAAGAGAGGGTCAATCTCTAATCTGTCTCATATACTTGTGATTCATCCCAAAATATATTTGTGCAAAACAGTATATTCATGAATCAAATAATACACAATGTATAATCTTCATCATACATTATATCCAGAATATGACATTATAATGAGTGAACATACACTAAGAAATGTTTATCAGTACATTTCAACATCTACGTAGTCCTAGTGACTTTACATGCCCAATGAATACATCTTTAGGAATTGGTTTTGTCATTGGGTCTGCGATCATATCTCGTGTAGCTATGTATTTCATGTTCACTTCTCTTCATGCAACTATATCTTTCACATAATTATACTTGGTATCTATGTGCTTTGTCTTACAATCAAATTTGGGGTCTTTAGTATAAGCAATTGCAGCTTGACTATCACAATTAATGGTCATTGGATCAATTTCGCCTTTAGTGACTCCCAAATGCACTAAGAATCAATAAAGCCACACAACCTCTTGTACTGTAGTTAAGAATGCTATAAATTCAGCTTCCATTGTGGATAATGCTACGCAAGATTGTTTCTTACTTTTCCATGATATTACTCCATGATTTAGTAAGAATATATATACTGAGGTAGATTTTCTTTCATCTGAATCTCCTCCCTAGTCTGCATCGGTATATCCTTGTATACAAAGATCATTGCCTTAATAATATAATGCATAGTCCACAGTTCCTTTTAGGTACCTCAATATTCTCTTTACTACTTTCCAATGTGCTTGACCTGGATTTGATTCATATCTGCTCACCACTCCAATAGCGTAACAAATATCTAGTCTGGTACACATCATTGCGTACATTAGACTTCCAACTGCACTAGTATAGGGAACATTCTTCATTTGTTCCCATTCTTGTGGCATTGACGGGCAATTTCTCTTACTAAGGCCTTCACCTTTAGCAATAGGATTTTCAATTGGTTTACAATCTTGCATACGGAATCGTTTAAGAATTCTTTGAATGTACATCGCTTGTGAAAGTGATAACAATTTCTTCGAACGATCTCTTGAAATCTTGACTCCAAGAATGTATGCCGCTTCACCCATGTCTTTCATTTCAAATTTAGAT